>OY757908.1:69692875-70102875 GCA_963585895.1 Sepioteuthis lessoniana
GCAAAAAGACAGCAAAAAATGTGACTTTTGTAAACCTAATCATAATTAATGATAGACATTTTTTTTTCTTCTTTAAAATAAAATAAAATAAAATCCTTTGACCTAGAAGCTTATTATACATTGTAAGCATACAGAATTTTTACTTCATTAGACAACTGACCCACAGACTAAGGGGCAGAAAATTTACCAATCCCTTTAATTAGACATTGGAACAATAAGCATTTATTGTACATTTCTTAAAATATATAAAGCATTAAAGCTGATAATTACTCAACTGCAGTACAAATAATAAACAGCACATTACAAATATGATACACTTTTTTAAATGTATGAATACAGGATTGAATTAGCTAATGAACTGTCTCAAATAAAATCTCTGATGTTATGAAGCAAACCTTCCACTCATTACAGAACAATAGCCTAGGAGAAAACAATTCAAATTGGCCACTAAAGAATTTTATCAGTTGAATCAATTATTCCTTACAGGCCACCTTTGGTGTCTATTAAATTCATTATCAAGTCATATCATATTCATAGAATTGAATCTAAACTATAATGACCAAACTTTCATCTTTCCATCCATCAAATGAAACTGCTGCTGATCAGCAGAGAACCAGGACATCAGTCAGAGTAGTCACTTTTGTTGGAAGTGAGAGAGACAAAAATGAAAAATAATAAAAAGAAAGTAATAGGACAAGTGAGAGATGATTGTTATTATTGTTTAAAATTAAATCCTTTTCTAATATTGATATTAGATTTATTTTTCAGATTGAAAAATGGCATTTATAAACATTTTTGGTTTGGTTTGGTTTCTTTGTTTAATGGCATATCAACCTTTGTAGGTTATTTAATGCCAAAGCCATTCTCCTAGAAGAACAGTAGTGGTGCTATTTAACCCATAGCTGGGAGGATAGGTGGGGTCATACCTTTCCCAAGGGTATTTGCCTGAAAGTGAACGTAATAGCGCGACTTGAGTTCCAACTCGCGTACTACGATTCCGCAGTCCATCGCTTTAACCATTACACCACGAGGACACCCCCATAAACATTTTTATGTTCTCTATTAAAGAAGCAGTGAGAAATGAGTGTAGCATTTTTTAAAATAAATACAGAAACTGATATGATAAAGCATTCATTCAAAATTGTTATTCTATTCTTTAACTGAATTATTACTAGCAGAATTCTTATTCTATTTTATTCTTTAACTAAATCAATGAGAAATCACTGACAATGGATGAAGAAAAAGCAATTGTCTATCAAGAAGCTGCAAGACTTTGACAAATACAGAGGCAAAGGCAATATCAAAAACAATTTGTTATTGAAAACTATAGTATCAATTATCTTCCCTAGGTAGTAAAAGGGAAAATCAGCACTGCCGCAGATTGGTGCCCATTTTTGACTGTTTTAGATTTATGCCACTTGTAAGCTGGAAGTAAAATCATGCAGATGTCAATTCAACGACTCCAGCCCCAAGATGGACCTCAGCAGATAAGTCTGGCCACAAAGCCATTAAATTTGCAACCTACCTTTTGTATTTTTCAAATCTATGTTTGTACAATTATATTGTTTTGTGTTCTTCTTCATCTGAATTGAATGCCTATTTGTTAATATTGGGAAAATATATGGGGCCCAAGTGAAAAGTCCATATTTTGCAGCCGGACTTATCTGCTGAGGTCCAACTTCGTACTGGTATAGTTGAATTGACATCCACATAATTTCACTTCCAGCTTACAAATGACATAAATCTAAGACTCAAAAATGGGTACTAATCTGCAATAGTGCTGATTGGCCCATTTACTATCAAGAGTAGATAATTAATCCTATATTTTTCAATATTGTGTATCAATCTGATGTATACCAATTGCTCTCATATGAACAAGAGCAAATTTTCAAACAGAATTCAGTGCAGCACAGGTTGCATACTTGATTTCTTTTTAAATTGTTCTGAAACAATATGTCAGTTTTTCTTCAGTATAATTGTTCTGAAACAATATATTCCTTCAGTATAATTGTTCTGAAACAATATATCAGTTTCTCTTCAGTATAAATAATCATAAAACTACTCAAAAATCATCATCATCATCATCATCATCATCATCATCATGTCGTGCCGCTAGCACAGATATCCCTGACCCTCTCTCGCCACTTTTCCCTATCGTTCATCACCTCTGGTAGGTCTTTTGGGCTCCATCCTGTATCCTCACATAGCTGCTGTATGTATTTCTAGCTGGTCGTCCTGCTTTAGCTCATCCATATTTTGGGGTCCATTGGAGTACATCACTTATGAACTCATCCCTGCTCCTCCAGCAGTGCCCTGTGTGCCTGGCTCGTCTAACTTGGATAGTTTTTGTGATGGGAGGCAGGTGGCCGTATAGTTGGTGCTTTGTAGGGTGTTGCTGCCAGGACTTGTTTAATATTGCTCGCAACATTCTTGTGTAATTGCTGTCTAGCTTCTTCTCCAGCCGTTTTGTTAGCGTCCAAGTGGTGCATCCATACAGCAGTATCAACACGACCGCTGCTTGGAAGAAACTGCGTTTCATTTTATCGGTCAGGTCTGATTTCCATATGACTGATAGCTTATTGATAGCTGTCCATGTCTTTGTTAGCCGCGTGTCCATGTCTTTTTCGGTTGATGAGACACTGCTTCCTACGTAGGTGAATTTGTCAACCAGTTTCAGAGAGGTTCCACCTCGTGTGGAAATGTTGCCTGCTTGATTAAAGCACATGTATTCAGATTTGTGTGCATCGACATGGAGGCCAATTCCTGCGGTGGCTCATTCCAAACTATGCAGTAGTGTTTCAGTTTGGTTGGGTGTATTTGCTAATAGCGCTATGTCATCGGTGTAGTTGTCATCGGTAATTGTTTGTGTGGGGTACTTTCTGCTTCTTTTCTTTGTCAGCTCGAAGCCGTTCTCTCTGATTTTATTGATTGATGTTCTAAGCATGTAGTCTATACAGATGATAAAGGGGTAAGGGGCTAGTGTATCCCTTGTAGTACTCCTGCTACAATGTCGAAGTATTCCGTGTCTCCATCTGGTGAATGTACTTTCACTTTGGTGTTTTTATAGAGAATCATTATTGCTGCTCCAGTTTCTTTTGGTAGGCCATATGCTAATAGGATTTGTTCCATCTTCCCTCTGTGTATGGAATTGAAGGCCTTGGTAAAGTCAACAAATAGTAATATCACCTGTAGGTTTTTTGCCCGTACACCTTCAAGGATTCTACGGATGGTCAATATTTGTGAGGTCGTGGATCTATTTCTTCGGAAGCCATTTTGGTTTTTCCTAAGGATGTTGTCGATTTTGAGTTCTATGCGGTTGCATAGTAGGGCATTGTAAATTTTGGCTGCTATGGATGTAAGTGCTATACCTCAGTAGTTCTTGGCTAATCCGAGGTCACCCTTTTTAGGGAAGGGGGAGATGCATCCCTTCATCCATCTGTCTATTGGATTTTGATTATAGACTGCGTTGCTGTGTCAGAGCAGTATGTCGTCAAATTGTCTGGTCTTCCATACTTCTGGTGGAATCTCGTCAAGCCCTGAAGCTTTCCTTTTTTAAGTTTTTTAAGGACAGAGTTGAGTTCTTCTTGTGTGAACGGTCCTAGTTTAATGTCCAACTGCTTACTAATAATTGTGGTGATTGGTTCATGCATAACTTTTGATGGGTTTCCTAGTAGATTTTCGAAATGTTGTTTCCATAGTTTTATTCTTTCTTGTTGGTTTGCAGCTTTTAATTTTGCTTTGGTTGTGCTCTTCCTTCTACTCACTTTGTTTATTGTTTGCTAGGCTATCCTAGATAGCCTGTCTTCCACTGAGTCTCTAATCTTATCTATCTGATTTTGTATGTATTCTGTCTGTTCTTTTAGATATATGCCTGTTAATTGATCTTGTGCCTTTTTGAGTTTTATGGCATTTGTGTTTGTTGGGTTCTTCCTATAGCTTTTGGAGGCAGTTTTCACATGTGCATGTTTTTCTCTAACTGCTAACATTTCCCATGGGACTCTATGTTTAGTTCTAGGTTTTGTTGCAATACACTTCTCTGCCGCCTCTAGGTGCGCATTGACGAAATTCTCATATTCGTCATTTGGGGTACCTCTAGGTGTGCATTGCTGAAATTCTCATATTCGTCATTTGGGGTACCTTTTTCTGTCTTCTCTTGTAATGTCTCGAATCTGTTTCTTAATTCTAATACATATTTATCTCTAATATCTCTGTTGTTAATAAGGACCCAGTCATAGTGTTTGGCGGTCACCGTTCATGTGGTGTTTTTTCGTAGGCTTTGTCTAATCTTTGCTGTGACTATTCGGTGATCAGAGGATACACCCTCGAAAGAGGAGTATGCCTCGCAATTCATCGCGCTGTTTTTCCATTTCTTGTTTATTAAGATGTAGTCTATCTGTGCTTTACTATTGTTTGCGTATGTGTAGGTCCATAGTTTTCCCTCCCTTTTTTGATAGTTTATATTGAGGCATGTTAATCTATTTTCCATCATGAATTCTGTTAGATGTTGTCCATTCCTATTTGATGTGTTGTGAAGGCTGTATCTGTTGTTTCTGTTTTTCCCGATTTGGGCATTCATATCTCCACCAATGACTAGTACGTTGTGTTTTGGTATGCTACACACTAGAGAGAATAGCTCATCATAGAAGGTGACTAGTTCAGTTTCCTCACTAACATTGGTAGGGCTGTGGCAGGAGATGATTGTTGCTCTGGGGTTGCCATTGAACATCTCTGCCATCATCCTAGGTTTTATTCTCTCGATGCTATTAAGTGTTTTTAACGCTCTTGGTTCTATAAGCATTCCTACCCCTCCTACCGTGGCATTGACAGAGTTTTTCCATGCTGATACAGTTGCTAGTGTCCATCCATTGCCAGTATCGTGATATTTTATATCTTCGGTGTGCGTGTATCTGTGTTCTTGTATGCCTATCTTATGCTATCTTGTATGTCTATCTTATGCTCAACGACCGATGCAGTCAGCTCTGGTAGTTGACCTATTCTATTTAAAGTTCTAACATTAAATGTCACTATTTGTATTGTTTGTTTGCATTTTAGTAATTTTTGTTTGAGCTCTGTAGCTGATTTTTCAAACACGGAGGCCAGGGCTCCAACCGCAGCAGGACGCGCCCCTTTTTTACCCGTGCGAAGAGCGATGCGGTTTATGTATGTGGTTTGAGTGTGGGTCATGGTTATCTTTCGATGGCTGTTTTTATTCTCATCTATAGAAGCCACTCTTATAGATGAGCAGCAGTAGTTCCCCCATTGAACTGATGATCCTGGACGTTGAGCCATGTGTCTCACAGGTCCAGGACCAGGTTAGGCATTACTTACGTCCATCATGCTGCTTTCCATATGTATGTGTAAAAAAAAAGTGAGGGGGGCTTCCTTTACACATAAGTTTTAACTTAGTTAAAGTCCAAGACTAATGTATATTTATGAGAGTTTTATGTTTATTTTCATCTGCCTTCTGATACTGGCCTTAACATGTTTTTTTTTTTTTAAACCTACTATGGGGTGAGGAGAACCAGTGGGCATTCTAAGCTTTTAGAAGACTTTCAGAACCTTTTGCCGTGTAAACTAACACATGGGGCCAGGAGTCATATTCAATTTGGGTTTACAGTAAAACTGTCTTTACATTTAAAATACACTATACAAGCAGCATTTTACAAAGATTAAACAGCATACAATTTTGTAAAAAATTTTTGGCATTTTAAAATAGTACAACTTAAAGACATTATACAAACCAGTATTGAAACTGCTTTCTGGTGGCTCAAGCTTGTTCTTAATCTTCAGTTCTGCTCTGCCATTTACTCACTAATGAATTTAAACATGTAAATTAAGAGTTTTGACAATACTTGCACTTTATTTCTGAAAAATAGACATAATATTTATAATAAAGATGAAAACTATTTGCAATTGAAAGTGATTTTTAAAATTTAATCTGTCAGTAAATTCATAAGTAATGAATTAGTTATAATAAATTGCAAATGAATAAAGGCAACTCCCCTATAAATAGTATAGTTATCATTTTTTCAAGAAATTTTAATGATTACGATAAGCATAAAAGCAGGGTACACAGTATTATTTTCAGTTACAAATTAGATAGGAAAATGGTTTATTCTCTAAGTTAAAGGATTTTAGTATTATTGCACAAACCAAACGAACTATGATGTATTATGGTAATATAAAAGGCATGAAACCAGCTCTTCTCACATATCTCCAGCTACATGTAAAACAACAGTAGAGTCTGGTTTTTATCATTAAGGGTTTTTGGACTATTGTCTTCATCTTTGTTGTTATTTCCACAACGTTTTGGCCGATATGTCCTCCAGCTTTCTTCAGGTGTTTGTCAAACTCGGGAACCTTCACAGAACTTTGAACTACACCCTTTATTGAATCCATGGGGGTCGCCTGTTCTGATTCCATTAACCATAACCAGGTACAAGTGTTAAATATTCCTGTATTGTTACTCACCTGCAGTCAGCATTGAACCAGCAACCTTCAGATGATTGCCTCCTAAGAAGCTTAGGGAACCAACACCTATAACTGTTACGCTATGTGTCCAGCTGGACAATTCAGAGTGAACTTTTGGGACTTATAAACTTAATGTTCTTACTTGACTAGGATTACGACTATTATGGATGATTTTTTACCTGTGCTCATATTCATATATTTATTTTTTAACATTTGTACCTGGTTATGGCTAACGGAATCAGAACAGGTGACCCCCGTGGATTCAATAAAGGACATAGTTCAAAGTTCCGTGAAGGTTCCCAAGGTCAACAAACACCTGAAGAAGGCCGGAGGATATATCGGCTGAAACATTGTGGAAATAACAATAAAGATGAAGACAATAGTCTGAAAACCCTTAATGATAAAAATCATCAAGCTTTGTCTCAGAAATTTAGACTAGGATAGTCTGGGTTCTGAAGCCTTGGTATAGCAACCAGTCTAGATGGAAAACTTTGGATTCAAACCAGCTATACTCAACGTATAAACAAAAATCAGATAATTATAATATAGATGTATAAGTAAGATAAATATTTCTTAGGAAACATGCTTCTGAAAACATCAAAGTGAAAATAGCAATGATTTAATAGATATTATTTTGCTAATCTAATTTTTAAAAAAGGCCAAGGCCATTATCAGTTTCAAGGAAGAAAATAGTTTATTCGAAAAGCTATCAACAAAACAATCACTTATAAAGATCACAAAAACCAGATTGGAAATGAATAACAAAACTTATTCATATTCAACATTGAAAATCATATTATTTATCATAATTTGATTTTTAAAGTTGAATATGTAAGTTAGTTATCCTCAGGAACAAGAACCATTACATTGGTCAAAATATAAAAATTCATGCTGTTACATAGAGATACATGACAACTCACTGGGGTCAACTTCAGTTATTTTGATAACATACTTTCACATAATATGTGCACACAAACAACAAAGTTTCATAATACAAATAAATTTTTCTTTGTGGTTATTATGGATATTCACTAATGAGTTGAGGAGAGGAAAGTTAGTTTGCATTCATTCTCCAAGTGGGAAGGGCCAGTTTACATAGAAAATCAGCATTTGAAATTATAGCTTAAACTGGTACTGTGGAGAAAATACATAACTATTTCATCCACTAAGCAAGCTAACTTGTTGGTTATATATATATATATATATATATAGAAGTTGATAATGGAGTGTAATCCGACAATATATACAGAAAAATTGATAACAAGGTAATACACTATAGTGTTTCTGTTCTAATGAACCATCATCAGGACTGTGGGGACAATATTAGTGATGTTAAATAAAAATAAAAAATACAAAATACAAAAAACCTAGGGAAAATTTGTATAACAAGAAAAAGTTGGCCATTTAATTAGTGAAATAGTGTTTGCTTTTTTGTTTTTTAAAATTATGTCATTTGACCTATTAGGAATATTGTATAGAATTTATGTTCCATTTGTTTATTGAGAAAGATTTCAAATCAAAAGGAGGAAGAAAAAGAAAGAGAAAAAGAAAAAGCAAAAGTATAAAATTATGATATATGTGGAATACATTAACTAAAGATGGAATATATTGTAGCTATTTAAAATGAATTTTCTCAGCTACGGGGAAATATTATAAAAGCCTGGACAAGTATTTACGGAATTACATTGTGAAATAACACTGGCCTTGAAAATTTGTCTTAGTCTTTTATTGTGAATGTAAATGAGCATCTTTGCAGAACTGAAATCTAATCATAACTTTGATTTCAATTCTGCAGCAATGCTCATTTCCATTCACAATAAAAGACTTTGATGAATTTTCGAGGCCGGTGCTATTTCACACTGTAATTCCGTAAATACTCGTCCAGGCTTTTATAATATTTCTCCCTAGTTGAGCAAATCCATTTAAAATAGCTACAATATATTCCATCTTTAGTTAATATATTCCACATATATTATAATTTTATACTTTCTCTTTTTCTTTTTCTTTCTCCTTTTGATTTGAAATCTTTCTCAATTTAACAAATGGAACATAAATTCTATACAATAATTCTAATAAGTCAAATGATGTAATTTAAAAACAAAAAAACAAAAAGTAAACACTGATTCACTAATTAAATGGCCAACTTTTTCTTGTTATACAAATTTTCCCTAGGTTTTTGTATTTTGTATTTTTGAACATCCATTGTCAATTTAACATCACTAATATTGTCCCTCATAGTCCTGATGATGGTTCATTAGAACAGAAACACTATAAATAAATAAATCTCTCCTTCTACTTGGATTACCTTGTGATCAATTTCTCTCTCTCTCTCTATATATATATATATATATATAAGGAAAGACAGAATGCTTTCATTTGATCAAAGTAGAAACCTTAAGTTTTCTCTGTAATAAATATTTGGTTCCATAACTCTGCTATTTACTGAATACTTTAGATTCCATTTCTTGCAGCTACATTTTTGGGTCAGTTTCCTTTTTTAGAATCTATATCAATAATAGAGAAGAGTCTATTTGTTTATTCTACTGACATGGGAAAAAATTATGGAATTAGCAAACTTAGAGTACATTCACTCAGTTGTTTTTTTTTTATTTAGCAGTAAAGGAACTAATAACAGATAGGAGGAAAAACATTTTTTCTTTTATGGCTGAACATTCAAGCTCTATAAGATATTCTTTAAACAAACTCATTTAAATTATTTAAATAAATGGTATAATTTTTTCCAAGCCATGCAGAGGAAAATATAATGGAATAACCCAGTAATGAAGAAAAAGTTAAGGAATGATCTTGGAATTTGCTTTCCTAAAAGAAATACCAGCTGAAGCCTGAATATGTTAATTGGTATCTAGTTAAAACACATTTCTTCCAGACCTCAAAAAGCAATTGGAAAAACCTTATTGAAAGGAAATATGGCTCCTACTAAACAACTATCAATTGAAAAAAGGTAAATGATCATAACTCATTCAACAAGGCAATCTACAGTGCAGTGTGGTGAAAGACATTGACTGTTTCCAGTCAGCTGTCTAAAATTTGGTGCAAATATATAAGAAATGAGGTGGTTAAAAATGGAAAACATACTGGTAGACCACATAACATATCAAAGTATATCAGGTTTGGTTGTATTTTATGGGATATCAACCCTTGTGGGTTATTTAATGCCAAATCTTGTTTATATATGTATGATTTGTAAGCAAATAGTTTATAGTTAACATTTTTAAATGAGTTGGAGGTCCTTTGTTCACACACAGTTACATGGTTTCAAGTATTCCTATCTAACACTAATAACACTGGTTTACAAAGAAATTGAGGCAAGCACAAAAATACCCATTTTTACCTAATTTGAGAGTGCTGGATTCAAATTTGAAATCCGTTTTTACTCATCACCACTAGTTTTTTTAGATATGCATAGTGTGCATTTTGTGCATATGCGGTACATAAAGGCGTATATGAATTTAGGGTTAATTCTAATATTGTGAGACTTATGGCTTATTTTTTAGTTATTATGCACTAAATGTAAGTGATAGCATTACATTATATATATATAGTTATATATCAAGATGGATTTTGACAGTTAAGGCAGCAGGTCTCAATCCACACTCTGGCAGTCATTAGAAAAGGTTGTCTCGCAGGTGGCACAAGAGGTTGGTGTCCCTCAACTATCATGTTATACATCTTTTGGGTTACTAAATATTAGTATTACATTTTCAAATGCACATTTAGTTTTCAACTTTGCTTTCAACTTTGCAGTCCCAATGGTTTGGAGAGAGCCGCAAAACCACACAGATATTTGTTATTTTTGTTTAACTAATATAACTGGTTTCAATGCATCTTCTAGGAAAAAGATCAAATATCCTAACCTTCGATCTGCTATGAGACCCATTCCCCATTCAGATGATCTTCCTGTACCCACACCTCCAGTAAATAAGGATCTTCTTTCCTCATCAGATGAAGAAATGCCTTCAAGGAAGGATTCTGCTGAGTCAATATCTTTGGAAGATATTGAGTCAACATATTCAGGAACAAGTGACAATGAGCCACACTGGATCACGCAAGAAGGCCTGAATGATCTTGCTCGTGATTTGTATCTGTCAAAACAGCAGTCAGAGCTCTTGGCTTCTCGGTTTAAACAGTGGAACCTAGTCCAGGAAGATGTAAGGATCACCAGTTTCAGGAATCGGAACAAAGACCTTGCTTCCTTTTTTGACATGGAAAACAAGTTGTGCTACTGCACAAACATACCTGGCTTGTTTACGTCCCTTGGTGTGCCACATAGTCCTTTAGATTGGCGTCTTTTCATAGACTCTTCCAAGTGAAGTCTCAAGGGTGTTCTTCTGCACAACGGGAATAAATATCCCAGCATTCCCATTGCACACTCTGTCCATCTAAAGGAGTCCTATGACAATGTGGAGCTTCTTTTAGAAGCTATTAAGTACAGTGAGTACCAATGGATTCTGTGTGGGGACTTCAAGGTCATTGGTCTTCTTATGGGTATGCAAGAGGGCTTCACAAAGTACTGTTGTTTTCTCTGTCTCTGGGATAGTCGAGCTGTATCCCAGCATTACAAGCAGAAAGACTGGGGGTCTAGAAGCACTTTTGTTCCTGGCCAACACAACCTCAAGGAAAATCCTCTGGAGGACATGAATAAGGTGCTTCTTCCTCCTCTTCACATCAAGCTTGGTTTGATGAAGAATTTTGTGATGGTGTTGCACAAAAATGGTGCTGCTTTCCAACACTTGTCTACTGTGTTCCCAGGTCTTACTGCTGCTAAGCTCAAAGAGGGCATCTTTGTTGGACCTCAGATCAGAGAAGTGCTGAAGGATACTGATTTGGAGGAGCTTCTTAACTTAAAGGAACTGAGAGCATGAGAAGCATTCAAGTCAGTCTGTAGTGGCTTCCTTGGTAACATATGCGTACCAGATTACCAAGCCTGTATTGAGAAATTGCTAAAGTCATTCGAGGATATGGGGTGCCGAATGTCACTGAAGATTCATTTTCTCCATTCCAACCTCAACTTCTTCCCGCCAAACCTTGGAGCAGTGAGCGATGAGCATGGAAAAAGATTCCACCTTGACATTATGAAGATGGAGAGCAACTATCAAGGCAAATGGAACCCCGGCATGATGGGAAACTTCTGCTGGATGCTCTTGCGTGACATCCCGGAGGCAAAATACACCAGATCTTCTAAGAAAACACACTTTTGTCTATCTATGGTACTATGAATTGTGTAATTGTGTCATCCAAGTATATTGATTCAGTCAGTGTTCTTTATCTATCCTGTTTTATCTGTTATAAGCTGCTCCAACTCTTGAAATATGTACATATATTCTCTATTTATACTAAAATGAGACTATTTAAAAGCCAGAAAACTAGAGGTGATAGAGCAAAACTATTTATAAATTTGAACTCAGCACACCCAAATTAACAAAAAACACCTATCCCCATTCTTGCCTCAGACCAAAAATTTATTTTTGTAAACCAGTGTAATTCTATTCAATGTAAATCATTTGCACATGGTTAAAAGATTCCAAGTATTGCAATCTAACATTAATAGTTCTATTTGCACACAGTTCAATGGTTTCAAGTATTGCTATTCATTTTTAGTAATACTATTTATCAAGTATTTCTATCTGATTTAATACTAATCATTTGTTTGCACACAAATGGTTTCAAGAATAGAAAATGATTAAATAGTTCTATTTGACCCATAGATGGGACTCTAATAGGTACTAGAACTGGATCAGAGTAGACCTAGCAGTAATAGTAATGAAGGGGTACACCATATTTGCCAAATTCCAAGACTGGAGCCTCACCATCAGATGCTGTTTAATGTCATACCCAGGACACTAAATGGTTTCAAGTATTCTTAATACTAATAATTCTATTTCAACAGTATTCATGTTTTCATACAGTTTCAAGTATTGCTATCTAATACTAATAATTTAATATTAATCATTTGTTTGCACACAGCTTTCAAGTATATCAAATGATTAAATAGTTCTATTTGGCCCATAGATGAGACCCTAGTAAATACTATCACTCTGGGTAATAGTGGATCTGGGAGTAATGGCAATGAAGAGGTACTCTACATTCTCCAAAGCTCCAGAACTGGAGTTTCATCATCAGATGGTTTAGTGTCATATCTTGGACACTCACTGGTGGGACTTACCCCTCTGCAGAAGTGCAGTTGGCATAATCGACAGGACAAAGAAAATGTACAAGGAAACAAATCAAAAACAAATGTTGATACAAGAGTAAATGTTTCAAACAGAACAAAAATCAGCTGAAGAAAATGGGATTTGTATAGAGAAAAGTCAAATTATAACCAGCACTAACACACAAAGAGAAGAAAATGAGGTAAAAGTAGGCAAAAGAGAAACTATCATGGTGTGTGAACAATTGGATGAATGATATTTAAAGATGAAAGCAAAATCTGCACTGGCCTAGGCAATGTTGCTGGAATGTTTGTCTGGTTCCATTCAAATGAAATGTAAAGATGACTGCCTGAAGAAAACAAATAAATTTCCTAAATCATTCATATGGGTTTGCATGTCATTTAAAGAACCAGAAGAAATGACATTCATTACTTCAAGTATTAATGAATATGTGTACATTGAAATCCTGGATAATTTTCTCATTCCATTGTTAAAAAATTGATTTTGAGATGGTGAAGTCATTTTTCAGGACAATAATGCATCTTGTCACAGAACAAAGGTGACAAAACTTTTCTTCAGGAAAGCATATAAAATCAATAACATGGCTTTTAAGTATAGTAAATTATCAAATAGTTCTATCTGGCCCATAGAAGAGATCCTAGCAGATACTAACACTCAGGGTCAGAGTGAACCTGGGAGTAATGGCTATGAAAGGGTACTCTACATTCTCTAAAGCTCTGGAACTGAAGCTTCATTATCAGATGGTATAGTGTTATATCTAGGACACTTGTTGGTGGGGATCTAAATCTAAATCCAATTAAAAATTCATAGTGGAAATTCTTAAAAATGGTCTATGAGAAGACTCCATCCTCCAAAGAAGATCTATAAACTGCCATTCGAGAAATTTAGATCCTCTTCAATAAAGCATATTGCTTCAAATTAGAGAAATCCATGCCTGAAAGAATTAAGGCTGTTATAAGAACTTGAGAAGAGGCAGCGAAGTATTAATTCTAATTTTTTTGTCAATGATTTCTATAATTTTTTTCTTTAATATTGAGTCATGCCATATTTTCTTCTTGGAAAAAAATTCTACCATTAATCTATATAATTAAATCTAATTTGTTTAAGATATACTTTATAAAGCTATATATTCAGCTATTAGACAAAAATGTTTTGGATCATGTGTTATTAGTTCATTCACTGTTAAAGAAGCAGAAGATACCCAGCAGAAACCATTGTGAATGCAGACTATGTAGATAATCTAGTGCTTCTTACAAATACACTTGCCCAAGCCAAATCTCTGCTGCATAACCAGGAGCAAGAGGCATTGGAAAGGTGAACTTAGATGAAAATAAAGTCAATGTGTTTGAAACAACATGAAGCCATCTCCACATTAAATGTCAAGCCTCTAAAATTAGTTGAACAGTTTACATATCTCAGGACCAATATCTCAATTATTAAAAGCAATTACTATTAACACATGGAAATCTGATCTCTCCATTAAAATAAAGTGGGAATTTTTCCAAGTTGCAGCTGTGTCAGTACTATTAAATGTGATAAAGGCTTATATGCTGTCAAATTCAATAGTGAACATTAATCAAACAATAATCAATCAAAATTCAGTTTAGATATTCTGAATTTGTCCAGATTGTCTTATCTTATTTTCTTTGTTTGATACTCTTAAAATGTAATCTCTGCATAATAATTTGTTTAAAAATTGCTTGTAAAATGCCTGACACCCATTTGCTTAATACAGCAAATTGTTTTGTGATCCTTTTGTGATTTTTAACAGGATTCTTTCATGTGTATATTGCATGGTTCTTAGGTTGAGAACATGATTCTTTAGTACTTTCTTCATTCAGTTCATTGAGCATTGTTTGAAGATCTTGAAGGTTTTCAAACAAAATAATATCATCAACAAATCTGAGGTAAAGCGGTTAGTCTTTGAACTCAGATAAAACAGAATTCATATATTTTAAACAAGATCGGAGCATTTCTTCATTAAATGACAAGTAGACAAGTTTATATACCTTAGTAGCAATATCTCATCTACTGAAAGCGATGTCAAAATACACATAAGAAAGGCATGGGCTGTTATTGACAGGTTTACAACCATATGGAAATCTGATCTGATAAAATAAAATGGGTATTCTTTCCAGTTGTAACTGTGTCAGTACTATTGTATGGTTGAAATGCTTGGAGAAAAAGCTAGATAGGAATGAAACAAGAATGCTGGAATCACCACTCCACAAAATAGCAGCTGTACAAGTATTTACCTCTCATCTCACAAACCATGCAAATAAGATGAACACGATATGTTAGGCACTACAGGAGAAGTAAAGCCAAACTCCTAAACAACACTTTCCTATGGAGACATGGACACACCAGCGTTGGCCAACAAAACTTAGATTCATCAGCTCTGTGTAGACACTGGATGCCGTCTATAGGACTTGCCAAGAGTGATAGCTGATAAGAACAGATGGTAAGAGAGAGTCAAATGAATCCAAAGTATCAGCATGACTTCATGATGAGTTGTCCAATCTAAGTTTCAGAAGACTATTTTGAGGCAAGATATAAATAGTTTGGGTGAGCTTGGGTCTCCTTACTCCATGAAAGAGCTGCAATATTTGTAAAACGAACATACATAGGGTCTATTCCTTGATGATTGGTTGTTTCAGTAACTTCAGGAATTTCCACTAAATCAAAGGCTTTTTGATGGTTGACAAAAATCATGGTGGATAACATTTTATATTTTGCTGTTTTTCTCTTTGAATTGATTTATCATATGGAGATGGTCAATAGTTAATTAAGTAACACTTCCAGAAGCCAGCTTCTCCTGTGATCAATTTTCTTCTAATATGTTGGTGATTCAGTTGTTGATCACTTTGGTAAAAAAAACGCTTGTACATACAGCTGACGAGACTAATTGGTCTTTAGTTGACAAAGTCTTTTAGGTTTCTCTTTTTATAAAGCAGTATGATTACACAGTTCAAATCATTTGAAACTTTGCTTTGAGACATTCATTGAAAAGATAAAAAAATTTCTTAGTGATGATATTGGTTTTAAAATGCTGTCTCATGTCTAGCTTATCTTGTTCTATAATCTTTAACTTGATTAAAAGAATAGTTCTGGTATATATCTTTGGCATGAATGAAAATTTGATCCCTGTTCCTTGTTAGATCTATTTCCATCAAGCACACAATAAATCTGACATTTTTTAAAATTGAAATTTTTGTTGGTCATTTTGAAACTCTTTTTTTTTTGTTTGATGATTCTCTTGATAATTTCTACAGTGTACTTTCTTCATGTATACTTGTTTCTTTTGGATTTTTTCAGCTCTATTGTTTCAATCTTTTTGTTGATGCTGTAACTACTGGTTTAAGTTCATTATATCTTTTGTCTTCTGATAATTTATTCATTGTTTACTTGTTCTTTAACTTAAACCAGAATTTTATTATTTTGTTGTTGAGTTTGGGCATGCTAATTTTTTATCATTTGGTTTTGCTCATAACTCACCTGTTCTTGAATTCAAGTTGAAAAGTTGTAGTTACGTTTGGTTTCTTTGTTTTGAAGGCATATTAACTTTTGTGGGTTATTTGATACCAAAGTCATCCTTGTAGAAGAAGAGTAATGGTACTATTTAACCCATTTCTAGGAGGATAAGAGGGTTCATAACTTTCCCAAGGGTAATAGTCTGAAAGTGAACATAATAGCATGACTGAAATTCAAACTTGCTTACTTTGAGGTTGCAGTCCAGCACTTTTGCCATTATGCCACAGGGACTCCACACACAAAGTAGTTGCAGTTTGATATAGAATATTCTTTCTTGGTATCAATTGGGAGTTTATGTTTCAACATTCTGTGATCAATTCCTACATTGATTTGTCTTAAAATTTGGATACCTCTGAAAGAATTGATTGCGAGGATATAATCAATTTTCCTTTGGTTCTATAATTGGGGGTTTTCCAATGCTATCTTTTATTGGGTTTCTTCATAATTCTCAAAAAATCTCACTGTTGCAAAATTTGTAAGATCTCCTCTTGAATGGAATTTTCATTTCCTTGTCCCACCTTAACACTGAAGTTCCCTTAATATGATGAAGAAATACTCTTTGGCTTCTTGAAATATGGAGACCAAGTAAAAAAAGTTGTCTAACAACTTAGTTGACAGTGAAAAGAAAACTTGAATGATGTTTAGTTGGTACATCTTTCAGAGTTGTATGGTGATACAGGCTATGTGATATGAAGTAGTTTTGAATCCTACTGCATTATTCTTGAGGTCTCTGTAAACATGAAATCCAAGCTTGACTTATTTTTCATTTTTCCTTCTGACACTGAAAAGAAATTGCTTGGTTTGCTCCTAGTTTTGACATTTTTCTGAAATCTACTGATATAGTATTTGATCTTTTTAATCTTATTTCAAATCTAGTTCTATTTCTTTTTTTTTTAAGTTCTTACATTATAGGTGCTATTATATAAAGTAGCATTACTTTGAAAACTGCATTTGAATAGGCACCCTTAAAACATATAATCCCTATCCAGTTAAAGTGATGTGGTTGAACTTCGAATTACATCTAAATAAATGTAAGAAATAAGGAGTGATGCTACACCAAGCCAAAATGTATAAGTAGGAGCAAATTGATCTTAGTCAAACAGCTTAAACTCAGTTTCTCTCACAATTTTGAATATCCACAGTAATCATAAACTTCTTCCAGACAGTAAGAAAAGTATATAGAATATAGAAAAAAGTTTTCTAAGAACATATACAATTAAAATATGTAAAATAAATTAGAATCTTAACAAAAAAAATAACTATACAAATTATAAAAGATTTTATACAAAAATAGAATATACATAATATTCGTTTTAAAAGCCATTAACTTTTTTGCATCTTTGAAAATGAGGTCATTAAAATAAGAATTATATGTGTGTGTGTGTGTGTGTGTGTGTGTGTGTAAGAGAGAGAGGGAGAGAAAGACTGATTTAGAGAGCAAGACAATATCTATTGATTTATAATGTACAAAACTTCATGTTATATTTCTAACTTTGCTTATCCGTAATGAATGAAACCATGTTTAAATTTAAGAATATTTTAAAAAAATAACAAAAACTTTATATTATCTAACAGCAGAAGTATGAAATATATTAATGTGTGTAAGAATAAATCATTCAAATAAAAATATATAGAGAAGATATTCTAAAAGTAAATACTCCTATTTGTTTTTATGCAAACTATAACATATTCAAAGAGTACAATGATACCATTTGATAGAGCAAGTTTTTAACTACAAAACATTATTATCCCACATCACCACCATGACTGGTTATACATTTTCACCAATGATACTATGTAAAAGGATCCTTCTGAAAGTAATGCCTCCAATTTTATTATGTTGTACCACTACATCAGATGTGGTTGTAAGTGATGTGACAGTAGAAGTTGAACCTTCTGTTATATGCAAGCGTGTGGTTGCAAGAAAAATAAGAATGATGAGAAGATTTAGTTTATTTTGTTTGTTGAATAAATAAAATAAACAAGTGGATGAAATATCTGGGTGGCTGACAGGGGGTTGTCTATTCGGCGACAAGTGGTTGCTTTGATCTGGTCGGACGGTGTTGTTGGGTGATGCTCTTAGGATGGTCAGTGATTCAACTGATGTGTGACCTCTGCTTGGCCTATTTATATCTTCCCAACTTCAAATACCGGCTCCAGAAAATACTACTTGTGGAAAAAAAAATCATTGGTTGAAAAATAAACCTTTTTTTTTATAACTGAGAATTTTCTGGGGATTTTGGATAGCCTTTGCACTGAAGCCATGATTTTCTCAGTTTGACACTGGCCGTTGTTGGGTCAACATCCGGTAGCTGTTATTTTCTTCTACAGTGTTGATGTCTGTGGGTCTATGTTTTGTGTGTTTTAGTAGTTAGGTATGTGAAGAGTTAAGTGGGTAAATCAGAAGAGATTTCCTGTATTTTACTATAACACTTCCTGCTAATAACTCCAATTTTTTGCCTGATAGCAGCTGAGTACCAATCTAGCAAAATAACATTTGACATGCAGGTAGATGTATACCACTGAATTCCTCCATGTTGAAAAAATTGTAACCATTGACATTCATCAATGCTTGTGGAATGTTCATGAGACAGTAAACATGAGCTCAGTTGAATAGAGAATAATTTCTGTGGCAATAGTAATGTGAGTGATAAATCAGATTCAATACACCTATTGGCTCACAAAATGAAGAGCACCTTGATCAGTTTATCCATGCAAATCAGACCAATAAACAAGAAACTGACCTTGCTCTATTCACTGGTGTTATTGCGTTTCATATGTCATTTAAAGGGAATCCATAGGATGCATTACTTACAGAACCTACTTTATAGTTAAATTTAGGGAAAAAAATTAATAGTTAAAAATCAGGGTGAAATAACTTTTACAAGCATACTCTCAGAGTGAAAATTTCACCAGTATCCAACAAATATTAAGTCCAACAAATATAAAGTAGAAGTGATATAATTTTTTCAGAATATTTACTTTTGGAAATATCTTTTTTGATTATGCTTGTTTTTTTTTTTTCTCTCCTAGAAATGGTTTTATAAAAGTAATGCCTAGGTGATGCATTCAAGTTTTTATTCACTAACGTAAGGGAAATAACTCTTGTAAGCAGAAAGACAACATTTGAAACTGTATGGGTTGTCTTTTTTTAAGGTTCAACCTAGTTTTTAATCTGAGATTTTATCAAATTCTGATACCTAGAAACTATTAGGTTTTCTTTTTGAATTAAAAAAAAATTCAATCCCTGAAAGAAACATAAATGAATGCGATTATTTAGCCAAACAATAATAGTTTATTGATGATTGTCAGTATAAGTATACATAGACAATTGAAACTTTTAGTAAAACTAAAACCCTGAAAATATATGCTTGATTTTTCTCCCTTCTTTTTAAATTGAAGAATTTAAAAGTCAAATTTTAATGCTTGTTCTTTTTCAACAATTCAAATAAAAATAATTCATTGATAAATAATCAAGTTTGACTTTTGAGCATCATCAATCAAATCCTAAAAATTTGCATATTTTTTCACTAAAAAAATCTAATTTTATATAAAACACAATGGGATATATATATATATATATATATATATATATATATATGTGTGTGTGTGTGTGTGTGTGTGTGTGTGTGTGTGTGTGTGCGTGACATATTATAACAGTAATAAGAAAGTATGCTAATGTAGTGACAGAAATTCAAGTAAAACCATTATTATTTTGTTTCTTGCAATAACTAGGTAAACTACACTACTTAATCTCTTTCTATCATTTCTTTTCAGTATTTCTTCATTTTCTATACTTCAGTATTGTTCCTTCTCTGTATCACTTTGTATTCTTTCTCTTTTTCAATTTCTCTTATTTTTCAAATTATTTTATTCACTTTCTTCTTTAAATTCTGTCTTTCTTTCTTTTGTTTGCTTAAGTGATTTGAAAAGATGATGCACCTGTATTTTCAACTCTCCAGTTACACAAATGCTATAATCTAAAACCCATAAAACACCAGAAGTCCCAATATATCCATTAATAATCCCATCATAAATAACAGAAACTATGCTAGTTTTACAACATTAACCAAAAATGAGAATTTTTAACTACTCTTTGGACTATGTATTTATATTTTATAAACAGCAATTCATTTGAAATAACTAAATGAATTACTGATGACCAACATATTATTACTTATATTAAAGTCACTTGACACAGAATAGTTGATGAATAAAATTAACAAAAAGAGGTGTTGCTGGGCCAATAAGAACATCAACCTCTTAAATTCTTTTTGTTATTGTTTATGTGAGTAAATTGACAGCCAGAAGACAATGAAGAGAACAAAGGTGAGGCAACAGTATAACAAGTGACAATTTTATTTTGTCGCAGGTTACAGAATTCTGGTCTTATAAACAATGGAAATTGTAGAGACAACTGGGGAAGTAGTCACTGATAGTAGAGACAGCTGGTGGTTGTCATTGTTGCTAGAAACAGCTGGATGATCGATGTCCCGGTTGTGCAGTACTTTGGTTTAACCTGGGTGGGGCAGTCGATGTGGTCTCAAGTGTTGATGCTAGTGAGTCATTCATGGACAAGATGCTGCAACGCTGGAGCAGGTCTGCAGTTAGTGTTGGTAGCTTGGTCATGCAGGATCAAATGAGTGTCTTAGCTCTATGTAAGCAAGGAACGAATGAGTAACTAAAACTATCATGTCTTAGTGTTGTGATGCCGAAGAACGAACAAACGACCGAGTAGTATGACTAAGACTACTGTGCATTAGCATTGCGGAGTCAGCGAAAAAGAATGTCATGGCTAAGACTACTGTGTCTTAGCACTATATCACCAAGTGAATGGATAGGGAAACCATGATTAAGACTACTGTGCCTTAGCGCTGCGTGAATAGGGACTAATCAAAATGGTTAAGACCGGATGGTCTTATTATCCTCATCATGTTTGCCTCCAGGCTGTCTGCTTTGACCGGTTCATGAGAACTGTCAGAGATACTCCGACACTAGGAATGGAGAACTCTAATGATCCTTAAAAGGACTTTTATGCATATCTATGTAGGTGTAAGGCAGATGCGACCACTAGAAGTAGGTTCATGCCTTGAGAGCTCCACTTACAAGTTCGGATTGTAAATAATCGTACCAACAGGTGATGCTAATGACAACTGAAAAGGCTCGACTATAAATAGAGCGAAAGTCATCTCACACTACCAGGGCTCTGTGGACAGAAAGTTCATCCATAAAAAATATCAGTGGTAATACAATCCTTCCTTTGCCTGAAATAGGCTTCCAAAGATAATCCACTGTATTTTGATAGAGTGACTTTCACAAGACAGGCACTGTTAATGTTGTAAAAAGATAGATGTTTTTCTTTTTTCACTGGTGCTGCAAGTCAGGGCAACAAATGATTTCATCATTTCCAGACATAACGTTTTTAAGGGAGTGGAGTGGTCTGATTTGTTTACATTTTTGAACAGAGTGCGACAGAGGTGATCAAATGACACAAGCTGTAAAAGATAACCCAATTCAATTTAATCAGTTTAACAAGGCTATCCCTCAAACAGGCCTAGCAAGGAGGCAGCCAGTGTGTTTAACTTAAGGAAGTCATTTGATGACAAATTACAAGTAAAGAACAAACACTGTGAATATTTTTAGAAAGAGCTTGTAAGTGATATCCAAAATTGAGCTAATTAGCAACTAGAAATCCATTATCATTTCTTATTAATAAAAAAGCAGAGAAAATATACCTGTATAAATCAGTCAGAAAGTTACTTCAACTTCTCCAAAAATTCTAATCAACAAAGCCTAAAAATACTTTAGTAAAAAAGAACTGTTGAATATTGACTGGAAGACTTCTTTTGACATGCTGCATAAATTGTGTGGGTGGCATAACAGGAAATAGACCTGTTTCCTAAAGTAAATATAACACAGGTGTTTCCTCAGTGAAAATGCCGTGGAAGTTCGTGAGTGGTATGATAAACAGGAGGAGCATCCATGCACAATGCATAATCAAGAAGTGTGACCACAAGGATCGCATTGGCATCTGGGAAATTATATAGACCAGAGAAAATTTTCACCCCAGTAGAGAAACAACCAGAGAAAACAAAGAAGACTGGTAGAAAGAGCTACTAGATGTTACATCAATCCTGGCACTGGCCTTGTGTCAGACTCCCCACGGTTGAGAGGAAGAGAAAAGCCTGAGCTGAGACTTGCAAAAGTAGAGAAGCGAGAAGACTCTAAGACAATTCGGTGTCTTGAGATAGCCCTGACAAGACTTGTGAAAGTACAGAAGCACGTAGAAAGAAGATGATTTGGTCCTTTGAGATGGCCTTGTACCTGTCTTACAGAAGTAGAATGAAGAAGCGGTTCACTAAAGATTCATATCTTGCCCTATGTGTACATCTCAGTAATCTTCAACTCTCTCCTTCACTCTACCATTTCATACATTTTGTTATAAAAGGAAAAGAAAAGAGGCAGATTATATTTTTATACATCAGCACTGTTGTTGTTATCCCCTGTATATAATAGAATGAGGTTTCTTTAATTTTTTTTAAACCTTCCAAAATTTTTTTTAATTGAATAAATAAAAAGTTATTACCTTCTTAGTTGGACTTTTCAGCACCCCCTTGTCAAATAATCTTTTTTAACTATTCGTTTAAAAGCTGCCTTTAGCAGTCATTAGTGATGTGTCAGGTTTAGATTCTAATGTCCGGCCAGATAATATAATAATACTAACAATTTTCAATGTTAAAATCTTGAACAAATGAGCTATCCAGGACTACACAACATACAGTCCACAGGTTACATGAGGCCTGCAAGATCTCTTGTTGAGACTCTTGAAAGCTTTCAAAATAATAAAACTTCTGTGCTCTATGAAATAAATAAATAAATTTATGAACTGCAAAAAGTTCAATTTCAGAGAAGGCATGACTTCAATGAACCATTCTTACATCTAATTAACTACCTTTGAAAGGTTACTTTGAAAAAAGATTTTGACTTATGCAGACTTGATTCTTTGAAAACTATGCTATGGTTATAGCCATGCATCTCCCATATTTATTTTAACCATCAGATAGGTACTCAGAGAACTAATATTTATGGATTACAATGAAAGCTATGTTACAAAACTATTTTTATAACTGTCCCAGGCATTGCCAGTAACCGTGATAATTTCAACTATCAAATACATCAACACCATCACCAGGTTGCACTGACAGTACAGCTCTCTTTGAATCTCTCTCTCCATCCATCCTTATCGTCCATCATTCCCAGCAGGTCCTCCAAACTACATCCAGTGTCAGCACAGAGATGATGTAAATAGTTCTTGCTGGTTGGCCAACACTGGCACGTCCATGTGTAGGGGTCAATAGAAGAACGTCACTCATGAGTTCATCCTTACTTCACCAGCACTGTCCTTCATGTTTTGTTTGTCTTACTTGGATGGTCTATGAGATATGAGGTAAGTGGCCGTACAGTTGCTGTCTCATGAGGTGTTGCCACTAGGATTTGTTCAAAACAATGTGTAGCATTTTTGTGTAGTTACTATCTAGCTTTTTCTCCCAGCATTTAGTTAACATCCATTTGTTGCATCTATACAGAGGTATTGATAAAGCCACTGCTTGGAAAAAATCCCATTTTATTTTATCAGAGAGATCAAATTCATGCCTTTGCTAGGTGTAAGTTGACATTACTTTCAGTAGATGAGATATTACTGACAAGGTACATGAACTTGTCAACTAATTTTAGAGGTTTACCACAGAAAGTGAAGATGGCTCCTCTCCATTTAAAATACTTGAAGTTTTTGAGTTCACATAAAGGTCAATGCCACCTGCTGCTTGTCCTAAGCTATACAATAGAAATTCAGTTTGTGCAAGTGTATTTACAAGAAGCACTAGGTCATTTGTGTAGTTTACATCTGCAGGATATTGTCTGCTACTTGTCTTTTTTTTTTTTAGTATAAATCCATTTTCTTTATTACATCTATCAACATTTAAAGTATATGGTTTAGGCATATTATAAACAAATGTGGAGCTAATATATCTCCTTGCAAAACTCTAGCAACAATGTTGAAGGTTTAGTTTGTTTGGTTTTATGGCATATCAACCTTTGTAGGTTATTTAACGCCAAATCCATTTTTATGTAAATAATCTGTTCTATTTAAAACAATTCAGTTTAGCATAAGTACACAGTTTAATTGTCAAAAACATTTCTATTTCAAACTATTCAAGCAGTTATATGTAATAACTCAGTTAAGTGTAAATACAGTTTTAATGTCGAAAAACAGTTCTATTTGAAATAATTCAGTTAAGCATAAGCACTCACTTTAAGTGTAAGTACGGTTTAATTGTCAAAAACGTTTCTATTTCAAGCTATTCAGTTTACTCAATTCATTTTAGCATAAGTATGCGGTTAGTTCTATTTAACCCATAGATAGGGCCCCATCAGGTGCTACCACTCCGGGCCAGAGTGGACCAGAGAACGATGGCAATGAAGGGGTACTCCGCATTCCCCAAAGCTCCAGCATTGCTGGAACCTCACCATCAGATTGTTTAGTGTCATATCCAGGACACTCGTTGGGGGGTCTTACCCCTCTGCAGAGAAGCAGTCGGTGTATTCTACAGCCCCAGCTGACTGGGCAAAACAATGTTGAAGAAGATGATGTTGCCATGATGTAAACAAATTGTTGTTTTCATGTTTTTATAAAGCATTATAGCTATAGTAGTTTCTTTGGAGAGACTATATGCTAGTAGTATTTGCTCCATTTTCCTTCTGTGTATGGAATCAAATGTTTTGGAGAAATCAACAATGATGTTGCCTTAAGATTTTTTGCATGTTCTCCTTTGATAATTTGGCAGATAATCAGGATCTGTGATGTGGATCAATTTCTCCAAAAACCTTTCTGATTTTTTTAATGGATTTTCTAAATTTTAGGTTTGATACAGTTGAGAAGCAGTGCATTATAAACTTTAGCAGCTATAGCATTAAAAGTCATTCCTCTGTAATTCTGAGGTCACCTTTCATGGGGAAGGGGAGGATGTAGTCTTTTGTCCATTTTTCTGTTGTGTTTTTTTATAGATAGCATTGCATAATCAAAGAAGAATGCCATCAAATCTCCTTGTCATATAGACTTTGTGAGGTATTTCAATGAAGGCTGTAGCTTTTCAGCTTTTAATTTTTTCCGTACTACATCAAGTTCTTCCTCTGTAAACTGTCCTAGTTTGATGTCTAGTTGGCTATTAATAATTTTTGTTTGTTTGGGGTTTATGACATATCAGTCTTTGTAGTTTATTTAAAGCCAAATCCATTTTTATACAAAAAACAGTTCTATGTCAAACAATTCAGTTTAGCATAAGTACACAGTGTAATTGTCAAAAACATTTCTCTTTTAAGGTATTCGGTTTAATCAAACACTTCTATTTCAAACAGTTCAGTTTAGCATAAGTACAGTTTCAATGTCAAAAACAGCTCTATTTCAAGCAATTCAGTTTAGCATAAGTATACAATTTAGTTCTATTTGACCCATAGATAGGTCCCTGTGAGGTGCTACCACTCTGGGCCAGACTGGATCTGGGACTAATGGCAATGAAGGGGTGCTCTGCATTCCCCAAAGGTCCAGCATTACTGGAACCTCACCATCAGATAGTTTAGTGTCATATCCAAGACACTCATTGGGTGTGTCTTACCCCTCTACAGAGAAACGGTCGGTGTATTTTACAGCTCCAGCCAACCAAGCAATAATAATTTTTGTGATAGGTTTATCAGTGTGACTTCAGGAGGGTTTCCAAGCACATTTTTGCAATGTTCTTTCCACTTCTGTAGTCTTTCTTCTTGGCTAGCAGGTTTTAATTTAGCTCTTGAGGTACTATTCTATCAAGTTTTTGATTTTATTGATTTGGTCTAGAATGTATTCTAGTTGTTTTTTTGGTAGTTCTCCCTGGGCTTTTAATTTCTGTGCATTAGCATTTGTTGGGTTTCTTTTATTACATGAAAATGCGCTTTTCATGTTATCTTGTTTTTCTCTAATTGACGTTGCTTCCCATGGAACTCTACATGGCTCTTGATTTGTTTGAAATGCACTTGGTGGTAATACAGCTTTCCTATTTATCATTTGGAGTATGAAGAATATCAAAGTTAGTTGGTTGGGTTTTATTGCATATTAACACTTGAAGGTTATTTCATGCCAAATACACATATTAAATATATATGATTTGTAATCAAATAGTTTATAGGTAATATTCTGAACAAGCAAGAGCTCATTTGTTTGCACGCAGTTACATGGTTTCAAGTATTCCTATCTAACACTAATAATTCTATTTAGTATTAATCATTTGTTTGCACACAGGTTTCAAGTATTTCTTTCTGTTAGTTGTTTAAATTCCTGAGATGAAGCTTGTTGATTTTTATCATTAAGGGTTTTCGGACTATTGTCTTCATCTTTATTGTTATTTCCACAATGTTTCGACCTTCTTCAGGTGTTTGTCGAACTCGGGAACCTTCATGGAACTTCAAAATACATCCTTTATTGAATCCATGGAGGGGAGGTCACCTGTTCTGATTCTGTTAGCCATAACCAGGTACAAGTGTTAAGTATTCCTGTATTGTTACTCACCTGTAGTGAGGATTGAACCTTAGAAGCTTAGGGAACCAACGCCTATAACCATTACGCCATGTGTCCTGAGTGAATTTTTGGGACTTATAAACTTAATGTTCTTACTTGACTAGGATTACTACTATTATGTATGATTTTTTACCTGGGCTCATATTGAGATTTTTTTTCCTTCTCATCTAGCCTTCTTAATTATCAGTTCCCATACTGTATTCATCTCTATACTTGGTCTACTCAGCAGGTCATTAAAGCCCAACATATGTGCTGATTCCTTAAGGTGTCTAATCCTCCAATGTTCCGTCCTATCAATTATTTCAACTTTATCCTATAAGGGCAGATGGTTTCCCTTTTCCTTCCATATATGGTCCGCCATACCCGACTTTTCAATCTCACCTCATACTACTGCCTTCCGATGTTCTTCAAGCCTTACTGTTAGTGGGTGACCTGTCTCACCTTTGTATATTTTACCACAACTGCAAGGGATGGAGTGAACACAGTTCTTGGTCATGTTGAAATCTGTTGGTGGCTTGACCCGGAAGAGATACCTCCAGAGAGTTGAACCACTTGTGAATACTGTCCTGATGTTATATGGACTACATATCTTTTGGATCCTTTCGGCTAGTCCTTTGACGTAGGGTAGACATACCGAGGTGAGTTTTCAGGTATTATCCTCCATTCTCCTATCTAGGTTTCTTGGAGCTGATGTTATGCGCTCTGGGTAGTTGTTATGATGGAGGTTGTGTCTCAGACTAATCATTTCTTCTTGATATTTCTTCTTGAATTATTATCTGATGAGTATTTCGTTCTAATATCAATAGTTTTATTTACACACAGTTAAATGGTTTTAAGCATTGCTATGTAACACTAACAATTCAATTTAATAATCATTTGTTTGCACACAGTTAAATGTTGGGACCCTAACAGGTACTACCACTCTAAAACAGAGTGGACCAAGGAGTAATGGCAATAAAAGGACACTCCATATTCCCCAAAGTGTCATATAGGACACTCATTCAAGGGGTCTTACCCCTCTGCAAAGATGCAGTTGGCATATTCTACAGCTCAAGTGAACTGGGTTTATTGAACTTATTTCTGACAGTTGCTATATATTGATTTCTAATACCACTATTGGTGAGAGAGGACCAGTCATATTATGAAGCTTTAACTGTTTGTGTCTTATTTCTGTGTAGACTCAGGTGAATCTTTGCTTCATTTTTTTGAATTTAGTAATTAGGTATGCTAGCCTCTTCTCAAGTGAAAAATCTGCTATATATTCCCCATTTCTATTTGTCAAGTTGTGTAAGCAGAATTTGTTATTTCTGTCTAAGCCTATTTGAGTATTTTTTAAATATATATTTGATGAGTTTTGAATCTAAAGACTCGTCAAATATACATTAAAGAAAAAAATATATTTGGATATAAAGTAATAAATTACTTTAATTCTTTCAATTATTCTTTATTATGTCCAACATTTACTTTCTATGAGTTTTCTAGGTGATACATTTATTTCTATGATAATTGTCTTTTGCCAATGATGGACAAAACTCATGTAAGCTTTTTGTTTCCAGATAGCTGGCTGAATGTTGCTCCACATATTTTGAGCAGTTTTCAGTAAAATATTTAGTAAATTTACAAAAGCCAGGATAAGATTTTCCCATCAAGCACCAGGATAGTTTGTCAACTAGTTTTATAATCAAATAGTTTTTAATTTAGCCATCAACAGCAACATTATAATCTGTGAATTTATGAGCCTTATTGATATCAATTTATCCCGACATTGCATTATATCAAAATAAGAAATAGTCATTGATCTATTATTCAATGGAATAACAAACTAAAGCAATTTTTTTAAATTTATAAGTAGTGAAAAATATTTTGATACTGGAATGTAAACAGACAATTTACTTTGGATTGTATTTTAAAATGATAAACACTTGTTTTTTTTTAACAATAAAACTCAATCTTTAATAAGACAATGAGACTGGGACACCAGTACATAATTGTAGACACATTGTATTTTTAAAAAATAATAGAAAAATAACATATTCATTATTTTCAGAGAAAGGATTTTAAATTACATAAAACACATAAAAATCACTAAGGATTAGAAAATATTTTTAGAAATGCAGCATGCTTAAAACCAACAAAAAAAAAACAAAAACAAAAACAAAACACATTGTCAAACTTAGATACTTGAATTATTATCTGATGAGTAAAATTAACACCAGTGATATGTTGCAATAAATTTTTGAATAGATTACGTCTACATAAGTCAAAAACATATTTTATTTTTATTTTAAAGATCAAGGGGAATTAATTATGATGTAAAAATGGTTGATTGAACCTATGCTTTCTTTGTAACTGAATTTTTTTGCACAATATTATGTTTTTGCTAGAGCAGGATGCTGGTTTATAGTTGGATATATAATTTTTCTATCCAGATTATTTTTTTTCTTCAGCATTGTCCTTTCCATTGATCATATTAATGATTGCAAATAAAGAATTAAGAGGAAGTATACAAAGTGTTTAAGTTTTTGAATCCCCCCCCCCGCTTTTTTAGTAGTAATTTAGGGCTCCAGTAATCAAGTTTAGTAATTTGTGTCACTACTCAATTAAATAGATATTTTTACCCAACAGTCAATTAATGGGTTTTGTACAGTATTTTACACATAGAAAGAAAAAAAAAGTTATCAGATAATTTTACAAATTTCAGAAAATAAAATATAATGAAAATTACATTTCATATTTTATTGTATAGAATATTTTTTAGATTTCTCTTACAATTGTTACAACAATGAAAACTACCAGTAAAAAAACTGATCTTGACACATGGTTGCATTTGATGTCACAAACCTATGCAGTAATACCCACCCATGAATTAGGAAAACAGGCCATATCATTTTGGATAGAAAACTATCCAGAAACATTACACCCAAGATTTAACAAAAAATTTATCACTAATGGTATAGAACTAATCCTAAATTAAATCTTTCCAATTCAATAAAGTAAATTACCTAGGAACAGCTATGGGAACTAAAATGGCAACAACATATGCCACCTTAACCTCAGCATATTTTGAAGAAAATCTATATGAAACGATAAGTAAAAAATACAGCAAAAAGATAAAAACAGAATTTATCAGATCATGGAAAAGATACCTAGATGGCTGTTTCATATTTTGGAAACGCCCATGGGGTAACATTAACAATTTACAAAACTTACTCCAAAACCCTAAAATAAAATTCACCATGGAATACAGCTTTAAAGAACTACCATTTTTATACATCCTTATTAAAAACTAAAATAGCCAAATTACTAAAGCAATTTACGACAGACCCACAAACACCAAACAATACCTCCATTTCAAAAGTCATCCTCCCAAAACCTGCATTAAATCCACCCCATACACTCTAGTATGTAGAATATACACCATATAATAAAAACTCCCAACAAACTTGCCTAGAAGAATTACACATAACCCTCCATCAGAGAGGATATCCAACAACACTCATAAAAAAATAAAGTTGGTGACCTTAGTTGAGGGTGACCTGAAGGCTCTCTTTTCAATAGCTACAACACTGAGGTGTAGGGGAGGGCACTACTCCATTCCCTGGACTGCTCCACTTTACCCTTTATCCTTACCTTATAATGCTGAGTGTTAAGTAAGGCAGCATCTAGTACCATTTTTTGAGTCTTTGGTATGACTTGACCTGGGATTGAACCTCGGTCTTCTGGACCATTGGCAAACACTCTACTCATTAGACCAATATTTTAATTAGCAGAAAAAATATCATTAAAAGTACTATAAACCCAAAAAACATAGCAACAAAGAACCTTAGCATACATCTGAACATACAACAAAAACAACTTAGAACTATTAACAGATATAAAGAATCTAGAACAATTTAAAAACAATGATAGAATCAAAAACATACTAGACACAACAAAAGTCATTAAAACCAAATGACAACCAAAAAATTAAAAACATACATTAACCTCATCTAAATTTAGTGGATGCGCAATCCATGGAGTCTCTAAATGCAAAATAAGAGATGTGGAGTATGTAATATAATCATAGAAGGAAAATCCTATACCTTCAAAACCCCCAAAACAACATTCATAAGAAATAAAAATCTAAACTTCAATTCAAAAATTGTAGTCTATATAATCAAATGTTGTAACTGTAAAAAAGTATATATAGGATCAACTCAGGCTCTGAACAACAGAGTCTCTTTACATAAAAGTAACATTAGATACCAAAAAATATAAAACACTATTTTTCAAAACACCTTTATGAGTGCAGTGATGAAATCTTTAAAATAATGCCAATATATCAAACAGACAGCTATTCATTACTCCAAATAAAAGAAAAAATTCATAGATAAATTTAAACCTACATTAAACAGAGCCAAGCTTCACACACACACATGGAGCTCAACTTCATGCACACACTCACAGCTACAAACATATACACACATAAACTATATTTATGATACTTTCAAATCAAAGAGAAAGAGAGAGAAAACAAAAAAACAATAACTTGATGTACATTAATACATTCTCACACATATTCAGTTCAAAAAGGAAGAAAAAGAAAAGAAAAACCAACAACCAGATATATGTGCATGTATGTGAATGTACAAACACATAAAGTAGTTACTTATAATTATAATTTATAAACTTGAATTAAAAAGAATCACAACCCTTTCAAAATAATCTTCTCTGTAAAAGCTAAAAGCAGAGGTGACCACATACATTATTACTCTCCTGAAGAGGACCACAAAGTCCAAAACACATTTGGAGCATAATTATATGAAATAAAAATCTTAACCACTAAATTCAAATTAATTTGTGGACCTATTCATTTTAATATATATAAATACACAATATAATTAGAGTTACAAAAATCACCATTTGATAAAAGTAAAAATGGCAGTAAAATCACTACAATAAGAAAATGCTTAAAGCACAGAAATTGTACAATGTATCACAAGTGGAGTGCAATTATAATAATATTTAGAAGTAACAAAAAGTAAAATTAATATTAATAACTTACAACTCTGAGATTTACATGACTGATCTTCAGATGAGGTTCATCAAACTGTAACCCAAGAAAAATGCCATGATATAACAAGATTCTTTTTATTAAGGAAATACACTTAAAATGGTCTCTATATGTGCTGAACATCATTGTTTAATCATTCAAATTATCAATATAATGGAAATAGCTATAAAATGCGAATTAATATTCTTCCCACCATAGAAGCATAAATATCATCATAGCCATTTGTTGCACCAGCTGCCTTGTAACTATTAATCACTGACATTAAATACAAGTTTAAGAATAATTATTTATAGTTTGAGAAATTGTCCAAAAAATAATGAAGTACTAACTGCTACATAAAATTGTCAAAATTGCTTTAATATATTGATATTTTTAATGTAAATGTTTCCTATGATTTATAATAATCAATTACCAAAAGCATAAATCATAATGGCTTCCAAAATCTAAATTTTTTTTCTAAATAATAGATTCTATGATTTATTATATGTCATATTCCTTTAAAATAATCACTGAAAGTTAAAATACTGAGTTAAAATCCAATTTTTTCAGGATTTTCAATAAAAAAATTTCCTATTTGATGTATTATTAGAAGGGAGATAATATGACAAGGGAGATAACTGTACAATTTCATTTCATCACTGAAAATAAAACGAGAAATAACTGTGACACAAAATTAACAGATTTATAATTTCTTCATTAAAACATGATATGACAAACCATTTGGCCTTTGAAACAAGATTAAAATGTGATATCTCTTTATCTCAGTCTTATTGTTGTCTTTGGACAAGGCGAAGCATCTTTATTGAACAAAAGGAGAAGGGTCAGAGTAATCTGATGCTTTCATGATACTAATTCTGAGGACAGGGTACTTTCCCCCTTGCCTATCTGTATGCACATGAGCCTCTTCATTAAACACACACTACACCTGAAGAGATGTCAGATACTTAACCTGAGAGGCTCTAGTTAAATAGTGAAATTTAAAGGAAGCTGAAAATTCTTTTACAAATGTATAATTTGTTTTTTTTTGTTTTCTTTTCTTCTAAGTGTAATTTTGAAAAAAGATTAAATAGGAAATGAAATGTATATATACATTTTTGATTAAGTACATAATATCAAAATTCAAATTTAATAAAGGATTTAACTATCTGAATGCTGAAATCTTTTTATATTTAAAATTCTAAGCATACAAATGTTCATTGAAACAAATTAAATCTACAGGTTTTTTCCCTTTAATTCATTAAAAATATAATGAAATATAAATTTTCCCTCTTGATTCTGTTTCTTATTGATACATATATGCAAGAAAAGGAGGTGTAATGTGACAAATTATGAATAAATTCATATGGCTTCATAAAGCTTTTTCAACTACAAATATGAACATTTTTCACTTTTTCTAACTTTGAAAAATAAAATAAAACAATGCATAAAATTCATATACTTCTCAACAATATAAAAACATTTTGCAGATACAGAACTAGTGAATATTGTACTTTAAACCATACTGGAATGATTTCTTACTTAAACAGATATCTAATTTATGTAAAAAAATTATTAAAAACAAAGTAAAGACACGTTTTAAAGCGTAAAAGATATAAAAAAAATATATATATACCATTCATAACTTTACTTGGTAGAACAAAAAGATATCTACCAGTTGTTTACCCATATATATTAGCATAGTCCACATACAAAATGAAATAATATTATTGATACTTCTGCCAATAATCAGAGAGTCATATCTATACCAATAGAAATCACAGATTATTTTTAAAACGATCAATACAAATCAAGAAAAAAAAAACAAAAAAAAAAACAGACATCTAAATATATAGACGAAATTTTTTAAATTAAAATTGTTAAAAACTTATTTTTGACAAAGTTCTATTTCCACAGTAGAGATGGTAAATTATAATCCTTGGCACAAATGCTGAAAGAGACACAGTGTGTGTATGTATGTGTGTGTGTGTGTGTGTGTGTGTGTTAAGTAAACCGTAGTCTAAGTATATGATTAATGAACAGTCCAACATGGAAGGATAGAAGAAAGTAGTATAAAGTAAATGAATTCGAGGTTATAGGCATTTATTTTCCTGAAACATCCACTTTAATTACTTTAAAATGAATACTTCTTATACAAATAAATGTATTCAAAATCTTAGTAAATTTCTTTTTAAGAATAAAATTACTTGGGTAAGATCATTTATTAATTTTGAATAGAAACTAAAATAAAATGAAGTCATTAAACACCCTACATACTTAGTAGGACAGCTTGATACCCTCTCTCTGTTTATATAGCACTCTCACTATAATTCCCTTACTTCTACCTCCTCTCTCAAGTACATGCAACTAATACAGTCAACCCATTACAACAAAGGATTTACACAATCTCTACAGCATTGAACTGCATTAAAAACACAATGAAGAAGGGTAAGAATATTTTAAATTATCTTGCTTTCTACTTGATTTTCTTTTAAATCTAGATTAATGACAATAAATCAGTAATACAAAGCAGAAATCATTTGGTATATGGTGGAAAATTATTTTTTTTTTGTCTTGATGAATTTCAATTTTTGTATAAATTCAGTCAGTTCAAAAACAAAAAGAAAATATGTCAGTTTACACAGATTATTGTAAATAATTAAGAGACCCACCCCACAAAAAACCTTGTACTTTAAATTGTTGCAAACGAAACTCATAGACAGTTCATTTACGTTCAACTATTTCTTTCCCAACATGGCTGCTCCTTAAATAGTATATCCTATATATTTATTCTATATCCATTAAACTCTAATATGCATGATGTGACAAAAAAAAATAATGCATACTAAATCCATCTTCTTGAGAAAATATTAAATATTTTTAAATCAATGGAAAAATGAAAAAGAAATTAGAGAGAAAAATATCTATGAACATATCTTTTAGTGGATCTGAATTATCTAAAGTTTTTGTGGCAGCCATTTTGCCAGTCACTATACCAAGTCTTAATAAAAACAACTAATATGCTTCACTTCAAAACACTGGCAAATCTTGAGTTGTTTTATTGAATATTTTGGGTTTTGATTAATAATTTTTAAAAATAAAATAAATTTTCAGGGATAATTTTCTTCTATTAAAATACATATATATTTATGACAAGGTCTGAAAAGATTCCAATTGAAATTATTCCACATTATAATCTATTAATATAGCAGTGATTGTATACTGTTATATATTCTTCTTTTTTATTTATATTATTTCTATTTATCCACTTCTATTTAACAATACTTCAAAAGCGAATAAGAATATTATTTTCTTTTATATGAATTTAATAACAGAATAGAAAATAGTGTTTGGTGCCATCTTATGATTTAGTAGAATAATTTTTTAAAATCAACATAAATAGCAACTCAAAAATTTCTTCTTTTTTTTAATTTAAGAAATAACTAGAAAAACATAAGTATTTTAAAAAGTTATTTTAATGACTTCACATGAAAAATAAACAGTAGGTTGTTAATAGTTTTTTCTTGTGTTAATAGGTAATTTATACTACCTGAATCACATAATAGGTATTATATTTGCAAATAAATTTCTTACATTAGTAACAACTATCATGGAACAGAGTTATTAATATATTATTCACTATAGAAATAATACATGATTATTCTTTTTGTTGAAAATATAAATTCAAATGTATATATTTACCCTAAAGTAATATTCTTTATCTTGTAGGTAACTATAGTAGATATATTAGAAATAAATATTTCATTAAAGATAATCACTAAACCCTATTAATAAGTCTTGAAACATTTAAATATCATATAATTCTTACTTTTGATTTTTCTATGAAATTTCTTTAAACCTATATATATATATATATATATATATATATATATATATATATATATATACACACACGCATGCAGAGTTCAACATATATGAATATTAGAAGTTATTCTTAAACATTTTTTACAATTTTTCAATATGCAGAGGAAATTTTAATTCTATATATAGGATAAACATTCAAGCATGTATTAATAGGTCCAATAGGCTGACAGTTTTACTTAAATTTCGAGCTGTAATTTTCAACCTATAAAATCTATGGAGAAATCCAAGTTCATTGACAAGAAAAGAGAATACGTTAAAAAAAGTAATATTTTCTGTCAAATAAATACTTTTTTCCTGATGAGTATACGGAATTATTGATATCCCTTCATATATATAAAAAAAATATAATGCTGACAACCAAATAACCAAAATAATAATTCCTTGTATGAAACACTATCAAACACAATAAGAGGTCAGCAAGTACAAGGGAGATAACTCTGACGTACTAGTAGAATTCACAAATGTTGTCTGTGTTTTGTATAAGTCCATTCAGTAGTAACAAAAACAAAGAGTTTTCTGAATCATTATTAGGTGCGAGTTAAATATTGATCATTTAACATTTCAAGAAAGTGCTAAAATCTGGACAGAAATCTAGAAGTTAGGTAAAAGAACTAAAATAAGTTTAATGTGTATACTTTCTTTTGAGTTAACATAAAAATAAACATTGATAAACTTTGATATTATCTATTTATGACTTGAAAATGATCTCCATTCATTCACGAAGTAGACGCTGCAACTATCATGAATTAACTTTAGGATGGATTTTGTGAAGTTTCAGTGCCTGCCCACAACTCCCCACATAAAAAAAAAGCAAACAAACAAAGCAAATGGTTATGTCATTTCTGAAGAAAAATATACTTGCAGTTTATCTACATTTTTTATTTAATGATATTCTTACCAAATGACGAAGTTATTTGCTATTCCATCTTTAATAATTCATTATTTATAGTAACAAACAATACACTACAATTATTTCATGTTTCAATTATGAGAAGCTACAAGTGATCAGAGTTAAATGCCTTCCAACCAGTTTTTCTGAGTTTCAATTAATCTTTTAAAAATAAAATCTTTAATCTAGGATATTGTATTATGTTAGATACTTCTTTTATAATCAAACTATTAAAATGAAAATAAAATTAGAATAAAAATGATTTTATCTGTTTTTAAGATAAGTAATCCAAACCATTAATTTGAGCTAGCATTTTTTTTCATCTTAATTTTTAGTTTGTTTTTTTTTATTATTAAATAGTAGCTCACTTAGTTTGTCAATCCTGTATACACACTATTTCCTTGTCATAGATAACAAGAGTGAGTAATAAAAAACAGCAATTACAAATCAAGATAAATGACAACACATTTCAAAACGAAAAGCTTTTATTGTACAAGTTCTAAAACAACCTAGGTCATAAATAGTAAACCAACAAAGTTAACACAAGTAATAACTAATACTAAGTTAACAAGGAAGCAATTCTAATTGATCAGTTTATGAATATTTTAACAGGTTTCTACATTTTTATGTATGATTGAGGAGTAATAAGTGCTAGTTAACAAGGAAGCAATATATTTTTAACTCATCAATCTATGAATATTTTAACAGGTTTGTACATATATATAAATCCACATAATTAACTGAATTAATTTCATATGAAAGTTTTGCTCAAAAATTCTTTACATTTGATTTTAAGAACAAAGCAAATATTCACTCCAATCAGTTCTATAATGAAAAAGGTAAGATATTTCTACAAGGGCAGAATAAAGAATTTGTAAAATAACAATTATTAGCTGAATGTTTATCTGAAATTTTCATTTATGATAATTAAAAAATATATCTTAAAAACAAGACAATGATTATTTTATTAAAGGAATAATGAAATTTATAATTAAAAACAGTTTATTTAGTTTGGGTAATAATAGTTAATTCATCAATAAAACAATGTCTTTCATTATTAAAAACATCATATTGCATAATCTTAGCATCTGTTTTCAAGTAAAAATCAAGTATATAGTCTATTCAGTTCAGTAATGAAAATTTTTATGAGGGTAGATTAATAAGTTTGTATGATGATACAGTTATAAGCAGAATTTTGATTTGAAATTTTAACTGTAGAATGTTCAATTTATATGATTAATGGCAAAGAGTTAGGTAAAGTAAATTGACAAGAAAGGAAATTATATTGAAAAATAAATGTTCTTTATGATCAGGATACAGATTCATTGATGAACCTATATAGATGAAATTCATAAAGATGTGATTTTGACTTATTTTTCAACCTTTTGCTTCTGTAACTGAATCACATTAAGGTAATAATTTTGTTGATTTTTTTTAATTTTACATCTAAATTAAAGTTTACATTTTTATAGATTAATCAGTTATCAAGAATATTAGATAAAATGACACATAAAACAATGAATGAAAATTGATTGCGAAAATCATTTTTTGTAGAGATAAGAAAGTAGTTGATTTTAACATATAAGTTGTATACATTGTTACTTCAAGTAGGATGATACAGAAATATTTCAATTGTTATTGTTGGGAATGTAAGTATGCTGTATATAAGCATTGTTGGTAGGCAAAAATACTTCAAAGAAAGATCATGGATTACATCTTTGTAAAGAAATATACCAACTATTTTTATATGGGTTTAAATTTCATATTATTTTCTGATAATAATTCTTTAATAATGCATACAGATATAAAAAGTTATTTGTTTATTTTTCAAATAAATCAAAGTGTTATTTGATGTTCACAAATCAAACTTATATTAAAAAATGTACATAATATTTTCCACTTTTCTTAGGTGAAATTGTGGAATGGACCTTTGTGCTCCTGTCTACTTTGAACACATGTTTCAGTGTGGACTTTATTTACACAGTAGAAGAAGGAAAGAGTCCAGGTACATACATTGGAGACATTGCTGCAGATTCTAAGATAATGGATGATATTTCTCATCAAGATAAGAAGCTCATTACATTCAGTCAGCTAAAAAGTAAAGTTGATAGTTCACAATATTTTCAAGTCTCCCAGAAAACAGGAAAACTATATGCAATAGTCACACTGGATGCGGAAGCAATGTGTAAGCGTAATGAAGAATGCTTTCAACTCATTGATGTAGCTGTTCGTAAAGGAACATCTTCAATGAGGATTTTAGAAATCAAAGTCATCATAAAAGATATTAATGACCATAAACCAGAATTTCCAGATAAACAAATCAATATTCAATTTGATGAAAATGTTGCAAAGGGAACTAAAATAATAATTCCTCATGCTAATGACAATGACATTGGATTCTTAAATTCAAAAATTTCTTATGAACTTAAAAAAATGAAAAATGAACCATTTACTTTATATCTTGCTCCAAGTGTTGAAGGAATATCACAAGTAGGAATAAAATTGGAAGAGAAGTTAGACAGAGAAATAAAAGACTCTTACTTAGTCCAAGTTGTGGCTACAGATACAGGATCTCCTCCAAAACAAAACATATTAAATGTTCACATTTCAGTCAATGATATTAATGATAATTTTCCAGTATTTACTGAGAAAAAGTATAATATTTCAATAAAGAATCAAGACAGTAAAACCACACCAATTCTTACATTAACTGCTACTGATTTAGATTCAGAACAAAATGGAAGAGTTTCATATCACTGGAGCCGACAGACAACTGAAAGGACAAAATCTTTCTTTGAATTAGTAGAAACAACTGGGCAGATTTTCTTACAGAAAAAGTTTGACTCAGATGAAATGATACATAAATTTTATGTAAAAGCTGAGGATGGAGGAAGTCCACCATTAAGTTCTTTGGCAATCATTTATATAAATGTGATGGGCCAATTGAACAGTGCACCATCTATTGAAGTGAATTTTGTGTCAGAATCAACAACCAACATGGTTGAAATATCAGAAGATAACAAAGTTGGCAGTTTTATTGCCTATGTGAAGGTTACTGATCATGATGATGGACAGAATGGAGAGGTCACTTGTCACCTTCACCATGATAAATTCCAGCTTCAGAATCTAGGAAAAAAGAAATATGAAGTGACATTGAAAAATCCCTTGGACAGAGAGAAAGAAGAACATCATGATGTTGTGATCAGTTGTCAAGATAAAGGATCTCCTCCTCTTCATAGTAACAGTAAATTCTCCATTCAAGTGATGGATATCAATGATGTTGAGCCACAATTCACAAAAGACACATTTAAATTCTTGATTGATGAGAATCAAAACTCAAGAATTACTGTTGGATATATCAATGCTACCGACCCAGACTTGGGAGCTGGAGGAAAACTTACCTATTCCCTCATCACCAATAACAAACACTTTTTACCTTTCAAAATAAGTACAAATGGATTATTATCAGCAATTATGTCTCTTGATCATGAGTTCCAAAATACTTATAAGTTCCAGGTATTTGTGAAAGATAATGGAACACCATCTCTAAATAACACAGTCAATGTGATTGTTGAGGTAACTGATAAAAATGATAATGCTCCATATTTTACATTTCCCAGTGTTAAACCTTACAATCTAGATGTGACATATTATCCACATCATACAAAGAACATCACACAAATCAAGGCAGCAGACAGTGATAGTCAAGAGAATGCATTTCTACAATATGAAATAATCAGAGGCAATGACAAACAGATGTTCAGCATGAACCAGTACACTGGTTTATTAGCTTTCAATCGACAATTAAGCCTAGAAAATGCTGGTTCCTATCAACTGGACATTGTGGTCAAGGATAGTGGTAGTCCAGTTCTATCAGCAACAACTACTCTATTTTTAACACTGACTATCAGCAACAAGACATCCCAAATGTTAAATGTTATTGAACTAGAAAGTGAAGAGAAGGTACATCTTAATTTGGTCATTATTATTACAGTGATAGCAGTGACAATAGCTGTTTTTATTACAGCTTCACTGTCAATTTGCATCATTCGTTGCAATAGTCAGCCAAATGTGGCCTACGCACAAGCACTTGATCCTTCCAGCAGATATGTTGGTGAACAGAGACACTTGATTGCTCCTTCCTATCAGGGAAACTCTTGGCCTCAACCTACTCACCCAATGCCAACAAACCAAACATCATCTATAAATAATCCATTGACAACTTCAAGAAGACAACTAACATGTGTAGATAGATTTCCACAGAAAGCACAACCATCAAATGAAGTCCCATCACAAGTAAGTAAATAAAAGAGTTCATTTTCATTCTCTGCTAGGTTATCTGATTCAAGTTTTAATAAAATGATAAAATTCAGAACCAAAAAAAAACAACTTTGAATTTCATTTTCATTTATTTTCATATAAAAAAACATTTTGATAAAAATGTTATAGAATATCATTAGAAATCATTTTATATCTATTCAAGTTATAACTATATGCTTTGATATAGATAAATTATGATAACAGAATCATAGGCTCTAATTTCTAATGAACAACTTTAATATTTCATAACATCATCTTACACATATATTCTATAATCTTTGTTTTCTTTTTGAATAGATGTACACTCAAAATATATCAATTCCTCCTGATTATTTTACCTGGAGATCTGCTGTACCTTCCCAGTCAGATACTGAACTTAATTGGAGGGAAGAAAAAGCTGAAGATGATCAACAAAAAGCAGGTAATTTGATGGGATTTAAGTAGAATTAATGATAGAACAAATGTTGCAAAAATATATTGTTATTTGATAAACATAGATAATCAATAGTAGAGACTGATAAATCTAGAATTATAATTAATTTTAAGGTGTAAGTGAAAAAACTATTTAGTGGTGAAATAAATTTCTAACATGAGAAAAAAATTTTGTCTGAATTTTTGAGATGAGAAATTATTATTATTATTATACAATGATGCACGTGGATTAGTGTTCTTATCTTGGTTGTTATTATTATTATCACAATGTTTTGGCAGTTGTATCAATAGGACTTCTTCAGGTGTTTATCATATTTGCTAACCTGGGAACTTTCAACAGAACCTTTATCTTTAGGAACAAATATTAATCAAATCTCCAGGAAGAGATAATTTTGCATCAATAATTTCTTCCTATTAATTTCATTTTTGTTATGAAGGCATCACAAAGAAGAATTAACAGATACTAATTGGTCCTTGTGATGCAGATATCACAAGGATGAATTAACAAGGAATGAAGGGATACTAGTTGAAACATGGATAGCAAAATGAGAATGCTCTATTTAGAGATATAATAGATGGTTCAATTTGTAATTCTTAGAAGACTACTAACTATTAAACCAATTAGAGAGTGCAATGGTCAAAATGTTATGACTATAAAATCAAGCAAATAATACAGATGACATCTCTGAAAAAATAAATTAATAAAAATTGTAAAAAAATTTAAAGTAAATTTCATTTAATATGTTCAAATAACTTAACTTGAATATTTGGTAAAAAAAGTTATAAATAGTTTGCACACATGAAAGATGTTCAATAAAATCTTTAGCTGACATAGTTGTGTCTTCAAATGTTACAGGAATTTAATATAAATATAATTTTAATTTGATTGATGAAATTGATTTCATTCATTCCTAAGCCTAATTGGCGGCATAAATGAAGATATTTGCATAACTTCTTATACCCCAACACACAAAGATATATATATATATATATATATATATATATATATATATATATATATATATATATATTAAATAAATTCATACAACTGCAACCATAAAGAAAACAGTGGTAGTGCTACACCACCGATAAAGCCTTTCTCCACAGATAATGACATTGGGGTTTGGTATGGTTTCAAAGTCAAAGCATTATTAATAACCCAGGGTCCTACAACAGTATCTTATAATACCACAAGGCTGATCTTAGAGCTTCTTGGTATATTTTCATTATTATGTTAATGACAAGCCAAGTTTAGTCACATATACAGAACTGAAATTAGCAATGAAACCCTGGCATCTGACTTCAATCCCAAGTTCACCCATTCTTAACACATTGCTCTCACAGATCTTCATACTTTTTCAACTAATAATGATGCCCCTAGTCGATATTTTCCTCAAAAGGAACTATCAATTCAAAAAGAGTTTGTTATTGAGTTAACTAATCAGATAATAAAATCTGAACATCATCTTAGCTAGAAAGGTGAGATGATGTTTCGTATCTACCATGATGCTTGAGTCCATGCATCTGTCAAACAATGAGGAATTATTCTTATTTTGAAAAATTTATGAAATTTTTTTGTACAAAGTTTTATTGGCAGCTTCACAATCCGTGTGTCTAGCTCATCTAAACAAAAATGATATTTTTGTTTCATACCCACAATCAAGACTTCTTAAAGAAATGAAAAACCTAAATGCTTCAAACATGAAAGCAAATACACCAGTATTTCCAATAAATCTATACACATTTTCTTGTATATTCAATAAAACTTAGAATGAAATATGTAAATAAGCAATAATAATAAAAAGTACAGGGAAAACCATTATAATGCAATACTTATCAAGAAATTCTCCTTAGACTTCAACATTACTACCTTACTGCAACACTAGAAACCATTCTGTACCTCAAAGGTCCTTACTAATGTATTTATTGATATTCAAACTTAAATGAAAAATAAGATTAAAAATAAAAAATTAAAATTACTTTGAAACTTTATAAAATATGTTTTAAAAATTCCCACTGTTGATTACTAATATAAATGTATTCTATTTTTCAGAACTGTCTTCAATGAAGTCTTCAATTAACTCAGGTCATCTTAACAAAAGTGATATTTCTGCTCCATACCCACAATCTAGAAATCTTATAGAAATGAACAACCAACAGACTTCTAATGCCAGACCATTACCTCCAGTACCACAACCACAACAATGAATATACAACCAACATAATTCATATTAAAAATAAGAGAACTGTATATTTATATCAAACACAGACCAATACATAAGTAATCATTACATCACATTCTACAAATATGAATATCTGTTAACACTGAACATTTTTATTTTCTACATACATGGAATAATAACAGTAAAAACAAAAATTAAATAAATTTCAAATGTCCATATCTTATAGTTTAATCTATAAAAAGGAATACAACATTATATGCCTAAAAATTTGAATCCACATATGAAGATCATATATTATTTGGACATAGAAAATTAGAGATAAATGAAATGACACATTCTAAAAGAAACTCTTTGGATATTGGATATAGATTAGTATACACAAATTTATAAACTCTATTGTTTTTAATCAACATAGTTTAAGAAAAATAAGCGTTAATATTTCTTTAATAGAATTTTAGGATATGAATGAGGTGTTACAAATAATATCTGAATGTATATAAACTTAAATATGATACACAATCCATCAAGATAATCAGATATTTATATTTTTTATTCCAAAAGTAAAAATAAGATAACTGAAAGGAACCAAGCAAAGATAGAGAGAAGAATATAAACTATACGGGATGAATAATATAACTACAAGAATATTGCATTGTGGGAACAAAGGTAAAATTCTAAAATGTTTATAATAGAAATTTTTAAAAAATGAATTTTACATTATCCTCTTTTATTCCAAGTATCAAAATTAAAACTAAGGATATTTATATTGATAAATGAAGAAAAATAAAATTCTATTTAAATATAAATCTAAATAATAGGGGGTGGGGGGTACTGTGACCCTACTACATAAACAACTTCAACACCCCTTCCTGTAACTAATGCAACCATAACACACACACCATACTTCTTAGGACTACTACTTTGTCACACTTAAATAAACTTATCCAGTTTTAAGCTTTATCTTGCTTATTAGATATAGTATCAACTGAATTATCAGTGGATAGTATGTATTATCACTATATTGGATATCCCAACAAAGGTAAGAAGGATTTTTTTGGTTTCTTTGTTTCCTTTAGTATAAATTACATCATGAAAGACTTTTTTTTATATCTGACACACTTAACCTCTTGTTCAGAAAAATGGGGCATTTTATGATATCTAAAACAAAAAACTAAGTTTGTAGAATTATATCACAATTCTCAAATTTTTATAAAAGTATACTTTGTTCTATTTAAATATTGTTTAATAAGAAATCTAAATAATATACTAAACTAATATCAGAAATGTTTTTACTTTTTTTCTTGATGGAGTCATAAGACGCCATTACACAAATGTATATCCACCATCCATTTTATTTTATATGATGTCAACCCTCATCACAAATATTTATTTTGTTTTGTTATTTTGTTAATATATATTATCTGTAGCATTTAGAAGTATATTTATTTCAGAATTTTACTCACTTTTACTTAGTTTGTAAATTAATATCTAAATCATAGCTTTCATAATTTTTATAATCTGCTTTCTTTTCATCTCTCTTCAGTTTTATTTTGAGAGACCATATTCCTAATTTCTAAGTGATGAATTACAGAAATTAAGTAACTGCATTATGCTAAGTAAAAAAACTTCAACTCAGGAGGAATTTTTATAATCACAATGTTCTGTAGAATTTCAAATATGTGTATTAAAAATGATTTACTCTTTTCCATAATAGTTGTTTCATTTAGTGGATTACATTTAGATGTTGATGTAACAAGCATAATGAGACAGAATTTGTAAAATACTCTAACACTTTAAATCTGTATATAAATTAAATTATACTGCTCTTATAGAACTTATATCATAACCATATCATTTTCCTACTTTATGTAAGCAAAAATAATGTATTGCTTTCTACAAGTAATTTTACCAGCAATTTATGTAGAAAAAAGGTTTTATTTAATTAAAATACGTTAACTGTAAAAGATTTTGCTAATATTACAAACAGATCTGGTTTTCATGATTCTTCAAACTAAAAACAGTACCTTATTCTATCCCAATGGAAAAAATATGAAAGTTTTATTTATATATATATATATATATATATATATATATATATATATTCTCTTAAAAACATACAACAATTGGTCACATTAAGATAATAAATTTATTTCCATCCTGTTAAAAGTATTTATATATATATATATATATATAGTCATCCACAGACAGATCTGTTTCATTCTATCAGAACTCATCAGTGTGGCTAGACAGTATCTCCCCGTAGCTGGGATTGAAACCCGGTTGACTCAAGCGCCAAGCCAAAGCTTCTAACCATTTAGCCACGAGGAGATATTAGCTGCGAAGTAAATTTTAAATGGTTATGAATCACAATTACTATTGTTTACATACATTCGTTCAACGCCCACTGAGATCTCAATTCAAATACGAAGAGACTTGCAATAGACGCTAATGGCAACATGATTACTTCTTCACTAGAGAACTCGACCCTACAGGGGTAGGGGAGTATACATATCTATAGTCATCCACAGACAGATCTGTTTCATTCTATCAGAACTCACCAGTGTGGCTAGACACACACACATATATATATATATATATATACATTCCCAATGATCTAGCTGTGAAAAATTTAATCAATTGTATTGTTTCAGTGATTCATATCTTCAAAGGTATATCAATTTATCATACTATGTTATCAAATTTGATCTCAATTACAAATTGTTAATAAAAAGTTAACATTTATGGGAATAAGTGCAAGGGAAGTAACTCCAAGACAGTTAATTCTCATTCCATTGTCACAGGTCAATATTCAAGTACATGATTTTCTATGTTGATTTTCAAGGCTGACAGCTCACCGCTATATAACATAAGCATAACACAATCTTTTTCCCCTGATTCATCACCACACCTTGTGCTTTACTAAGCCAAGCTTATTAAATAGCAAATAATCATGGCAATTGGTTTGAAGTTAATATTTTTCCACCAAATGAATTAAAAATTTAAACATTCCAAAATCAGTCTCAGTTGAAAGGAAAAATCAATTTTTCATCTCTGTAATATTATTGTAATAGAATTAAGGAAGAAGCTGTTAATAATACATCTTTATCTTCATCTTTACAAGAAATAAATAAATTCTGTATATTCCATAATAGCGTCATAATAAATAATACTCCTTATTATATGAATCCCTTTATTTGAGATTTTAGATCCTTGGAAGTTGCATTGTTTTTGTTTCTTTGCATGATCTTGTTTAATTATTTTTGGGGGTGGTTTTATTCTTGATGTTGAGGAGTCTGTAGATTGAGATGATAAGGGATTTGCTATTTTCAGTTGTTTTTGTTCAGTGGTTAGTTGAGTGTATGATCTCTTTTAGATTGGTGGGAAAGTTTGAGTTTGACTGGGGTAGTTAGAATGTATTTTGGTTTTCCATTATTCATTTTGGTGTTAAATTTTGAATGTGGGATATGGGTTTTTCCAGAGTTATCTATTTTAGGAATTGGTGAGTGTATTAATGATATGTGCAGTCTTCTTTTTATGGTATTTGTTTCAGTTGGAGATATGAATTCTGTAGATATTTTTTAGCAGTGGTATAGGTGCTAGTCATCAATTCTTTTTGTTTGTGTTTGCATCTGAGAAATTTTAACGGAGTGTAGTTTCTTTAACTGTTCTTGGAATATGGAGCAGAAGTTTTTCAAAGAGAACTCTATATTCATCAGGTTGATCGTTGTTGGTGGTGTTGTTGCTGCTGCTGATTGGACTCACTTTCTGTGCTACATTAGCATAGGTGTTCTCTTTTTAATAGGATTCAAGTATATTCCTAGTTTCAAGTAATGTTATATCCCTTCTATACTTTACCTCTATGATTTCCTTCTTTTTTTTTTGTACATTCTACAAGATCTTGAAAATGAGGGATAGTTTTCTTGGCAGTAAGAGCATTCAGTTGTGTTAGGACAATCTTTCTCCATGTGGTCTGGGTCCCTTTAGTTACACCTTTTACATGTCATATATTTTCTACAGCTCTCCCTGTGATGTCAATATTTTTGACATTTAAAGCACCTCAAAAGTGAAGGGATGTACAATTTTACTCTTCTGAAGCAATATTCAATTTTCACTGCTTTAGGTATTGCTGATATTTAATGTCAAAAAGTAGGTGTATGTTTATATTTCTTGACTATCCCTTCTAATGGCTATGTTTTTATAACATAACCTCTTGATTTTTAATGCTGTTTTTATTTCCTCTTATAGCTAAGGATAACTCCCTACTTCTAATAACTTCCTTAAAGGTATTGAGTTTATCATATAGGTAGGCCTTGTACTTTAAATTATAGAAAGTTGGCATTTTAATTAACTTATCAGCATGGTTTTTGTTGACCACTTCTACAAGTAAATTGTTGCTAATCTTTTCCTCAGTTTGAGGGTTTGCTCAACTGAAGATGATTTTTTTCTATCAAGAATGAGGACAATTTAATTAAACAAGATTCTTCCAATGATTCTAGTACAATAAATCTTGGGATTTAATTGTTTCATTTTCTGAATTAGATTTACAGAGATTTTGTTTTAGCTTTTTGTTTGTCTCAACCATGTGTATTTTTTTTTCACTATTCCTGTGCTCCATCAGTTACCATGGAGTCCAACTTATGTTGTGAACTTACCAAGTGGAGAAACTCATTCCCTTTGGTTGAAATGGGGATTCATTGGCCAGTATACTCATATCAGGAGTGATATTTTAAGCCCTAGTTAATTTCTGGCTTTCAATAACCAAAACCTAATATCTTAAAGTTAAACAGTGGTTAAAGGTTTCTCTCAATACAACTGAACATTAGCCACCACCTTCTAGCACCTTTAAGATAAAATAGCATTGGATACTTGTTTGTCATAAGAGCAATTTGAAGACTATGATTGAGACAATTCTATAGGTACAAAGGCTTGATATGACTAGCTGGTCAATTGGATTGGGCTTCTCTGACTGCCCATCTACCTCAGTAAGGGCCAAAGTGGAGTGCTGCAGGTCATGTGACCACTTTGGTTACCAGGTCATGGATTGCTCAACCACCAGGACCCCATTATGAGTTGCCAATTGCCCAGTTGGCTATGGCTGTAGAATACACCGACTGCAGAGGGGTAAGACCCCACAATGAGTGTCCTGGATAGGATACTAAACAATCTGATGGTGAGGTTCCAGTAATCCTGAAGCTTTGGGGAATGCAGAGTACCCCTTCATTGCCATTGCTCCCAGATCCACTCTGGCCCAGAGTTGTTGTAACTGATAGGGTCCTATCTATGGGTCAAATAGAACTAAATTGTGTACTTATGCTAAATTGAATTACTTGGAATAGAACTGTTTTGATATCTTAATTGCATACTTATGCTATACTTAATTGCTTGTAATAGAACTGTTTTTGTATGCTAAGCTGAATTGTTTGAAATTGAACAGTTTCGAAATTTAACTGTGTAAACAAAAAAACTATACTTATACTAAACCGAATTGTTTAAAATTAAACTGTTTGACTAAACTGAATAGCTTGAAATTGAAATGTTTTTGACAATTAAACTGTATGCTAAACTGAATAGTTTGAAATAGAACTGTTTATTTGTATAATAATTGATTTGGCATTAAATAACTAACAAAAGTTGATATGCCATAAAACTCAAACAAACAAACGAGTTGCCAATTATAACTAACAAGTGGCAGAGTTGCAGTAGGGATATTTTACAACCCTAGTCAGTAGGGCAAGCTGTGCCTAGATTCAGTCTTTAACCTACATACTTCACAAGTAAATATGATAATTTTTTACCATAGTTATAATTTTAGAGATTCAGTCTTTAACCTACATACTTCATAAGTAAATATGATATTTTTTTACCATAGTTATAATTTTTAATAGTGTGGTGCAATAAAAGCACTTAAAAATTTTAAATGAAAGAAAATAATTGTCTAAATTACTCTTGTACTTGTTGATGATGAGAGTAATAAGCAACACTTCATTAAAAAATGAAAATTGGCCTAATGAGTAGAATGTTTGTCAATGGTCCAGGAGACCAGGATTCCATCCCAGGTCAAGTCATACCAAAGACTCAAAAAATGGTACTTGATGCCACCTTGCTTAACACTCAGCATTATAAGGTAAGGACCAAGGGTAAAGTGGAGCAATCCAGGAAATGGAGTAGTGCCCTCCCCTACATCTCAGTGTAGTAGCTATTGAAAAGGGAACCTTTGGATCACCCTCGACTAAGGTTGCCAAATTTACTTACTAATTATAACATCATAAATTAAAAATTAAAAAAAATTGAAATGCTAAATTTCAGAGAAACTGCATTCAAAAGGATTTAAACAGACAACAAATTGTATCTAACGGGTTTTTACCACTAAGCCATTGCAACTTCTCATTAATGTGAAATAGTTCTAAATATTTTAAATATATTTTATCATTTTTTAAGAATAAGAATAAATAACAGTTAATAATAATTATCTAAGAACATTTTATATTTTCATCTATTTCAAGTATTATTTATACCCAAAGGTCAATAATTTAATGCTAAATATGTCTAAATTCATTTTGCAGGCAATAAATTAAACATGCTTGGACTTGGATATATTCTACTATGCACACTACCAATCTGTCTCAGTGTAGATCTTACTTACACTGTAAAAGAAGGAAAGAGTCCAGGTACCTACATTGGAGACATTGCAGCAGATTCTAAGATAATGGATGATATTCCTCAACAAGACAAAAAACTTATTACATTCAGTCAATTACAGGGTAAAATGGATAGTTCACAATATTTTCAAGTGTCCAAGAAAACAGGCAAACTATATGCAACAGTTACATTGGATGCAGAAACAATGTGTAAACGTAATAAAGAATGCTTTCAGCTCATTGATGTAGCTGTTCGTAAGGGAACATCTTCAATGAGGATTTTAGAAATTAAAGTCATCATAAAAGATATTAATGACCATAAACCAGAATTTCCAGATAAACAAATCAATATTAAATTTGATGAAGATGTTGCAAAGGGAACTAAAATAATAATTCCTCATGCTAATGACAATGACATTGGATTCTTAAATTCAAAAATTTCTTATGAACTTAAAAAGATGAAAAATGAACCATTTACATTATATATTGCTCCAGGTGTTGAAGGAATATCACAGCTGGGAATTCAGTTGGAAGAAAGATTAGACAGAGAAACAAAAGACACATATGTTGTACAAGTTGTGGCTAAAGATGCAGGATCCCCACCAAAAGAAAATATATTAAATGTTCACATTTTAATTCATGATATTAATGATAATTTTCCAGTATTTTCTAAAAAGGTATATAATATTTCAATTAAGAATGAGGAGAGCAAAGTCACACCAATTGCTATTTTATCAGCAACAGATTTAGATTCAGGACAAAATGGAAGAGTGAAATATCACTGGAGCCGAGAGACAACTGAGAGGGAAAAAATGTTCTTCGAATTAACAGAAGTAACTGGAGAGATTTTCTTACAGAAAAAGTTTAATCCAGGAGAAGAAATAATAAACAAATTATACATAAAAGCTGAGGATGGAGGAAGTCCACCATTAAGTTCTACGGCAATACTTTATGTAAATGTAATAAACCATGAAAATACTGCTCCAGCCATTGATATAAATTTTCCTTCAGCATCTAAGGAGAACACAGTTGACATTTTGGAAAATGCCAAAGTTAGCAGTTTTATTGCATATGTAAAAGTTACTGATCATGATGAGGGACAAAATGGAGAGGTCACTTGTCACCTTCATCATGACAAGTTCCAGCTTCAGAATTTAGGAACAAAGAAATATGAAGTAACACTGAAAAGTCCCCTAGACAGAGAGAAAGAAAAACATCATGATGTTGTGATCAGTTGTCAAGATAAAGGATCTCCTCCTCTTCATAGTAACAGTAAATTCTCTATTCAAGTGATGGATATCAATGATGTTGAGCCACAATTTACAAAAGACACATTTAAATTCTTAATTGATGAGAATCAAAACTCAAGAATTACTGTTGGATATATCAATGCCACTGACCCAGACTTGGGAGCTGGAGGAAAACTTACCTATTCTCTCATCACCAATAACAAACACTTCTTACCTTTCAAAATAAGCACAAATGGATTATTATCAGCAATTATGTCTCTTGATCATGAGTTTCAAGATACTTATGAATTCCAGGTATTTGTGAAGGACAATGGAATACCATCTCTGAATAATACAGTCAATGTGATTGTTGAGGTAACTGATAAAAATGATAATGCTCCATATTTTACATTTCCCAGTGTTAAACCTTACAATCTGGATGTGACATATTACCCACATCATACAAAGAACATCACCCAAATCAAGGCAGCAGACAGTGATAGTCAAGAGAATGCATTTCTAAAATATGAAATAATTAGAGGCAATGACAAACAGATGTTCAACATGAACCAGTACACTGGTTTATTAGCTTTCAATCGACATTTGAGCCCAGAAAATTCTGGTTCCTATCAGTTGGACATTGTGGTCAAGGATAGTGGTAGTCCAGTTCTATCAGCAACAACTACACTGGTTTTAACATTGACAATCAGCAACAAGACATCTCAAATGTTAAATGTTGTTGAGATAGAAAGTGAAGAGAAGGTACATCTTAATCTGGTCATTATTATTACAGTGATAGCAGTGACAATAGCTGTGTTCATTACAGCTTCATTGTCAATCTGCATCATTCGCTGTAATGGTCAGCCAAATGTAGCTTATGCACAAGCACTTGATCCTTCCAATAGATATGTTGGTGAACAGAGACACTTGATTGCTCCTTCTTATCAGGGAAGCCCTTGGCCTCAACCTGCTCACCCAATGCCAACAAACCAAACATCATCTATAGATAATCCATTGACAACTTCAAGAAGACAACTAACTTGTGCAGATAGATTTCCACAGAAAGCACAACCATCAAATGAAGTCCCATCACAAGTAAGTAAATAAAAGAGTTCATTTTCATTCTTTGCTTGGTTATCTGATTCAAGTTTTAACAAAACAATAAAAGTCTTAGAAAAGGTAACTTTGAATTTTCACTTCCATATATTTCTCTAATTTATTCATGTTTGACACAGCAGAATGTCATTAGAATTCAAATGATTTCTCTTCAGGTTATGAACATATGATTTGACATATATTAATTATATTAACAAACTCATAAGGTTTAACTCCTAATGATGATCATTCTATATAGCTCTAAGATGTCAGAAATATACCTTACATTTATATATTTATCATCTTTGTTTAACTTTTTGAACAGACATATACACAGAACATATCTATTCCGCCTGATTATTTTACTTGGAGATCTGCTGTACCTTCTCAGTCAGATATGGAACTTAACTGGAGAGAAAATGCTGTAAATGATCAACAAATAGCAGGTAATTTAAAAAAGATTGAAGTAAAATTAATGATGGAACAAAAGTTACAGAAACATTTTTTTTTATTTGATAAAAACCCATAACTGATAGCAGACATTGATAAACAAGTAAAATAAAAATGAATATAGCTTTTGAGGTATAATTGGGATAAATCTTAAGGATTGAAATAAATTTACAAAACAAGAAAATCATTTTTAGTTTTAATTTTTAAATAATTTTCATTATTATAAACTGATCCACTTGGACTTGTATCCTTATCTCGGTTGTAATTATCATCACATTGTTGTGGCATATATGCTCCCCTAGCTTTCTTTAGATATTTGTTGCAGTCAACAACGTTCTAGGAATTTCAACCTGAACCTCATATTCAATCTACAGAACTAGATGGTTCTTATTTTTATTATTTATAGAAGATATTTTGTATAACTTAATTCATCCTAGTTATGTACTAATAGAAATATAATCTGATATAAGTTATAATTTAAGCAGGGACAGTGAAATTGCAATAATTTAGCATGAAAGGTTGAATAAAAGTTTTTGTTTGAAATTCTCAGAAAGCTACTAATGAAGGCAGACACCTAAAAGCTGGATGGTACAATGGCCAGAAGGTTATGACTATAACCACCAGATAAGGACATTAGTCCAAATATATCAGTATATAAAGAAAAAAAATCAAATAATCCAAGAAACATCTATGAGAAAAAAAACAAGATATACATCAAAGAATGTTAATAAGTTCAACAGAAATTTAATTTATTCAATTGAAATATCTTTATTTGAATTCTTAGTGAATGCTAAAATAATGTTGTAATACTGCAGTTTTTTAAATTTATCTTTTTAGATTTTATTTTAGGCCATGCAAAACTAATGGGATAATTTGTTAAAAAAATAAGTATAATTTAAAAATATGAATTTTTGGTAAAATGTTTAGCTTATAATACTTTATGTAAATAAAATCATTAAATTTTTTCAAATTGATTTTATTCATTCCCATGTCTGCCTCATGACATAAATACAGATAACCATAAGAGTCCAACATTCCATCCTAGGTATAAGTGATTTTATGTTGGATAACACAATTTCAATCCTTACCTCATCATTTATAATGAAAATTGAGTCTAACATAGCAAAAATAGTTTTTATATTTGCATAAGAATTACAAAATTACCATGGGCAAAAGTTTATCAAATGTATCATGCATGATTACTGATATCTATATAATGAAAGGAAAGTAAATATTATTATTAGGTTTGCAAATGATTTCAGATTTGGTATTTAGTTTTGTTTTGAACTTTCATGTGATTTTATTGGTAAGTCCTGGCTGTTTCTTTTATAGTAAAAATTGTTTTGCTTTCTAGTCTATGTTAATGTTGTTTTTTCTTTGTGTATATGCAAGTATATACTGTGTATGTGGGGGGATATATACTGTGTTGGTGTGTGGGAAGGGGTAAATATCTGTGATAATTTGGCTATTTTGATTTTTAATGAGGATGTCTAAAAATAGTAATTCTTTAAAATTGTGTTCTATGGTAACTTTTATTTTAGGGTGTAGATTTTGGTCTAAGTTAAGTAAATTATTAATGTTGCCCCATGAGCATTTCAAAAATATGAAACAGTTATTTGGGCATCTTTTCCATGATTTAATAAATTCTGTTTTTATATTGATGCAGTATGTTTTCCAAATGACTTCTAAGAGATTTTCATCAAAGTATGCTGAGGTTAGGATGGTATATGTTGGAGCCATTTTAGCTCCCATAACTGTTTCTAGGGATTGGATGTAATTTTTGATGTCAAATTAGAAAGAGTTATTATTTGGAAATAGTTTGATACCATCAGTGATACATTTTTTCCTAATTCTTGGGAGTAATGTTTCTAGGTATTTTCTATCCAAAATGAGATGGTCTGTTTTCCTAATTCATGGGGGATATTACAAAATAGGTTGGTGATGTCAAATGTTACCATGAGCATACTGGGATCAGTTTTTTTGTGGAATGAAGTTAAAAAGTAGATGTCATCTCTAATTTAGCTTTTTATCTTATATAGGAATGGTTGGAGTAAACTATCAATTGGTTTGTTGAGTCTGTTGGAGGACATAATGAACCTGCTACTATAAGTCTAAATTTGAGATCAATGGGTTTTGGAATTTCTATATATTCAGATTTTTGTGTTTCTACAGCTATTTTTATTTCCTTGGATTGTAAACTTTTGATAATCCATAAAACCTGCTAGGTTTTGAAATGCAGTTAATTAGGAAGTCCTTTTCTTTTTTAATAAATGTCTCTGAGTATTGTGCAGAATTTTGTAATTTTTGATATGATATCATTGTCTATGTTTTTATTAATCAATTTATAGCTGGTTTTGTTCTTTAGTATTTCCTGGATTTTTGTTCTGTAATATGTTTTGATTAAAGTGACTACTGCACTTCCTTTGAATTTTTTTTTATAATTATGTTGTTTTCCAGTATATTTTTAAGGCTGGTCTTTAATTGGGTAAGAGGTTGTTATGGGCATCTGTTTTTTTTGTATGTAAATGTTTCAGAGCTTTTTCAAGAAAGTATTCAATTCATTGTTATTACATCTATCTGGGAATAATTTGGTTTTATTTTTTTTACTAGGGAGTCATCTGTATTTTCTTTGTTATGGAATTTCTCAGTCAATCTAAATTTTCATTCAAATTCTTTGAGGTCTCTTTTTAATTCTCCTGAATTTCTTTTTGAGGAAGGGCAAAATTTTTAGATCAAGTTTTAATAATTTGGTCTGATATTTGCTTAATTTATATGTTAATAGATTGATTATTTTAGGTTTTATGTATTGGATTTGTTTGGTATGTTACCTTGACTGTTTTTTTTTTTTTGGTTTGGCCTGTGTTGCCTAAAAAATTGTATTCTTATTGTGTTGTTATTATTTTTAGAATAATTTGTGTTGCCTAAAAAAAAGGGTTCTTACCTTCCACTATGGTAGTCTGTATGGCTCCTTCCCCCATTGTGGGGTGCACTATAGTGGCTGTTATTCAACCCATTTGCATTTGTAGGTATGTATGGTGGTTATGTTAATTTTTTGTGTTTGATGATATGTATAGGGATTAATTTTATCGTTGAAAAAAAAAAAAAAGGTTTCTTACTGAGTAGTTGTTGTTTTTAGGGTAGTTGGGCCAATTTATTTGTGTGATGTTATTTGTGGGGATTAATTTTTCATTTTTATGGTGTTGTTTGCATGTTCTGTTAATTACATCAATTGTGTGTGTATTTATGTGCATATCTTAGTGTTGTTTTCCATTGTATAGTTTCTTTGTGGGTGATGATAGGGTGTGTAGTTATTGTTGTATGGATAGTGTGGGTTTGTTTTGTAATATGTATATGTAGTTTTTTTGTGCGTGTGATTTTTGTTTTAATAAAAAAATACTAATAGAAGAACTATGAATCCCCAAAAACCAGAACAATGAACAATCCTTAGCATATGTTTCAACATAAAAATCTAGGGATATTCAGAGAAATACCAAAAAATCTAGATCAACAATGATAGAATTACAAACATATCGGACACTATAAAATCATTAAAAGCAAATGACAACCAAAAAATTAAAACACATACTAGCCTCATCTAAATTTGAGGTACACGCAACACATGGAGTCTAAAAATGCAAAATTAAAAGATGTGGAGTAAGTAATATAATAAAAGAAATTTCCTATACCTTCTATTATTATATTACAATCTAAAAACAACATTCATAAAAGAAATTCAAGCTGTAATTCAAAAAATGCAGTCTACATATATAGCAATTAGACAGGCAAAATAAGCATAAAAGGTAGTGGCAAAGAAAATAGGACATGACAATTCAACAAAACGGTATATTCTCAATAATAACAATCCCAAATGTAATACAAAAAGTGAAAAAATTAAGGAAGAGATAAAGTTGTTAAGGGAACTTAATAATTGAACTTGATATGTCAGTAAACTTATTTTGTCACTTAGGTTGTTAAGTGTCTGTTGTTTCCGTGTGGTCAATCTTGCAGTGTCATTGGCTCTTATAAGTCACTGGTGTGTTAATGTGTACTTGGACAGTCAACAACATATCTATGAAAGAGATGTCTCTCTTGTGTTTGTATTTGTACCCCAAAACAGAACCTAATGTTGTATGTGCTCTGATGGGTTGCTGACAATGGCTCTTGACCAATCACACAAGCTTTTATCAGGCGACATTTGAGTGGTGGTAAATGTGAGGTTTTGTATGTTATTTCTTTTACATAATCAAAAGCACAAACTGCAACAAGATATACAGAGGTTTTACTTAAGCACTGAACAATAGAATCTCTTTACATAAAAGCAACATTAACAGAAGACAAAAAACTCTATGTATGAAAACATCTTTCTGAATGCAGCAAGAGAAACTATAGATAATGCTAATGACTACTCATTACTATAAATGAAATAAAAAATTCACAGACAGATTTAAACCAATATTAAACAGAGCCTAACGACATGGATGTATACACACACCCACATACTCATATACAAAAAAAAAATACACACACCAACTAACTTAAAAACACAATTATGTATGGGGTCAAATACATTTCACACATATCAAATCCACCAAGTGCCCTTAAAAATGTATATGTGAATGCATACATATGTGTGAGCATGTGTTCAAACAGACACACACAGGATAAACTTTTACATAGGAATGGAAAGAATAAAGGACAAAAATCCACTAAATACCCTAGAAAATATACAAGTGTATGTAGATGAGTGTACATGCACATTTAAGTGTTTTCACACACACACACACACACACACATAAAACACATACTTGTATATACATGAAAAAAATTACATAGACTAGAGGTCTTCATGGACAATTTTCTCCAGTGAAACATACACAACACAAAACTTGGAATTCAACAAAATCAGAATTCTTACAATAAAAGAAACAGCTGGAACTTATCAGTCAAATCACCTGAAGGGAAGCTAAAAGTGAGAAACATGTAGTGCACAAATATATGAAATAATAATAACAAACAAAGCTAAATACCAAATTTGAAATCATTTGAAGACCTACTCATTATATATATATATATATATACCGACAGATTTTCAGCTCTTCCAGATAAATTAAAAAAGTGATATTTCTGCTCATGCCTACAATTCAGGAATCTTAGAGACATTAAGTCTTCAAATGCAAGACCATTGCCCTAGTTAATCATGTGAAGCCATAAATTCTTTTTTGTATATTCAGTGGGAATTTAACAGTAAAATGTAAAGTAAAGAACATGATAAAGCAATACTGACCAACATATTGTCATTAGACTTTTAGCTTTCTTTTATATTGAAGCATTTGAAAAGTTTCTGTTTGTATGTAGTCGTCATTGTTATAATTATGGATAGTATACACATTGTAAATCATGTAACTAGTAAATAAAACTAAGAATGAAAAGTGTGATAAATTAGTAGCATAAATATATTCTATTTTTCAGAACTGCCTTCAATGAAGTCTTCAGTTAACTCAGGTCATCTTAACAAAAGTGATATTTCTGCTCCATACCCACAGTCGAGAAATCTTATAGAAATGAACAACCAACAGACTTCTAATGCCAGACCATTACCTCCAGTACCACAACCACAACAGTGAATATACAACCTATATAATGCATGTTAAAAAAAAAAAGAAAACTGTATATTTATATCAAACACAGACCAATACATAAGTAATCATTACATCACATTCTACAAATATGAATATCTGTTAATTTTCTACATACATGGAATAATAACAGTAAAAACAAAAATTAAATAAATTCCAAATGTCCATATCTTATAGTTTAATCTACAAAAAGGAATACAACATTATATGCCTAAAAATTTGAATCCACATATGAAGATCATATATTATTTGGACATAGAAAATTAGAGATAAATGAAATGACACATTCTAAAAGAAACTCTTTGGATATTGGATATAGATTAGTATACACAAATTTATAAACTCTATTATTTTTAATCAACATAGTTTAAGAAAAAAAAACATTAATATTTCTTTAATAGAATTTTAGGATATGAATGAGATGTTACAAATAATATCTGAATGTATATAAATTTAAATATAATACACAATTCATCAAGATAATCAGATATTTATACTTTTTATTCCAAAAGTAAAAATTAGATAACTTAAAGGAACTAAGCAAAGATAGAGAGAAGAATATAAACTATACGGGATGAATGATATAACTACAAGAATATTGCATTGTGGGAACAAAGGTAAAATTCTAACATATTTATAATAGAAATATTTTAAAAAATGAATTTTACATTATCCTCTTTTATTCCAAGTATCAAAATTAAAACTAAGGATATTTATATTGATAAATGAAGAAAAATAAATTTCAATTTAAATATAAATCTGAATAATGTGGGGTGGGGGGTACTGTGACCCTACTACATAAACAACTTCAACACCCCTTCCTGTAACTAATGCAACCATAACACACACACCATACTTCTTAGGACTACTACTTTGTCACACTTAAATAAACTTGTACAGTTTTAAGATATATCTAGATATAGTATCAACTGAATTATCAGTGGATAGTATATCTTATCACTATATATATTGGATATCCCAACAAAGGTAAGAAGGATTTTTTTTGTTTCTTTGTTTCCTTTAGTATAAATTACATCATGGAAGTCTTTCTTTTATATCTGACACACTTAACCTCTTGTTCAGAAAAATGGTGCATTTTATGATATCTAAAACAAAAAACAAAGTTTGTAGAATTATATCACAATTCTCAAATTTTTATAAAAGTATACTTTGTTCTATTTAAATATTGTTTAATAAGAAATCTAAATAATATACTAAACTAATATCAGAAATGTTTTTACTTTTTTTCTTGATAGAGTCATAAGACGCCATTACACAAATGTATATCCGCCATCCATTTTATTTTATATGATGTCAACCCTCATCACAAATATTTATTTTGTTTTGTTATTTTGTTAGTATATATTATCTGTAGCATTTAGGAGTATATTTATTTTAGAACTTTACTCACTTTTACTTAGTTTTTAAATTGATATTTAAATCATAGCTTTCATAATTTTTATAATCTGCTTTCTTTTCATCTCTCTTCAGTTTTATTTTGAGAGACCATATTCCTAATTTCTAAGTGATGAATTACAGAAATTAAGTAACTGCATTATGCTAAGTAAAAAAACTTCAACTCAGGAGGAATTAATTTTATAATCACAATGTTCTGTAGAATTTCAAATATGTGTATTAAAAATGATTTACTCTTTTCCATAATAGTTGTTTCATTTAGTGGATTACATTTAGATGTTGATGTAACAAGCATAATGAGACAGGATTTGTAAAATACTCTAACACTTTAAATCTGTATATAAGTTAAATAATACTGCTCTTGTAGGAGCATATTGATTTTTTACTTGATAAAAGAAAAAAAAGTTAAGTATCAATATTATCTTCACTGACTCATTTAATCAACAGTTTATGAATAATTTCTAAATTAAAACAGAATAATGGCAAATATAGTGGTTATACTGTCAATAAACTTTTTTTATACCTCAAATGAACTGAAAACAGGATTTAATTTTATCTCATTGTTTTGAAATATTCTTAATAATTTCAATGACGGAAAATTAACCACTTGTATCGATTCAGTGTTTCATATTTTCAAATGTATATCAATTGATTATGCTATAATATTTAACTAGATTTTAATTATACTATTGTAAAATAATCAAATGTTCCCATGAACATGAACAAGTGCAAGGGAAGTAACTCCAAAACAGTTAATGACCTGCAAATATCTATTTATCAAGTCAGTTGGCTTGCTCCATGGATGAAATAGTTACTTATGTCACACTAGTCCTATATGTTGATGTTTAAGCCCAGATGATATACAGGATTTTGAATGTTGACCTGTAAAAGTTCTCCATATACAACATCAGCATAACAATTCTCCACTGATTTTGGCTTACCATTTTGCTTTTTCTAATATTAGGCAAAGCCTAGTAAATCTCAAATAAAGCAGGTGATCTGAGGTTAATATTTCTAAATTTTTATAAACAGAATTGAAAATTTTAAGATAAGTCTTAAGTAGAATAAAAAAATTCTTTGAGGATCGTTCACACTTCTTTGCAGTAAGAATCTGACAGAATATTGGATGAGACTATCAAAATACTATTTTTATCTACTTATCAAAAAAAAAGCAACAAAAAAAACTATATACACTGTATTTAGCAGTAAATAATATTTTTCATTATATGAATAACTTGTCATAAAATCATATTTACATTTTTATAAAGTTATGAAAATATTTACCATTAAAAATCATTTCTTTATTAGCAGAAGTTTCCAGCATTGCTTGACACAAAAAAACATATGCAATGAATATAGGTAATAAAAGAAATGAACCATGTAATTTAAATTATCAATTTTAAGAGCAATACATTTTTTTTAAATGGTCAGTTGCTTTTTTCCTTTTATAGACTAAGGCTGATTACCAGTTAAAGTCCATGTTGTTAGCAGTTTATTTGAATAAGCAATTTAGAGAAAGCTAAATAAGCTACTTGGTTTATATCAAATCTAAGATTTATGTATTTGTGGAATTACTGTGATAATTTTGTAAATATCTATCCCAATTTGCAGAATGTATAATATATTCTTGTGTATAGAAAAATTAAAAACTTTTTTCTCAAGAAGACACATCAACAAAAGAAAGATAAATATGAATACAAAATCAAAAGCAGAAATTGCATTTTTCCTAGGTGTTAAACACACCTCATTGTTGTGCAATGTTTAGCTAGCTGGTCTTGTAGATCCTCAATTGAATAATGAAATTGATTGTCAGTGAATGCCCTATACTCGAGCCAAATCTAAACAAAGATTAATAAATAATATATATCTGTAAATACTGTTAGACTTCATTTCACCATGTACAGTTTCAGAAGAAATTATATTTAATATAAATTCTCATTATTAATGCAATTATATTTATTTTAATTCTAAAAGAAGAACTTCGCATAATATCACATTCTTAATTAAAGATTTTAAAAAAATTGAAATACTCAGATAATCTACATTCAACAAGATTTAAACATGTAAACCTCTGTATGTAGTAGGCAGGCAGACAGGCACTTACTGCCAACCATAGCAGCTTCTCAGGATGTAAACATAAAATAATGTTACTGTTTTGTTTGTTTGTTAGAACAGATGCTGGAAGGTATGATGAAACATTAATCTACATATGCTGTAAAAAATAGTGTTTAATTGCTTTTAAACCATTCATTACTTATTCATAGAAGCAGTAATTAAATGCTAAATTATTCATCTATTCCTCTTGGAGTATTTATAATATGGATTCTATAAACAGAGTGTGATTATATATCAAGCTTAACTGTTGTGTAAGATAACATTGAGATGATTAAGAATAATCCTTCCTCTATGTTAAATACTTTTAAGAATAACAAACTGTTAAGAACATAATTATTTGTAAAGAACTTCATATTTTCATTTATTTCATGTATTGTTTATTTCCAAATATCAGTGATTTAACATTAAAGATGAAATATAAAGATATGAAATATTTTCCAGGTAATTAATCAAAGATGTTTGGACTTGGATATATTCTACTATGCATACTACCAATTTGTCTCAGTGCAGATCTTATGTACACAGTGGAAGAAGGAAAAAGCCCAGGTACATATATTGGAGACATTGCAACAGATTCTAAAATAATGGTTGATATTCCTCAACAAGACAAAAATCTCATCACATTCAGTCAGTTACAGAGTAATGTTGATAGTTCACAATATTTTCAAGTGTCCAAGAAAACAGGCAAACTATATGCAACAGTCACATTGGATGCAGAAGCAATGTGTAAACATAATGAAGAATGCTTTCAGCTTATTGATATAGCTGTCCGTAAAGGAACTTCTTCAATGAGGATTTTAGAAATCAAAGTTATCATAAAAGATATTAATGACCATAAACCAGAATTTCCAGAAAAGCAATTTAATATTGAATATTTGGAAGATGTTGGTGTGGGAACCAAAATACTAATCCCTAATGCTATTGATAAAGATGTTGGATTACAAAATTCAAAGATCACCTATGAACTTAAAAAGATGAAAAATGAACCATTTACTTTATATGTTGCTCTTGGTGTGGAGGGAATACCAATGGTAGGGATAAAATTAGAAGAAAGATTAGACAGAGAAACAAAAGACACTTATGTTGTACAAGTTGTGGCTAAAGATGCTGGATTTCCTCCAAAACAAAACACATTGAATGTTCACATTTCAGTTATTGATGTTAATGATAATTTTCCAATATTTACAGAAAAATCATACAACATTTCAATTAAGAATGAAGCAAGCAAAGTCACACCCATTGCTACTTTATCAGCAACTGATTTAGATTCAGAACAAAATGGAAAAGTCTTTTATTACTGGAGTTATCAAACAGCTCAACTCCTAAAAACATACTTTCAGTTAGTAAAAACAACAGGGCAAATATTTTTGCAAAAACAGTTTCATCCAAGAAAAGAAATAATAAATAAATTATATGTAAAAGCAGAGGATGGAGGAAGTCCACCATTAAGCACCATTGCAATAGTTTATGTGAACATAATAAGTCATGAGAACACTGCCCCAGCAATTGATATAAATTTTCCTTCTGCATCTAAGGAGAACACAGTTGACATTTTGGAAAATGCTAAAGTTAGCAGTTTTATTGCATATGTAAAAGTTACCGATCATGATGAGGGACAAAATGGAGAGGTCACTTGTCACCTTCATCATGATAAATTCCAGCTTCAGAATTTAGGTACAAAGAAATATGAAGTGACATTGAAAAGTCCCCTAGACAGAGAGAAAGAAGAACATCATGATGTTGTGATAAGTTGTCAAGATAAAGGATCTCCTCCTCTTCATAGTAACAGTAAATTCTCCATTCAAGTGATGGATATCAATGATGTTGAGCCACAATTTACAAAAAATACATTTAAATTCTTGATTGATGAGAATCAAAACTCAAGAGTTACTGTTGGATACATCAATGCTACTGACCCAGACTTGGGAGCTGGAGGAAAACTTACCTATTCTCTCATCACCAATAACAAACACTTCTTACCTTTCAAAATAAGCACAAATGGATTATTATCAGCAATTATGTCTCTTGATCATGAATTCCAAGATATTTATGAGTTCCAGGTATTTGTGAAAGACAATGGAACACCATCTCTGAATAACACAGTCAATGTGATTGTTGAGGTAACTGATAAAAATGATAATGCTCCATATTTTACATTTCCCAGTGTTAAACCTTACAATCTGGATGTGACATATTATCCACATCATACAAAGAACATTACCCAAATCAAGGCAGCAGACAGTGATAGTCAAGAGAATGCATTTCTAAAATATGAAATAATCAGAGGCAATGACAAACAGATGTTCAGCATGAACCAGTACACTGGATTGTTAGGTTTCAATCGACAATTGAGTCCAGAAAATGCTGGCTCCTACCAGTTAGAAATTGTGGTCAAGGATAGTGGTAGCCCAGTTCTATCAGCAACAACTACTCTGTTTTTAACATTGACTATCAGCAACAACACATTACAAATATTAAATGTTGTTGAGCTAGAAAGTGAAGAGAAGGTACATCTTAATCTGGTGATTATTATTACAGTGATAGCAGTGACAATAGCTGTATTCATTACAGCTTCATTGTCAATTTGCATCATTCGCTGTAATGGTCAGCCAAATGTAGCCTATGCACAAGCACTTGATCCTTCCAATAGATATATCAGTGAACAGAGACACTTGATTGCTCCTTCTTACCAGGGAAACTCTCAACCTGCTCACCCAATCCCAATAGACCCAACTCTATCTACAATTACTCCATTAACAGCATCAAGAAGGCAACTAATTTGTACAGATAGATTTCTACAGAAATCACAACTATCAAATGAAGTTCCATCACAAGTAAGTAAATAAAAGAACTAATTTTTATTCTCTGTTTATCTGCTTCCAAGTTTTAAAAACCAATAAAAGTTAGAACAATATTAATTAGTTTCTTCACTTTAATCTATTTCTCTAATTTATGTTTGTTAAAATATGTCAATTTTAAAATATGAAAAATATCTACGCATCATGTTTTCCAGATGTATACACAGAATGTATCAATTCCACCTGATTATTTTACCTGGAGATCTGCTGTACCTTCCCAGTCAAATACTGAACTTAACTGGAGGGAAGAAAATGCTCCAAATAACCAGGAAACAACAGGTAAAAAGATGGTATTAAATAAAATATAAAGTTAAGTCATTAATAATACAATTTTAGTCTCATATAGTTGTTATATTTAGTGCATATAATATATATATATATATATGATTGTAACAAATATTATGACACAGAAGTAATACACAGTAATTATACATTAAGAAGGATGAAATAATAATCTTTTTTGTAAAAGGGTAGATTAAACCTTAGAATGATGGACAGTAGAAAAAAAATCATGGTAAATATTCTAATAAAATTGATTAGGCTAAATTTCACATCAATGGTTGGTTTGGTCATTTGGGTTTTATGGCATATCAACCTTTGTAGGTTATTTAATGCCAAATCCATTTTTATACAAATAAACTGTACTATTTCAAACAATTCATTTTAGCATAAGTACACAGTTTAATTGTCAAAAATGTTTTGATTTCAAGCTATTTAGTTGAGTTAAACAGTTTTATTTTAAAGAATTCAGTTTAGTATAGGTATAGTTTTTTATTTACACACAGTGAAATGTTAAACTTTTCTTTTTCAAACAATTCAGTTTAGCATACAAAAACAGTTCCATTTTAAACAATTCAGTTTAGCATAAGTTCACAGTTTAAATGTCAATACAGTTTAGCATAAGTACACAGTTTAAATAAAGTACAAAATTTAAATGTCAAAAATGTCAAGCCATTTAGTTTAGCATAAGTACACAGTTTAGTTCTATTTGATCCATAGATAGGACCCTATCAGGTGTTACCACTCCAGGCTAGAGTAGACATGGGAGTGAGGCTAATGAAGGAGTACTCTGCATTCCCTAAGCTCCAGCATTACTGGATCCTCATCATCAGATTGTTTAGTGTCATAATCAGGACACTCATTAAAGGGATCTTACCCCTCTGCAGAGATACAGTTAGTGTATTCTACAGCTCCAGCTGACTTGGCAATCACATAAATAATAATAATAATCACTGTCATAATACATGTAAGCGAGAGTGGGGAGAAAAAAAATGCATTGATGATTACAGATGGATTGATTGAAACATGGTAACCACATTACAGAAACGAAAAGAAAGAGAGCAATAAATTTAACAATTTGTATAATAATAATAGTAATAATCTGTCCGAGAGAATGAAACACATAAAATTCACTGGGGTTTTAAGATACAAACAGATCACCTAATCCCATCCAGAAGACTAGACTTAGAGTTAATTAACAAAACAATAAAAAGAGGATTTGCAGCCTAGTGGATTTTGCCATTCCAGCAGTCTTCAGATTGAAAATAAAAGAAAGCAAAAAGACAAATACTTGGAACTTGCCAGAAAACTAAAAAAACGATGGAACATGAAGGTGACAGCAATACCAATTGTAGGTGGAGCACTTAGAACGGTTTCCAAGGACTTGGAGAAGGGACTAGAGGAATTGGAAATCAGAGGAAGAATTGAAATCAGCCAAAATACACAGAAGTCTTAGAGACCTAAGGAGATATACTGTTACACAGACTAGTGAAAAACCACCAGCTTACACTGGAGTGAAAAACTCACAAGGTGTAAAATTAAAATAAGGATAAAAGAAGTGAAAAATAGACATATACTTAGATCTTGCTAGAGCTGAAAAATTAGTGGAACATGAAAGTAACAGTGATACCAATTGTAGTTTGTAGACTTGAAAAAAAAAAAGACTGAAGGAATAGGAAATCAGAATTAGAATTGAAACTATACAGATCACAGCATTGTGGAGATCAACTAGAATACTCTGAAGAGTCTTAAGAAACCTGAGGAGATTTACTGTCATTCAGACACCATTGAAACTGGTGTGAAAAAATAATGCTGAAATTAGCAAAAATATTTAGAATAGATCTGGAGAGTCAAGGAGAACTTTTTTCACGTGGACTCTTGAGAAAACTATCAGTTACTATTGGTAAGAAAAACTCAGAAGAAGTAAAATGATAATGATATAGACCTATCTCTAAATTACAAAAAGAAATCTAAAGATATGGCTGATTGATAATATCAAGTTCTTGAAATCATAATGAATATTTAGAAGACATAGGTACATCAATAATTTCATATATAACCTTCTGATGAAAAAGGTTTTATACAGCAAATATTTATTTTTAAATATAATTTCCTTCTTTATCAATGCACCATACATTTCCAAAGTACTTGGGGAACATATGGTACCCTTCTAAATTCATTTAATCAAACATGTTTAAAAGAGAAAATGCTGCCTATGTCTATCTATATATAAATATATATATAATTATTAATGAATCATAATTTTGCAAAATTGCCCATGTAAAAAAAAAGACAATTATCTGTCAAAGAATGAAGATGAGATAAACATTCAGCTTTTATGAAATTGATAGTTTTTCTTTGCATAAAAACAATAATGATTTATTTAAAACTTGTTACAGACATAAGCATTAGTTATAGGGCATATTTCAGATGAAAATATAACTGGGAAATAATCATTCATGTTTCTTATTCTTTTGCATGGGCAATTTTTCACAACTGCAAAATAATCAGCCAAAGGTTAAAGATGGGATGAATATTCAGCTTTCATGAAAAAAAAATACATATATATCAGATAAAAACATTTTAATGGAATACTAAGATTATAAAATGAAGTATCCTAGAAATAAAGAAATTTTATAAAATCTATTCCAATAATTTCTATACTATGTTAACAAAACAATTCTTTTTTTCAGATTTGTCTTCTATCAAATCTTCAGTTCATTCAGGTCATCTTGACAAAAGTGATATTTCTGCTCCATATCCACAATCCAGAAATCTTATAGAAATGAACAATCAACAGACTTCTAACTCAAGACCATTGCCACCAGTGCCAAACAAAAACTAATAACCACTCAATTAACAAAACTAAGTTAATAACACCTGTCCCACACACAGATCACTTATATCCTTTTTTCTCCAATATAAATATTTACAGACAAAAAAAAAGCAACAAGATATGGTATTGATAAGGATTTTGACATATGGGGAGACTTTAATGTAAAACTTTGTTGCTCTTCATGGGAAAAGAGGTGAGAGGGCTTTTATTGAAGAAGTATCTTCAACAAGAAGCTAAAACCAGTGGAAAGTCATTTTGGTTTGATTTCTTTGTTTAATGGCATATAAATCTTAATGCTAAAGCCATCATTTTAGAAGAACGGTAATGGTATAAATAGTTAAAGAGAGATCAGGGGTTGTCATAACTTTATCAAGAGTATTAGTTTGAAGGTGAATGTAATAATGCAACTGGATTTCAAATCACTATGATGTTACAATCTAGCATGATAGCCACTATGCAACATAGACTTCTCCCAGAATGCCATTTTGCAGCAAGACAGAATTTAAATTTCCAAACCTCAAAAGAAAAATGTAATGAACTATTTGTTTGACTAAAATATTTGTTGACATTTGATTAAACATTACTAATTAGATTTACAGATAGTCCTTCAAGTTGAAAATTTAAGATGATTACAGAGCATTATTGTTTAGTTCAGACTAATAATCAAAACAAAAATTATTTCCTTACAAAACTTGTGATATTTTTCAAAGAATAATTTTAATTTCATGATATAATATAAAAAGTATAATCAGTAAATCTCATTTTTATTAAGTGGATTTATCTTTTATTGCAACAATTACTGATTGCAACCATTTTGTGTAGATTTTTAACTGAGAAGAAAGATTATAAAATAGACAATATGAAGAAAAATGAACTAAGTTGAAGGGAATATTGACATTTAGCCTCACCCTGTATTTGACTAGTTTTGATGTCTTATCCAACATAAATACTTTGGCTAATTATGAATATATATAAAGATAAGTCACTTAGGAGAGAGAAAGAGAGAGAGAATTTATACAATGCTAATATATCAAAAATTGTGAAATGTGTAAGACTAGATTTTTTTAAGGAACAACTAATCATAAATACAATACATACATAAAAAGCAAATTCTATCTGGGTCATAACTTGGCCCAAACAAATTTACAGACTGCATTTTCTTTTTAATCGATATTTTCTAAGGAAAAGAAATTTAAATCTCTTTCATAGGATTTATGATCATGAATACTGTATTGTATGTAATAACAAAACATAAGTAAATTTACAGTGAATATAAGATAAATTAAGACTGCTAAGAATTTATATCATTCTATTGAAAGAATTAATATTTCACAATTCAAAGTCTCATAACATGTGGATTGAGGGAAGAATGCAGATTCTACAGGACGAATACATTTTCACTATTACACTGCATTGTGGGAACAAAGGCAGAAAAAAAAAAATCTTTTCAAAAGAAACTAAAATTCAATTTTTCATAACATTTTATCAAAAATATCAGAATTAAATATAATAAGTTTTATTAAAAAAATAGAAAAAAATAAATTTTACTTTAATTATAAGAAAAACATTTATGTGAGTTAGTATCTTCTATATACCCTAGTCACAACTTCTACACTCTCTTTCTTCCTTTGATGAATGCAGCCATTACACACACACCATACTTTTTAGGATAACTACATTTTCAAACTTATAAACACCTCCCCACTTCAAAGTTTTATTTCACTGGATCTAACAATACAATACAACTTAGAATTAACAACATTGCAGATTAGAACAAAAGTAAGTACAATTTTCATATTTTTGTTTTCTATCGAATTTTTTGTTTCCTCGACAGAAAATACCTTATAGACAGCCATCATTCCTATCTGACACACTTATACTCTCCTCTCAACAACATTGCATGCTTCCTCATTTTCTGTTTATAGGTAAATTATATTTCTAAAAACATCTCCACTCTAGATTTTTCCAGGGAAAATATCATTTGCTTTATTTAAATATTCTATACTAAAAATTTCTACTCAATATAAGAACAGATTTTTACAGGTTCTACTTACCTCCTTTTTCTATCAATTTGTAGAATTATAAGACGCCATTGCACAAAACTATATCAATTTCATTTGTAAAATGGTAGTCCTTACAACTTATATGAATGCCTTTTTTTCATGTCATATCTCTATTTACAGAAATTATACAATTATAGCTATATCTATCTTGAACTTACATGGATATATTTCTTGAATAAATATTCCAGTACATAAAACTTTTGACAGCTGACTTAAAATTTATATTTTTTTTGGATTTTGAAAAGATGTAGTAATTAAAAAAAAATACTTGAAATTCAATGAAATTAATTTATAATTACTTTGAATTTCACAGTATTTCAAATCAGTGAAATAAAATCTTAAAATAACTAATTATTTGATGAATTAATTTTTATTTATTGCAGACTTTTTGTTCTCATCTTGGTAGTTTTTGTGTTGTTTCTTCTTTCACAACGTTTCTGCCAAATTTCACCTCTGGCCTTCTTCAGGTGATTTACCGCAACCTCGGATAGGAATGCTAAGTATTGTAACCGTATCCCCAGTAATTACTGCCTTCCATAGTTGTTGTCTATAGCACCACGTTTTTTGACCAAGTAAACCTCTGGCCGGCTTGGGTAGGATTTGAAACCGCTATTTTCTGACAATGCTCACCTGGAACCGTAGAGACCATGGTGCAGCGGATAGAGGCGTTGAGTCTCTACGGTTCTAGATGAGCATTGTCAGAAGATAACGGTTTCAAATCCTACCCAAGTCGGCCAGAGGTTTACTTGGTCAAAAAACGTGGTGCTATAGACAACAGCTATGGAAGGCAGTAATTACTGGGGATACGGTTACAAGACTCAGCATTCCTATCCGAGGTCGCGGTAAATCACCTGAAGAAGGCCAGAGGTGAAATTTGGCAGAAACGTAGTGAAAGAAGAAACAACACAAAAACTACCAAGATGAGGACAAAAAGTCCGCAATAAATAAAAATTAATTCTCAGATTAAGAAGCCTCATCTCAAAATGATTCCAATTAAAGACAAGTATAATTATTTGATGGTTTATTGCAATAAGATAATTTTATAAAGTGGTATCCCACAGAAATAGAGTATATTTATCAAGCTAAATTTTAATTTCATTTCTATTTTTTGTTTAATGCACATCACGAAGTACAATTTTAGTATTAGAACAGAAATCATGTTATCAAATGCAAGGGAAGTAACTAACTCCAAAACAATCATACTAAACCATAAATCTAAATACTGATATCTGATCTGATGTTAAATTGACTTTTGAAGTTAAAAAATTAACTTAAAGGATTATAAAATATGTGTATTGCACGATTAAAATAATTTTTCTTCTTCATGGAATCTATTTAAACATTTGGATAATTTTTTTAAAACTTTCCTTCCCTTCCTCCCCACCACTTATATAAGAACAAGACAAGTTCACAATATTTTGCATATACAAAGATATTAAATCCGAAAGAAATTTATAACATGTTCACTATATATTTAGTTGTATCAAATTGAATAATACTAGCTGTTATGAAATGGGTTACTAAGCCATAAAATCATTTTTACTTTTCATTCTTAATATTTTATTTTTATATAAGCTGAAGGTATATTTTCATTGATAATTTTCATATTTATTTTTATTCACTTTTTTTTTGTAAGTTACAAGTTATTTTTGCTGTTTTGTACTGTAAGAAGAAATGCTTCTTAATTTTAACTTAATAATGTATGTATTAATCTTAGATTACATTATTTCCTGCCATTTTATCCAAATTTTCTTTCCCCATCAAATTGTTTTAAAAATCACTCTCTGTGTTACATTAATGTGGGAGGTCAATCAGTTGATGTAAGATGTATCCACAACTGCATTTACTAGAATAGGCCCTGATTAGTCTCAGAATGACTTAAAATGAACAATACAGAGAAAAAAAGAAAAATTTATATCTACTCAAGTTGCCCTCAAATGAAATATTTCTTCTAAAAACTTCTCAATTTTTTACAGAAGAATATGAACTATATAAAATATTAACATTATAAAAGATATAATTGGTAGATCTTTTTTAAATGGATTTATTTTTTATGATAATAGTTAATGTTTCTAACAATAGACTTAGCATTAATTTTTAATTGACATAATCTTTCTAAAGGAATAAGAAATGGATTGTATAACTAAAGTATTATCTACATTCAATTAAACATTACACATTAGGTATCTTTTCAAGCTGGAGATGTAAAATAATTATACAGCATTCATTATTATTTTTTATAAAAAAATCCAGGCCTGCACACAAAAATGGGTTTAGTTCGTGAACACAAAAAATTTTAAACATTTTTTTTATACTTTATTTTAAATGCATGATTGAAATTTGAAAATTGTCATTATTAAGTTTTTCCTTGTATTTGTCAGAAATCTAATAAGCCTAATTATAAACAAAAAAATTAACTTTTCTTTAATTGACATAAATTTAAACTGTTTTCAAGTTTACCTTTTATCTTTAAATCTACCAAAATAAAATAGATGTCAAATGAAAATTATTCAATGTCATTTTTTTGTGTTTTATTAATTTTATTTTAGTTTATATAAGAACCACTATATAAATTCTAAGTTGGTAGAAAAATGTCTCAGCATCTATTCTACAAACTGTTCAAGATTCCTTGTCTAAAATACTGTAGAATTTACCAAATATTTCAAAGTTTCATGTTCTTTTTGCAAGTAAACAAATCTTCAGATAAAAACATTTCCAGTTCTTTGAATGTTTTAAAGTGAAAATAATGAGGGTAGATATGTAACAGTAATGTATAAAAGTTTAAAGAAAATAAAAGTAAAAATATAATAAAGATAAATGTATAAATTAATGTAGTTAAATTTGATGAAAATTTTATGTTCAAGTTAGTTATGTATATTTCAGGTAAACATTTTATTCCAATGACTATAATTCAAAAAGTAACTTGAAAATGAATTTAAATAAATAAATAAATAGCTAAATAGCCACTTTCCTGTTATATCTATTAAAAACCATTGTTTTCTTAGAGCTTTGAAAATGACATTCATCCTCTTTGAATACTAAATGTCTTACATTGTTAACTCCCTTGTAAATGATGGCACCACTTGATTACTTAACATTTTATTGGCCACAAAAGTAATTTCATTATGAGGAGTAAAAACAAAATCAAATAATCTTGGTTAAATATAGTTAAAATCCTTTTTACTGAAAGTTTGGTTGAAACTGATAAAAATATTTGGCGAATTATAACATATATTTGGTAAAAATGGTGATAAAGCAAATGTTTTGAATTAACTTATATTAATAATTGGAAGGAGTTTATTTGTCTGTCCCCTATAGATGGCCAAATAGTGTCATCTAGAGCAACAAAATTTGGTATACATACTTACTAAAATTAAGGTAACAATTCTTGGTTTCTGATAAGCAAAATGGGGCCTCTCATCATGAGGAGGTCTCTGACAAGGAGAAATAATCACCAGGATGTATCTTACCAAACACAACTAATAATACAAAATTTAAATTTCCAAATTCCAAACAAAAAATTAATCAATTATTTGCCATATCAAAATATTTATTAGCATTACAAATTATGTTTACAGATAGTTCTTCAATCATTTTTCAGTATTATTGCTTAGTTAGGACTAACAAAACAAACCAAAAAAAAATCCTAAAATTCTTAAGATAATATTTTCATTCTCACTTAAAGTAAAAATATTTTTAATAAAACTATGATTTTTTTTCAAACCACACTAAGATAATATAAAAAATTTAATTTGAAAATTTTTTTCTATGAAATGGATTTATCTTTCATGATAATAATTACCAATTATAGACATTAAGCATTTAACTGACAAAAAAAATGACAAGTTAGACATTATTTAGCCATGATTTAAGTCATCATATTTAATAATTCAAATGATTATCAAGTTCTTTATTCTGCTTATATTGAAAAAGTATATCAAAATTAAATAATTTAGATACCAATTAATTATGACCATTATCAAAAAGTATTTAGATACTCAAAGATTACAGTTATTATGATCAGTATGTAAAATATGATGTATAATTTTGCATTGATTTAATAGGGCTTATGTGGTGACTTTATAATTTAAACCTGTAGTAGCCTTGTTAGGGACCAGAAATAAAGACAAGAGAGGAACTGAGTCAAACAAATATATTAACAAAGAACAGTAATACAACATATACAAATGAGAGGGTTACCAGTGAGACTATTTGATCCAACTGTCAAAGCTGACTGCTGGAATATTGGTAGTAGTTTGCCAGTCCTAAGAAACTTTGTAAGGAAGAGACGTTTTCACGAGTTGGCATGTCTTTAATTGCCATAGCCCATCCTGGGTCTGGCCTTCTGCCATCTTTGTCGATAATGTGCCTGAAGTATTTAATCTTCTCCATAAAGAAATTACATTCAGATTCTTTCAATTTGAAATTGTACTCCTGAATTCTTGAGAAGACTTTATGAACATGTTCCTTATGTTGTTCTACATTTTGACTGTTCATTAATGTCATCCAAATATGTCTGCTGGAATATTGCCTTCTGCCTAAGAGCAGTACCTGCAACTGTTTATAGCCGGGAGACTTCATGCATTCATGGGTAAATTACCATAACAAAACCCAAACAATGTAAGCAATTCTTTTTTTTTCTAACTTAAGTAATATTGATTCTTAATTTTGCAATAAACTTCATTTTTCTTTTTTCCCCTACATATGCATAGATAGCAAATAATATATAAAAGCATACAGTTATTTTGTGAACTAATTCTCATAGCTTCCATCTTCTTTAATGGAAATGTTAATATGAAAGTACAAATTATATAACTGGTACCATTCAACAGAAAAAGTTTTAAAATATGAATACTTGTAAAAAATAAAGAGAAATTCAGTTTGTCTAAGGACAAAATTACAATTGATTTTATATAAAAACCTGGACTAAAAGGATTTTAGGAACACTAGTGAGTAAGATAAGAAAAAGGGATGAGAGAAGTAAGCTAAGAATTAAAAATATGTCCTTATTTGTTGTTGAAATATTTTGCCAATTAATTCAAATAAAAGTAATTTGTTTATTTTAAGAATTGTTTTTCTTTCTATTTTGTTTACTCTTTTTAGTTTAAATGTAAAATAATATATAAAAATATATAACCCTATACTGTTGAAAGGTTTAAAACCTTTTCATTATTTTTTTTTTTTTGGTCTCCAATAAATTCTTATTTTTCACAATTAGTGCCCAGTTACAAAACAATTTTTTATTCTAGTTCCTTGGTTGTCTTTTATCCTTGGTTGTCTTTTATGGCATATCAAACCTTGTAGGTTATTTAATGCCAAATACTGTTTATACAAATATATCAAATATGTGATTTGTAAATGAATAGTTTGTAGATAATGATTTTTAAATGATCCAGAGCTCACTTGTTTGCACATAGTTAGATTGTTTCAAGTATTGCTATCAAATACTAATAGTTTTATTTGCAAAAAGTTAAATATTTTCAAGTATTACAATCAAACACTAAAAATCAAATTTAACATCATTTGTTTGCACACAGTTAAATGGTTTCACAGTCCTAATGGCAATAAAGGGGTTCTCTGTACTACCCAAAACTCTAAAACTGGAGATGGTTTCGTGTCATATCAGGACACTCATTGAGGAGGGTTGTCTTACACTTCTGTTGAGATGCAGTTGGTGTATTATACAGCCCCAGCCAACTGGGCTAAACAATTTTTTAGTTAATAATTTTCAAGAAAGCAGCATAGTTTTAATTCAAATTTTTATTTACCCTAAAAAAAACTTTGATAATTCAAAATATTATTTTAAAAAATCTAATGTAGTGGTTTGAAACATATTCATAATTTTATTTTCTAAAGACTATTTTAAAATAAATGTGACAAAAATCTAAATTCAGTTCTTAATTGACTGTTGTATTACAGTGATAAAAATGTATTCATTTGATTAATTTTCCTTTTTACTCAATAAAAAGTAACAATAAAAACAAACTAAAAATTACAAATATATTTTCTAGGTAGAAAATTTTGCATATTAATTTAGATGAAAAGTATTCATTTATTCTATAAATAGTTTATTTCTTAAAAAAAAATAGTTTTTGGGTTACACTGATTAAAAATTAACACATTTTCTTCTAAGAAATATGAAAAGTATTTGTTTGACAAATCCGTTTTCTAGTTATCAATAAATAATGCTTTCATGTAATTTTTGTTATTTTTTCTTTTTTACCTTTTAAAAATGTAATATCATAAACAAGCACAATAAAAAGTAGCTAAGAAATAAAAATATGTCCTTAGAATAAAAGCTAAGAATTAAAAATATAAAATTCTTTCTATTACAATTTCTTTTTTGGTTTATATTTAAAATAGTATTCTAAAAAACATACCCTTAAGTTTGAAATATTTTTGGGGGGTTCTCCAAAAAAAAATTATGAACCATTTTTTATAATTACTAAATTACACAATAATACTTTTCGAGAAAACATTAAATGAAAATTTCAACTATGAAAGTTGTGTGATATTTAAACATGGTGAGTCTTAAGAAGAACTGATGAGTAGCATATTTTTGTACTTAATAAAAAAAACTGTGAAGATTTTCACAAATTGATTGATTTTTAATTACTGAATTATATCAATTAATCAGAAAAAAAAAATCAAAAACTAAATTTTGTATTTTTCCTTATTATAAACATATCAAACGTAACTGCAATTTCAATGCTCAATGACACTTCTTTTACCAGTCAACATGTACATGCCAAAAAAAAAAACATGACTCCTTTATATGTTAAGATGTTCTTAGAAAAATATTGAAACTGAATTACATGAAGTATGCACAAGTGTTTGATGAAAATTTCCATTTTCCTATATTTTTTCACAATACATATATTTCCAAAAGTTATGAGATTAACTTTAAGTCAATGTATATTTTTGCAGGTAATAAAAAAACATGCTTGGACTTGGATATATTCTACTATGCACACTACCAATTTGTCTCAGTGTAGATCTTACTTACACTGCAGAAGAAGGAAAGAGTTCAGGTTCTTATATTGGTGACATTGCTGCAGATTCAAAAATAATGAATGATATTTCTCAACAAAACAAAAATCTTATCACATTCAGCCAATTACAGGGTAATGTTGACAGCTCACAATATTTTCAAGTGTCCAAGAAAACAGGCAAATTATATGCAACTGTTACATTGGATGCAGAAGCAATGTGTAAACGTAATGAAGAATGCTTTCAGCTTATTGATGTAGCTGTTCGTAAAGGAACATCTTCACTGAGGATTTTAGAAATCAAAGTTATCATAAAAGATATTAATGACCACAAACCAGAATTTCCAGATAAACAAATTAATATTCAGTTTAATGAAGGAGATAGGAAAGGAATGAGAAAATCAATTCCCAATGCTATTGATAAAGATGTTGGAATTTTAAATTCAAAGATTACATATGAACTTGAAAAGATGAAGAATGAACCATTTACATTACTTATTACACCAGGTGTTGAAGGAACATCAATATTAGGAATCAAATTAGAAGATACATTAGACAGAGAAGACAAAGATTCATATGTAATTCAAGTTGTGGCTAAAGATGCAGGATCTCCACCAAAACAAAATACATTGAATGTTCACATTTCAATCATTGATGTTAATGATAACTTTCCAGTATTTTCTAAGATGTTTTACAATATTTCCATTAGGAATGAAGAAAATAAAGTCACACCAGTAGTTATTTTATCAGCAACTGATTTAGATTCAGGACAAAATGGAAAAGTGACATACTACTGGAGTTATCAAACACCAGAAAGAGCAAAAGAATTTTTTCAGTTAATAGAAACAACTGGACAAATTTTCTTACAGAAAAAGTTTAATCCAGGAGACAAAATAATAAATAAGTTATATGTAAAAGCCCAAGATGGAGGAAGTCCACCATTAAGCTCAACTGCAATAGTTTATGTAAATGTAATAAGCCATGAAAACACCGCTCCAGCTATTGATATAAATTTTCCTTCAACCTCCAGTAAAAACACAGTTGATATTTTAGAAAATGCCAAAGTTAGCAGTTTCATTGCATATGTAAAAGTCATTGACAATGATGAAGGACAAAATGGAGAGGTCACTTGTCACCTTCACCATGATAAATTCCAGCTTCAGAATTTAGGTACAAAGAAATATGAAGTGACACTGAAAAAGCACCTGGACAGAGAGAAAGAAGAACATCATGACATTGTGATTAGTTGTCAAGATAAAGGATCTCCTCCACTGCATAGTAATAGTAAATTCTCCATTCAAGTGATGGATATCAATGATGTTGAGCCACAATTTACAAAAGATATATTCAAGTTCTTGATTGATGAGAATCAAAACTCAAGAGTTACTGTTGGATACATCAATGCTACTGACCCAGACTTGGGAGCTGGAGGAAAACTTACCTATTCTCTCATCACCAATAACAAACACTTCTTACCTTTCAAAATAAGCACAAATGGATTATTATCAGCAATTATGTCTCTTGATCATGAGTTTCAAGATACTTATCAGTTCCAGGTATTTGTGAAAGACAATGGAGCACCATCTCTAAATAACACAGTCAATGTGATTGTTGAGGTAACTGATAAAAATGATAATGCTCCATATTTTACATTTCCCAGTGTTAAACCTTACAATCTGGATGTGACATATTATCCACATCATACAAAGAACATCACTCAAATCAAGGCATCTGACAGTGATAGTCAAGAGAATGCATTTCTAAAATATGAAATAATCAGAGGCAATGACAAACAGATGTTCAGCATGAACCAGTACACTGGATTGTTAGGTTTTAATCGGCAACTGAGCCCAGAAAATGCTGGCTCCTATCAGTTGGATATTGTGGTCAAGGATAGTGGTAGCCCAGTTCTATCAGCATCAACTACTTTGTTTTTGTCTCTGACTATCAGCAATAAGACATCTCAAATGTTAAATGTTGTTGAGTTAGAAAGTGAGGAGAAGGTGCATCTTAATCTGGTCATAATTATTACAGTGATAGCAGTGACAATAGCTGTGTTCATTACAGCTTCATTGTCAATCTGCATCATTCGCTGTAATGGTCAGTCTAATGTGGCCTATGCACAAGCACTTGATCCTTCCAGCAGATATGTTGGTGAACAGAGACACTTGATTGCTCCTCCTTACCAAGGAAACTCTTGGCCTCAACCAGCTCACCCAGTGCTAATTGATCCTATTCCATCAACACATACTCCATTGACAGCATCAAGAAGGCAACTAACTTGTGCAGATGGATTTTCACAGAAACCACAGCCATCAAATGAAGTTCCATCACAAGTAAGTAAATAAAAGAGCACACTTTTTATTCCCAATTTATCTTCTTCCAGTTTTAATAAGAGAGTTTATGTCAGACTATTTAGCATCTTCACTCTAATCTATTTCTTTATTTAATTTTTATTAATATAAGGAAATAAATAACAATGATGATTCTTATTTTCTGATAAACATTATATATATATATATATATATTATATATATATATATATATATATATATATATATATAATAAGAAGGTTATGATTTCTTTTCCAAATTTCAATCAATGTTTATTCTTCTTTCATATTGTAGATGTAATTGCAGCTAACAATGAATGGTACAATTTGAAAAGAATTCAATTTTAATTCTTTGCTTGGCAGAAATAATTACCAATAAATTTCTGAAACAGTAAAAAAGTACACAATGAAATATGTTTTTAACAAAAACTGTTTGAAGCATTTTTTGTTTAAATATTTTTGTCAGATTTAATATGGTAATATTTATTTATCATTTTTACATACATGTTGGAGCCAATTTATTAGTTGATTTGATTTAAAGTTGAAAGTAAAACAGCTTTTGTGTCCATAATCAGTATACTAACTTTTTTTTTCTTTAAACATAATTGTTATTTTTTTTTAATGGAAATTCTTACTCATATATATATATATATAATATATATATTATTATATATATATATATATATATATATATATATATATATGATATTAACATATACAAGTGTTTTCTCCCTCTTACTAGATGTATACTCAAAATGTATCAATTCCACCTGATTATCTTACCTGGAGATCTGCTGCTCAGTCAGACACTGACCTGAGCTGGAGAGAAGGAAATACTACAAATGACCAAAAAACAACAGGTAATTAAAAAAAAAACATGAAGACAAATTATAAGCAGTAAAAATATATTCTTACTATTTAATATGAAGTGACCAGAAATGAAAGGTTTCAAGGAATGTATAGAAAGAGAAGATAGAGAAATTATGGCATATTAAAGTTGGTAAATCAGGAAATAAGAGAATAAACAAATCATCCAAGATATATCATTGAAAAAAAATTATAAAAAATAAAACTAAGAAATAAAGTAAATTAATCTAGGGGAAGTTTCAAATTTTCAAATCAAATTTCCTAAATAGAATTCTTGACAAATGGTAAAAATAATAAGTTTTCTGTATATTTTCAAAAGTTTTATTACAGGCTACACAGAACTAATATGATTGTACACATACAGTGCAGAACGTTAAAATTGTCTTCCTAAAGAAAACAACACTACAGTATTATTTTAAAACTTTTACTTGAAAAAAATCAATTCAGGTAACTTGATTATGTAGTAGAGCTGACATCTATTCAATGTAGCTGCCTTCAGCCTCAATCACCGTCTCAATACAGATCCGGAACTGGGAGCGTGCCTTTTCCACAAGCGCCGGCGGGAGCTCGGCAAATACTCGGCAGATGGTGGCGATCAGGCTGGCTTTGGTGTGTGGTGGGAGGTCATGTTGGTGATGTTCTCGACATATGACCAAACAAAGTAGTCCAGCGGGTTCAGGTCAGGGGAGGAGGGGGGGCCAGTGAGAGAAGGGTACAAAGTCATAGCACTCCTTCTGAAGCCAAGCCTGGGTCTCTTTGGATTTGTGGGCCAGCGCTGAGTCCTGCTGCCACACCCAGGGTCTGCCACCAGCCGCCTGATTGCACCAGGGGATCATCACACTCTTCAACACATCCAGGTATACTTTGGTGTTGACTTTCAAGCCAACTTCAAAGATGTGAGGTGGCATGATGTGGCTCTCACTTGAAACCACACCAAAGACCATAAAAGCAGCTGGAAACTTTGTTTTCATCACCCTGGGATAATCCCTGTTATTCATGGCAATCCAGATTTGCATTTTGAGGGTGCTGGCAATGGTCCTGTTGTCATAACTTGGATTGGTAGAGGGCATGAGTTGTACAGCAGTGCATCTCTGATCTCATTCGTTGAACATTGTGTCACTTTCAGACATAATAGAAGGCTCCTATTGCTCTTGGGATTTGTACACAACTGGCCAACAAGTAGATGGTCTGCAACAAAAAAAGAAAACCGGTTTTCATTAAACAGAAATGGAATCATGTCATCTTTTCTAGGGTGATAATTTTATCATTCCACCCTGTACATATTAATTGGAGAAAAAGAAATATTGTAAATAAACAAAAAATAACAGTTGATTTTTAAAATATGGTATTAGATAATACAGAGTAACACTGGACATAATACTATCTCAGGTCTATAATAATAGTAAAGTAAACTTACTTAAAAATATTCAATGAAAAGCAACAAAAGATTGTTTGGTATATTGCACTTATTCTTTTTATTGCAAAGTATTAATGTCTCTTTTACATAGGATAGAGCCAACTATTAAATAATAGCTATCATTTCAGCTGTTTTACTGAAGTGTTTTCTTTAGGTCTACTATATTAAAAAAAAACAAAGAATAGTAGGCAGAAAAAGAATTGTAGGAAACATACTGATCAGATCAATCAATTAGGGAAAACTACACAAGAATGTGTGAAATACATTTTCTGATTTGCACTACTCTCTAAAAGGTAATCCCACTTGTTCTGTACAGATTGTACTTTTGAAAAAGACTGCAGAATGCAATGAATAAAATTGTATAGAAACCAAGAATGGGATCAATAATATGAAGAATTACCCCTATTATAAAAACTACCTTCATTTTATACAACAAATATTATTGTTAAACAATTTCCTTCCTTGTATATGTATTTTTTTTTTTTTAAATTTATTCTCCGTCCCACCACCGGACAAGTATGGCACAAGGCCCTTTTTTAAAAGTGGGTTCGGATGCAGGGCCGCAGCCCACACGCGTCTGGTAAAATCCAAAAATACCTTTGGTCCCGTCGGCACCCCCCAAAGGGGGCGCCCCAGAGGCCAGGAAACAAACAACAAACAATTTTTTTATTCCTTGTATATGTATTTAATTTAGTAGTAAATATCAATAAACATTTACTAAGCTTAGCTTAGTTGTGGCACAAGGCCAAAAGTACAAGGTACCTTGTGTGAATAAAATTCACTAATAAAAGTCTGCTAATCTAGTTTGCTTACTATTTCACAATGTGAGGTGTCCAGTAGTGAATATTGATAAAATAGCTCAAACAGAGTGAAAATTTTGAAGGAAAATTCAGTCAAGAAATATATTTCAGGTGACAGACTTATGATCTATTCTTGAAATGTGATTCACAATTTGTGGAATTCATTTAAAATTTTACATCAGTTCAAACTAAAATGAGTGTTCCTCTAAAGAAATATGAAGGAACCACACACACACACACACACACACACACACACATATATATATATATATATATATTACAGATAAAACTTTCTCATAGAATGTTTAGATTGTATAATTATATGTTCATATTATATACTGAAACTTCTGAAATCTTTAAGATATTTTATAAAATCAATCTCAATGATTTTTATGCATGATTATTACCACCAGTCAATTTTATAACAATATAAATAAAGTACAAATATCTACTTATCCAACATTGTTATTAATCACAATGCTACTCTCCATGTATTCACCATCAAGACTGATGCACTTATCACATCAGTGTAGGAGCTCATAAATACACTCCTTGAAGCATATGGTAAATAACTGGGATTAACCTTTTTCTTCAAGGTAACAGGTCTCATCTATGATCATATGCTTCAGAAAGACCAATTGATTCTCTATACTGTTCCAATAAATGAAAAGAAATGCCCATTCACTGGAACTTTTCTTTAGTCAATTGCTATAGTACCCAATGAGATAGCACTTTCTGATATCCCAACTTCTCATGAATGATTTCGTGAATCACTGACTGATACATCAAGTTTCACAGCCATATCATAAAGTTTGTACCTTCTGTCATCTTGGATCAAAGTTTCAACATGCACAATATTATCTTACATTGCTGATAAAAATGGGTGCCCTACACAAGGCTTCTGTAGAATTTTATGCTCTCTGTAAATGCACTACACCAAACCAATACCTTTCAAATCATCCCATGTTTGTCATATCTAGCAATAAGTTTACAATGATTTCCTGTTAAATATTTTCTCTTAGCATTCAGAAATCTTATCAAACATCATGCCTCTATGTTAGTCTCCTGGTTATGATGGCAGTTATCTTTGTTATGAACTTATATAGATATGCACTCAATATCAATTCTATTCTGAGTGTTACAAGGACTATTACATGTTATATTGTGTTTACAGTTTTCAAAATGAAATTCCAGTCAATTCATTTCTATATGTACCTTACTTTTCAAACAGATATCCTCATAGAAGCATAATGATTTTATATTTCAGATATGACTTCTACCAAATCTTCAGTTCATTCAGGTCATCTTAACAAAAGTGCTATTTCTGCTCCATATCCACAATCCAGAAATCTTATAGAAATGAATAACCAACAGACTTCTAACTCAAGGCCATTACCCCCAGTTCCATACAAAAACTAATAATCTGTATATTAACAATGAAAAACAAACCTACATTGATATCACACACACACACTGACTAAATCACATTCCACCAATTTAACTACTCTCTGACAAGAAACATTTCAATATCAAGTTTTCTTGGGATATTAACGCAAAATCTATATTGATAATTATGAAGATTTTATGAGTCTATCCTCTATAGATGGCCAAACAGTTTGACATAGAGCAACCAAATTTGAGATGAATATGGATTTTTACACAGATAGGGTTTTTCAGTGTCTTTCTTTAGAAAAGTTGATGGTTGAGGTCTCTCATTGAGTGAGTATCTTTAATAGTAAGCAATAATTAGCGGGGCTGTTTTGCATCAAGATATTGCTAATCAGAAGTTTCCTAACTTAAAAAAAACTATTCATATTCAATCAAACATTACTTATTAAGTTTAGAAGTAATTTTTCAATTTGGAAAACAACTATATAGCATTATTGCTGAGTTTGGACAAACAATCCAGACAAAAAATAAAAATGTTAAATTCATAAATCTCTCAATTGCCCCTCACTTAAATCTAAAAATTATCTCTTTACAAAACTCCATTAATTTTTTCACTAACAATATTAACTTCCTAAGATAATATAAAAAGAATATTTATTTTATTTGATGCAGACTAATTTTTAAATTAAGTATCACTGGCCATGTGCAATTGTGTAAATTTTTAATTTAAAGTTTGTAAAATAGACACTGTTTAGGAAAATTAGATTAATAGAAAGGATCTTTTTTCATTTGTCTTACTTTATCTACAATCTAATTCTTGACCTATTATGTAGAAACAGGTACTTTTATGAGTGACTCATATATATAATGGTAAGAAAAAGAGAAGCTTTATATAACGATAATATATGTAAAAGATTTTACACAGGTAAGACCAACCGTTTTTATACAAAGAAAACTTATCAGACATACTACATGACTCATTCTTTCAAGGCATTTTCAGCCATGACCATGTATACACAAATTTATTGAAAAAGCTTTTCCTTTTAAAATCAATATTTCATAAGAAAAAATATTAAAATCTCTTTCATAGGATTTATGGTCATGAATAATGCCTTGTATATGATAATAGAATATAAACAGATTTAAAGGGGATACAAGATAAATTTAGACAACAAACAATTTGAATTATCCTATTGTAAGAATTATTATTTGACAAATTGGAGGCATATAGTATAGATAGAGGGAAGAATGCAGATCCTACAGGATGAATAATATTTATTATTCCACTGCATTGTGGGTACAAAAACAAAAAAATAAACCTTTTTAAAAGAAATTAAGCAAATTCGATTCTAGACCATAATCAATTATTAATAATATCAAAAATAAATCTAATGACATTTTTGTTAATAACTCAAGAAAAATAAATTTTATCTGAATCATAAGATAAGGATATGAATGTGGGTTGGTATTTTCTACAGTCCCAAACTTCTATGCTCTCCTCCTTTCTTTGATGAATGCAGCCATTACACACACACCATACTTCTTAGGACAATTACTTTGACACGTTTACAAACACATCTCCACTTCAAAGTTTTATTGTACTGGATCTAATATCTCCAAAATTATCACTGGACAATGTATCTTACAACTAACAACATTGCAATGCATATCCAAGGTAAGAAGAATTTTCATAGTTTTTATTCTGTAAAGATTCTTTGTTTCTCTTAGCAGAAACTACCACATAAACAGCCATCATTTCCATCTGACATATTTACCCTTTCTTCTCAACATACATGTTTCTTGATTTTCAGTTAATAGGTAAATTATATATCTAAAAACACATTAACAATCTTGTTTTTTTTCCAAGGAAAAATATCATTGGCTTTATTTAAATATTCTACACAATAAATTTCTACTCAATATAATCAAATATTTTTCTACTTTTTCTTTCATGACTCGACTTTCAATTTGTACAGTTCAAAGACGCCATTACACTAAACTATATTAACTTCATTTGTAAAATGGTAGTTGTTACAACTTATAAGAATGATTGTTCTTCATGAAAAGGATACCATTATAAATAAACCGGTTTTGAACTGATATGGGTATAATTCTTAAAGAGATATTTCAATATTTGAAAATTTTGGTAGCCTACTTGAAATTTATAAGGAACTTAAAGATCTTTTTTAATTCCATTAGAAATAAGTAAATTTTGAATTTTATAGATAATTTTTTTAAAACAAATACTTAGATATCTCTAAATTCTACCAGACTAATTCTTTTAGAGTGAATTTGAAGATTTTTATTTTTTATATTACTGAAAATTTTTCTTCATTATTTCTAAAAATTAGGATAACTAAAAATCAGAGAATTAATTATACTCCATTTTATCATTACCATGAATTTCATAGTATTTCAAATATTTAAAATAAAATCTATTTTGATTCTTTTAGATTATAGATTTGGTTTCTTTGTTTAATGACCAATCAACTTTCATGGGTTATTGATGCTTAATCCATCTTTGTAGAAGAACAGTAATGATACTATTTAATCCATTGCTGTGGGAATAAGGGGGTTTATAACTTTACCAAGGGTATTTCAGAATTTGTCATAAATTAAATTTCTATTGGTGTATCAAACAGAATTAGAATATATCATTTGAAGTTAATTTCATTTAAAAAAAAATTGCTTTCATACTAAATTTTAGCAGATAATTTACCTAAAATTCTTTATACTTATATTCTAAAATAGAATATTAAAAAAATATATTATATGACTAACAAACTTAATTATTTTACTCCTTCAAATGGACTATGAGTAGAACTATAAAAAGTTATTGAAAGGTGAAATGGATTGATTGCTAAATATTCCTAATGATTAAAGAAATCGAGTTAGGAATATTGTTTGAATGTTTTAAATTTTCAATGTATAGCAATTGATTGTGCTATAATAAACTTTTTATTGCAAAATCAAGTAGAATCCATGTGAATAAATGCAAGGGAAGTAACTCCAAGACAGTTAATAAATTGCAAAAGTCAATACTATTTATTGCACTGTTTTATCAACTATTGAGCTTAGAGAGTTAGGCTTGTAATTCTATGTCATGATTAAAAATACGTTTTTGTTAAGGAATCTAAATATTCAGATACATTTTTTAAGAATAAGTAAAAAAAATTTTTAAATAGTGAAAAATAAAAACGAAGATTAATGTCACAATGTTTTGTTGCTTAGATATAAAATTTAGTATATGATCTGAAGATTTCATTCACTAAATGACAGTATAAAAATAAATACTATTCTTATGCCAACAATCTACTTGTGTTACTAAGTTATAAAATCAATGACATTTTCAACAGATTATTTCTATATAAACTGCAGGTATATTTTTTCATTGAAAGCTTTAACATTTGCTTTGTTCTTTATAAGATACCTATGTCTGCAGTTTTGTACTTTAAAAAGAGATACTTCTTAGTTCTAACCTGCTAAGATGTGTATATTCATTTTAATAGATCACATTCTTTTCATAAAATTATACCTTAAAAATCATTATGCTTTTTACAATTAATGAGAGAATCCAAACAAGTAAAGAAATATGTTTACATTATATTACTCCTTCAATTACACATAGTAAATGCTTGCACTTTGACAAGCTGTCAACTGATTTATTTAAAAGTTAAAATTAAAGTAAAAAGATTGGTACTAAATTTTAAATAGAAAAAATATATAATGTCAGTATCCATTTTAAAACTTAAAATTTAAAAAAGAAAACACTTATTTTAAACTTCTGAAAGTCCAGTAAAGGCTTGAATAAATGAAGCTGTATAATAAAAGTTTTATTGAAAAAAGTACCACTCAAACAAATTGAATGATTAAACAGATGTCTTCTGATTTGGAAGAGATACTTATAGATAGAGGTATGTTAAACATAATTGTTATCATCATAGAAAATGGAATTGGTTACCCAAGTTCAAATCATGGATGAGGCTGTTCGTGTTTCACTTCATGGTAATGCCCCAAACACCTCATTAGTTTCATCTCTTCCTACAACTATGCAGCACTGTTAACAGCTTGCCAGTGATGTTGATGCTACCCTCCCAACTATGGTCACAGATTACCATTTTGAGACATGCAGGAAAGAGCATAGGGGATGTTGTATCTTCCTGTTTGCCTATCATATTTACCAACCCCTCCGCTCGGGCAGGATATGACACAAGGTCAATTTTTTAAGCGGAGTTTAACAGGTTTGAATTCAGGGTTTTCCTTCTCCTAGACTAGTTGCCTCACCAAGGCTGAAGAACCTAGTCTGTCCTACTATTTACCTATATCTCCCTGTTTGCCACCCTTACTGACTGGTATTGTCATGTTTGGTGATAGCAAAGCTATATTGGTAATACAATTGGAGTTATCCTGCCCAAGCAGTTTGATGTCCATCAAACACTTCTGATATAAAGGTAAATTTAAAACCATATGATCAATCAATATTTTACACATTTGGTATGTTTTTTCCTTCTCAAATAACTTATCCAGCTCTGCTAGAACATTTCTAATACCATCCTCAGTTGTTAGCAGAGAATTGCCTATAGATTTCCCTTGTTGTTCTTTTCAAGGAGAGAGCCAGAGCTATTCCTTGTCTTTTTTTATCCATCCTAGTAAACATCTGTCTCAACTTGACCTCCAATTTCCATTGTGAATAGTCTTTTCCTTCAAATGAGGGTGGATGCTTGCATGTCGTGCTCTGCTCTGCAACCATAGATAGTTGAAACAGTCTAGTATAGTGCCTCTTGGCGAGTCCGAGGTACCACCTCAGGGACAAATAATAACTGTTTAAATAATGTCCACGCTGCTGCTGCTGATAAGAACTGTCCATTAAGATTGAAAGAGCGAATAACTATATTAGTTTCAATTGTTAATACCATGAAATATGCAATTGACACTATCCACAATAAAAGGTTAAAAAAATACAAATAAGGATATTTAAAAAAAATCAAAAACTGAAAACAAATCTTGTGTACTTAAGAACAAAAACATAACTGATCTTATATTAAAATCCTCAGAGAAAAATATTCTATAAATAAAATGACATTTTATAAATATTTGAATCTAATTTTTAACTTTTAATGAATTTTTTGTAGTATTTATTTCCAAATTTAAATCATTTAAATTTAAATTCAGTGTATATTTTTGCAGGCAATAAATCAAAGATGTTTGGATTGATACATATTCTCCTATGCACACTACCCATTTGTCTCAGTGTAGATCTTACTTACACTGTGGAAGAAGGAAAAAGCCCAGGTACCTATATTGGTGATATTGCAGCGGATTCTAAAATAATGAATGATATTTCTCAACAAGACAAAAATCTTATCACATTCAGCCAATTACAGGGTAAAGTTGACAGCTCACAATATTTTCAAGTGTCCAAGAAAACAGGCAAATTATATGCAACTGTTACATTGGATGCTGAGGCAATGTGTAAACGTAATGAAGAATGTTTTCAACTCATTGATGTAGCTGTTCGCAAGGGAACATCTTCAATGAGGATTTTAGAAATCAAAGTCATTCTAAAAGATATTAATGACCATAAACCAGAATTTCCAGATAAACAAGTGAATATTCAATTTCAGGAAGATTCAAGGAAAGGAGCAAAAATAATAATCCCTAATGCTATTGATAAAGATGTTGGACTTGTAAATTCAAAGATTTCTTATGAACTTAAAAAGATGAAGAATGAACCATTTACATTACTTATTACACCAAGTGTTGAAGGAACATCAATATTAGGAATCAAATTAGAAGATACATTAGACAGAGAAGACAAAGATTCATATGCAGTTCAAGTTGTGGCTAAAGATGCAGGATCTCCACCAAAACAAAATACATTGAATGTTCTCATCTCAGTCATTGATGTTAATGATAACTTTCCAATATTCTCTAAAAAGTTTTATAATATTTCTATAAGGAATGAAGAGAGCAAAGTCACACCAGTAGTTACTTTATTGGCAACTGATTTAGATTCAGGACAAAATGGAAGAGTAACATATCACTGGAGTTATCAAACACCAGAAATAGCAAAAAATTACTTCCAATTAATAGAAAAGAATGGACAGATTTTCCAGCAGAAAAAGTTTAATCCAGGAGACAAAATAATAAATAAATTATATGTAAAAGCTGAGGATGAAGGAAATCCACCATTAAGCTCTACCGCAATAGTTTATGTAAATGTAATAAACCATGAAAACACTGCTCCAGTTATTGATATAAATTTTCCTCCATCATCCAATGAGAACACAGTTGAAATTTTGGAAAATGCTAAAGTTAGCAGTTTCATTGCATATGTAAAAGTCACTGACAATGATGAAGGACAAAATGGAGAGGTCACTTGTCACCTTCATCATGATAAATTCCAACTTCAGAATTTAGGAACAAAGAAATATGAAGTAACACTGAAAAGTCCCCTAGACAGAGAGAAAGAAGAACATCACGATGTTGTGATAAGTTGTCAAGATAAAGGATCTCCTCCTCTTCATAGTAACAGTAAATTCTCCATTCAAGTGATGGATATCAATGATGTTGAGCCACAATTTACAAAAGACACATTTAAATTCTTGATTGATGAGAATCAAAACTCAAGAGTTACTGTTGGATACATCAATGCCACTGACCCAGACTTGGGAGCTGGAGGAAAACTTACCTATTCTCTCATCACCAATAACAAACACTTTTTACCTTTCAAAATAAGCACAAATGGATTATTATCAGCAATTATGTCTCTTGATCATGAGTTTCAAGATACTTATGAGTTCCAGGTATTTGTGAAAGACAATGGAACACCATCTCTGAATAACACAGTCAATGTGATTGTTGAGGTAACTGATAAAAATGATAATGCTCCATATTTTACATTTCCCAGTGTTAAACCTTACAATCTGGATGTGACATATTACCCACATCATACAAAGAACATTACCCAAATCAAGGCATCTGACAGTGATAGTCAAGAGAATGCATTTCTAAAATATGAAATAATCAGAGGCAATGACAAACAGATGTTCAGCATGAATCAGTACACTGGATTGTTAGGTTTCAATCGCCAACTGAGCCCAGAAAATGCTGGCTCCTACCAGCTGAACATTGTGGTCAAGGATAGTGGTAGCCCAGTTCTATCAGCAACAACTACTCTGTTTTTAACATTGACTATCAGCAATAAGACATCCCAAATGTTAAATGTTGTTGAGCTAGAAAGTGAAGAGAAGGTTCATCTTAATCTAGTCATTATTATTACAGTGATAGCAGTGACAATAGCTGTATTCATTACAGCTTCATTATCAATCTGCATCATTCGCTGTAATGGTCAGCCAAATGTGGCCTATGCACAAGCACTTGATCCTTCTAATAGATGTATCAATGAACAGAGACATATGATACCTGCTTCTTACCAAGGAAGCTCTTGGCCTCGGCCTGCTTACCAAATGTCAACTGACCCAACTCCATCAACACATACTCCATTAACAGCATTAAGTAACCAATTAACTTGTACAGATAGATTTCCTCAGAAATCACAACCATCAAATGAAGTTCCATCACAAGTAAGTAAACAAAAGAGTGGATTTTCATTCATTACTTCTTAGCTTCAGATTTTAAGAAACCACTAAAAGTCAGAATGAAAATGAATTATCATCTTCACTTTAATCAATTTCTATAAATAACTTATGTAAAGCAAGGCAGATTAGAATGTCTTTAAAATTCAAATTATTTATATTCAACTAATAAACATCTGTCTTGGTAACAATATGAATTATATAAAATCCTAATGAACAATTTTTAATTCGTTTTGGGATGATTTATATCTTTGATATTTTCCCAAGAATATACTAATTGGAATATGCTTAATTTTTGCACAATTTGAACACATGAAAAAGAATATCCAAATTTTCTGGTAATATTTATCCTTCTTAACAAGAAGATTCAAGATCTATATTCAAATAACATTTACCCTTTGTTGCCAATGTAAATTTTCATGAATGAAGGATTCAATTTGAGTAAAATATCACTTCTAATTCTCTATGTACTAGAGAAACTATTACCTAATAATTTCTAATCCAGAGAGATAAGTACACAATAAAAAAAAATACTTATAATAATTCAATTCCCTTTTAACTGTAGGAATGTATGAAATACTTATTTATTTAAATATAATTGTCAGTTTTAATATGAAAAATGTCTATATCATGTAATATTTCAGATGTATACACAGAATGTATCAATACCACCTGATTATTTTACCTGGAGATCTGCTGTACCTTCCCAATCAAATACTGAATTTAACTGGAGGGAAGAAAATGCTCCAAACCCAGAAACAACAGGTAAAAAATGGTATTAAATAAAATATAAAGTTGTTAATAATACAATCTCAGTCTCATAATAGTTATTATATTTAATGCATACTATATATATGTATACACACACACACACACTGCATTTCAAATTATTAAGAAGGTGACACTTTTCCATTCCATGCAAAAACTACCAGTTGGAATTAAACAAAATTATCAGAGAATGATGACAATATACATATATACACCTACTCCATAAAATTGTAAGGTTCTAGAAAAGGAACAGAAATCACTGTCATTTACCTCATTTACTTAAATTAGTGTGTCAAATTATCAGAGAGGTGTAGTGAAAACCCCTGTAAAAAAAGAAAATAACACTTTAATTGCTTCATTTACAGATTTTTATGGATATGTACAGTAACTAGTATGAAATTAAATCAAAATAAAAAAGTAAACAGAGTTCAAAAAGGATAATGAATTTGGCTAATATTAGATATGTGATCCTTTTCTTGAAATGACTTGGAAAAGGCACTGGTCTATCAAACGTGACAATTTCTGGATCTCCTCTGATGTAATTTCACATCATATGCTGACTATTTTCTGCCACAAGTTATCACTGCTTCTAAATTGGCATCCATTCTTATAATCACATTGTTTCAGAATGCTCCACAAGTTTTCATTTAGGTTTAAGTCAGGAGAATTGGCCAGCCAGTTCATCTTCTGAGGTCCACAGAAGCCTAATTTCTGCAGGTACTTTGTAGTTTTATGCACTAAATGTGAAGGAGCATTATCTTGCATAAATACAATGGTTCTCCTGAAAGTGATTCTTTGCTTTTTGTAGTCAAGATTCCATGTGCTCCTTGAGGAAGGCTATATAAGCATCTCAGGGTTATTTTTGTACTGTCAGGCACTCTCCATGGACCAACCATGATACTTCCAATAATACCAGACCAAATCATAATACCACCTCCTCCCCCTAGTTGTCGTCTCAAGCGCTGCTGACAATCTTGTCCATTTACAACTCAATCTTTGCTCCAACCATCTGGGTCATCAAGTGTTGCATGACTTTCATCTGTGAACAGAATTTTTAAGAAATAGACCTTCATGTTCTCCTTTGCCCATTTCAAAAGCATTTGTGTGTACTTTTATCAGTTGAGGCTTTCTCATTGGTCTCACTGATGACCCAACCTTTTTCCAAAGATAACAGTAAGTACTTCTGGATATTGTTGCTTCTCCAGGGCTCCTGAAAAGTGCTCCACTGGTCAGGCTTGGGTTATTTACAGCTTCACATTTCATTTGTGACAAAGAACATTGGGAAATAACCCTCAAATGACTCATATTGGCCCTCTTACATACCTTCATAGGAGCTGCAACAAGCCTTTTCACAATTCAGTGATATCTTCCAATTATTTTGGATATTTCTTATGTAGATTTGCCTTTGGAAAGTTCAGATATCATAATATCTTTCTCAGAAACGGTCAACTCTTATTTGAGACCCTGATTGCATGATTATAATGGCACTCTTTATAGTCTGGAACATTTCTATATCATGTTAATATTACAAATGACCACAGTTTATTTCCTGTTGTGCAGAACAATACAGTTTTTATACAGCCTATGTATATACCTATTCCCATTATACAGTGAAAATTTCATTAAATTCTGACAATAGTTTTGGAGAAAATAAAAAAAAATGTCACCTTGTAAATAATTTGAAATACAGTATATATATTATGCAAATGTAATAAATATTATGACACAGAAGTAGTACATAGTAAATATATATTAAGAAGGATGAAATAATGAAAGGAGGTTATAAACAAGTTGAATATGAAAAAAGTGTCTTTCTTTGTACAATAGGATGAAAAAACATTATATTATAAAAAAAACATTGTAAAAATAAAAACAAAAATACACCAAGAAAAACAAATTGTTAGGAAATATCTCAAGGTAATTGTGTATAGGAATATTTTGAAGTTTTTAGATTTTTGATCTCACTTTTACTGCAAAATGGTGATGTCTTTTTTAGCAAGCCATTGAATGGTTGCCAACATTCCAAACAATTTATCCTCAACCCTTTTTAAGGTATATCATTTGTATAGAAAGAGAATGATCTTTTTTTGTGAAGTGGGTAGATTAAACCTTAAAATATTGGACAGTGGAAAGAAATCATGGTAAATATATGAATCAGATATTATGCTAAATTTCCCAAGACTAACAGATAATTCCAACAGATTTTCTGATTGGTTGTACCAACAGAAAGTTTTATTTCTAACAATTTAATTTAACAAAAGTCATTTGTTTGCATGCAGTTTAAATGTCGAACAATTCTATTTGACCCATAGATAGTACCATATCAGGAGCTACCACTTCGGATCAGAGTGGACCTAGAAGCAATGACATTGAAGGGGTACTTCATATTCTCATAGCTCCAGTGCTGGAGCTTTACCATCAAATGGTTTAATGTCAGATTCAGGATATTCATTTGGATAGTCTTACCACTCTGCAGAGATGCAGTCAGTGTATTCTAAAGCCCCGGCTGAGTAGGCTATGATCTATTTTAGAAATGTGACTAACAATTTGTGCCATTTCTTAAAGGATTGACATTAGATCAAACTAAAATAAGTGTTCATATAAGGAAATATCACACACACACACACACACACACACACACACACACACACATATATATATATATATATATATATATATATATATATATATTACAGAGTAAAATATTTTAATGGAATATCAAGATTGTAAAATTACATCTTAATATAAAGTATCCTATAAATAAAATAATGAAATTTTATAAAATCCATTCTCCGATACCTGACTATAATAATAATACAATTCTATTTTTCAGACTTGTCATCTACCAAATCTTCAATTCATTCAGGTCATCTTAACAAAAATGATATTTCTGCTCCTTATCCACAATCCAGAAATCTTATAGAAATGAACAACCAACAGACTTCTAACTCAAGACCATTACCTCCAGTGCCACACAAAAACTAATAATCTTTACATTAACAAAGCTACATTAATATCACACACAAACACAGAGATTACTATATCATATTTCCCCAAAATAGATATTCACTGACAAAAAATATTAATACAAAATCTATATTGATAAACATAAAGAGTTTGTTTATCTGTACTCTTTGGATCACCTAACAGTCTGATGTAGTTACAAAAGTCATCATGCATACTGATTTTGATACATAGAGAAGCTTCAATGCAAAAATGTTTTTTAATCTCTTATGGGAAAGAAGGGAAGGGGTTCTCATTGAAAAGGTATCTCTAACAATAAGCAAAAATCAGTAAAAAGCCTTTTTGCAGCAAGACATTACTAAACATTCAGAATTTAAGTTTCCAAACTTCAAAGGAAAAGTGAAGTAATTTTCTTGCTCAAATTATTTACATTTTATCAAATATTATTTATTAGGTTTATAGATGGTTCTTCAAGTTGGAGATGTAAAATAATTAGATAAAATTATTTCTCAGTTAGAATGAATGATCAAGACAATAAAATGTTTGGATTGATAGTTTAAGTGTCACACTACAAAATCTGTGATATTTTTTAAAGAACAATTTTAATTTCATAAGATAAATTGTTACAAGTAAAGATAAATCTATGAAGATTTATCTTGACTTGTAACAATAACTGCTAATAACCATTTTGTATAAATTTTTAACTGGGAACAAAGATCATAAAATAGAGATATTGAGTAGATAAATAAGTTAAAAGGAATTTTGACATTTGTTTGTTAGCCTCACCTTATGTTTGATCAAAGTCTTGATGTCTTTTCCAAAATAGATACCTCAGTTCATGTCTTTTTCATAATAGATACTTCAGTTTAATATATATAAGTTACTTTGAAAGAAAAGAGAGTGTTTATATACAATACAAAATATAAAAAATTGGAAAATGTGTAAGACCACATTTTTTAAAAAGAATAAATTATCCTAAATACAATGCATACTTAAAAGCCAACCTCAATCCTGGTCATAACTTAACATGAATAAATTTACAGACTGAATTTTCCTTTTAATCAATGTTATAAGGAAAAAATTCTTTTAAATCTTTTTCACAGGATTTGTAGTCATGGATAATCCTGTGTATATGATAACAAAATATAGATAAATTTTAAATGATACAAAATGAATTAAGACTGCTAATAATTTCAATTATTCTATTCAAAGAGTTAATATTTGACAATTTATGTCACACAATGTGGATAGAGGGAAGAATGCAGATCCTACAGGATGAATAAAATTTTCACAATCACACTGCATTGTGGGAACAAAGGCAGAAAAAATCTTTTCAAAAGAAATTAAAATTCAATTTACATAACATTTTTTTAAATATCAAAATTAAATATGATAATAGTTTTGTTAAAAGATAAAGAAAAATAAATTTGACTTTATTCATAAGAAAAACATGAATGTGGGTTGGTATTTTCTATATTCCCCAGTAACAACTTCTACACCCTCCTTCTTCCTTTGATGAATGTAGCCATTACACACACACCATACTTCTCAGGACAGCTACTTTTTCAAACTCATAAACACTTCTCCACTTCAAAGTTTTATCTCACTGGATCTAACATTAACAGAAGTATCACTGAACTATACAACTTAGAATTAATAACATTGCAGATCAGAACAAAAGTAAGTACAATTTTCATATTTTTGTTTTCTATCAAATTCTTTGTTTTCCTTGGCAGAAACCACCTTATAAACAGCCATCATTCTTATCTGACACACTTATGCCCTCGTCTCAACAACCTTGCATATTTCGTGATTTTCTGTCAATATGTAAATCATATTTCTAAAAATATCCATAATCTAGGTTTTTCCAAGAAAAATATCATTGGCTTTATTTAAATATTCTACAGTAGAAATTTCTGTACATTATAATAACAAAGAATTAACCTGCAGGTTCTTCCTACCTCTTTTCTTTCAATAAAGTTGTAAGACGCCATTACACAAAAGCATTTAACTTTTTATTTGTGAAATGTTAGTCCTTAAAACTTATATTAATGTCATTTCTTTATGTTATATATATATATTGAGAGAGAGAGAGAGAGAGAGAGAGAGAGAGAGAGAGAGAGAGAGAGAGAGAGAGAATAAGACCTTTATAGATAAATCTATTTTGGACTTATATGGATATATTTCTTCAATAGATATTTCAATATTTGAAAATTCTGGCAGCCTATTTATAATTTATAAAGAACTACACGATCCATTTCTTTTTTTCACATTTCAATAAAAGGTCTTTTTTTCCTGATTTTGAAGTAATATAATAATTTGAATACTTCAATTAATAAAAGACTTAAAATCCAAGGAAATTGATTCATTATTACTTTGAAATTCACAGTACTTCAAAATCAGTGAAATAAAATCTTAAAACAACTAATTATTTGATGTTTTATTGTAATAAGATAAGGTTATACTGAATCATCTTACAGAACTAGAGTGCATTATCAGATTAAATGTTAATTTCATTTCCATTTTTGTTTTAAATGTATATCATAAAGTATAATTTTAGCCATGTATTTACCTACAATTTTTTTGTGAACAGAACAGAATATTACAAAAATAGTTATTATATAAAGAGCAGATTCCATTATTTATTCCTTCAAATGGTCTATAGTTAGAATTTACTTAATATCCCTGAAATGAAAAAATAGAGAGAGGGTTAAAGCAAATGTTTTCAAGTATTCCTAACAATAAAAAAAAATGTTAAAAAATTAAACAGCTATATTGTTTGAACATTTCAAATGTATAGCAATTCTTCATTTCAGAATATTCAATTTGATTTTTATTGCAGAATAATGGCTCATTGAATAGAACCGAAATCATGTTAATAAATCCAAGGGAAATAACTCCAAGACCATTCATACTCAACTAAATCTTAATCCTGATAGCTGTTCTGATGTTAAAAGTTATTGCCTTGTGAGGTTAAAAAATTAAGTAGGGCTATTTACAAGGAAGGGCTAGATATACAACTAGCCCACTTTGGATCATTATTTTTGCATTTAATTAAATGATTACGGAATGAGGATTTACGTGTGTTGAGGTGTTCTTTAATTCTGATATAGAGGTGGGGGGTCTGATTGTACTTCCTATATAAAAATGATGGCATTATAAGCAAATTAAACAATAGACAGTATAAGTTTTTTGGCATATGTTCGGATCCTTTATTGAGCAGTTGGCTAGAGTGCATGTAGCAATAGTATTGTGATTTTTCTTGGTTAGGTATTGGTGTAGTGAGGGTCCGGAGTGGGCCAGTTGTGTAAATAGCCCTTCATATTTCTTTGGTGATAATTTCACTGAAATGTGGTAGTTTCAGGAAACAGGTGTTAGAGGGTCTATGTAGTTTCTGTGATTTCTTATTATTTAAATGTTGTGTGATTGATGTTGCATAATCATTGTTTCTGAGGGTGTTTATAAAGTGTGTGTAATTTTGTCGTTCTCTTCACTGCATCTATTGTGAATTAGTTTAATTTCATTTCTAATGTAATTTGTTTTGGCATTGAGTGGAAGTGCTGATTTGAAATGTACAAAGAGGTTTTTAGTGGTGGATTTTCTATAGAAACTAGTGTAAACTTTATCACTTGGTGATATTTGCATTTTAAAATCTAAGAGTAATAGGGACCCAGTGTTATGTGGATGTTCTATCGTAAACTGAATATGTCTATTTATGTTTTGGAACTTCTCATATATGGCAGTAGCTTCTTCAACTGAAGTCACATCTATTCGGCATGGTGTTTAAACACCCCATGTGGCACCATGATCATAACACCCAACATGGCATTCTGACACCCTATGTGACACCATGTTTAGAATGTCCAAAAAAAATTTGAATGTTCAACATCATGTCCATTTATATAAAAAAGTCTCTAATGATGAAGTTTTACTTTGAAATTAATTAGACTCTATGAAAAGCATTATTGAGTCATGAAACATTTTTTATATTTTATTTTTATATAAAATGCAAATACATTTTTTTATTTTCATACAGACTTTGGTTTTTTATATGTTAATTCAAGCTATTTTTGCAGAAGAAATGCTTGTTAATTTTAACTTACCACGATATATATATTACTCTTAGATTACATGATTTCCAGACAATTTATCCATTTTTTCTTTCCCCACCAAAATGTTTTCAAAACCACTCTGCATTACATTAAAGAATGAAGCCAATCAGTAAGAAGTATCCACAATTGTGTTTGCTACAATATCTGCAGATTGATCTCTGAATAGACTATATATGCACTATATTATAGAAAATATGCTAAATTACAATCAACTAGTGGTACTTGCCTATAAGTAATTCAATAAATTGGGTTAAATTTGCCAAAGGAGTTGGCAATAAGAAGCACCATTTACACATGGATAGAGAATCATATTTTAGTCAAAAAACTTTTACAAATGGGGTAAACATGGATTCATCACAATGAGCTTGAGTCAAATTGACAGTCCATGAAGTTGAAATATACTGACTCTCCAGTAAAATGTAAACAAAATTCTATCAATTGAATTATATGTATATAACCATACAGTCATTTTACTAACAGTTTCATATTTTACCTCTTCTTTAATACAAATGTTAATATGAAAACACAAATTAAGTATGGATAGCATCCAACAGAAATACTTTTGAAATATACAAAAAATGCTTTTTAGAAATCAAGGGAAACTTTGTTGAAGAATAAAAATACAAGTAACTTCATAAAAAATGTTTTGCAAAAAGAATTACATAAATTAAGCACAATTATTTGATGTGAATTTTTGTTTTCAATAATTTTAATGCAATACATGCTTCCAAATGTAAATTGTTTCACTTTCAATATATCGTTAACTTTAATCGTTAACTTTACAATATATTTTTTGCAGGCAATAAATCAAAGATGTTTGAATTGATACATATTCTCCTATGCACACTACCAATGTGTCTCAGTGTAGATCTTACTTACACTGTGGAAGAAGGAAAGAGTCCAGGGACCTACATTGGGGATATTGCTGCAGATTCTAAAATAATGAATACTATCCCTCAGCAAGATAAGAAACTCATCACATTCAGCCAGTTACAGGGTAAAGTTGATAGTTCACAATATTTTAAAGTGTCCAAGAAAACAGGCAAATTATATGCAATAGTCACATTGGATGCAGAAGTAATGTGTAAACATAATGAAGAATGCTTTCAGCTCATTGATATAGCTGTTCGTAAGGGAACATCTTCAATGAGGATTTTAGAAATCAAAGTTATCATAAAAGATATTAATGACCATAAACCAGAATTTCCAGATAAACAAGTAAATATTCAGTTTGATGAAGGATATGGGAAGGGAATGAGAAAATCAATTCCCAATGCTATTGATAAAGATGTTGGACTTGTAAATTCAAAGATTTCTTATGAACTTAAAAAGATGAAGAATGAACCATTTACATTACTTATTACACCAGGTGTTGAAGGAACATCAATATTAGGAATCAAATTAGAAGATACATTAGACAGAGAAGACAAAGATTCATATGCAGTTCAAGTTGTGGCTAAAGATGCAGGATCTCCACCAAAACAAAATACATTGAATGTTCTCATCTCAGTCATTGATGTCAATGATAACTTTCCAATATTTTCTAAAAAGTTTTATAATATTTCTATAAGGAATGAAGAGAGCAAAGTCACACCAATAGTTACTTTATTAGCAACTGATTTAGATTCAGGACAAAATGGAAGAGTGACATACCACTGGAGTTATCAAACACCAGAAATAGCAAAAAATTACTTCCAATTAATAGAAAAAAATGGACAGATTTTCCAGCAGAAAAAGTTTAATCCAGGAGATAAAATAATAAACAAATTATATGTGAAAGCTGAGGATGGAGGAAGTCCACCATTAAGCTCTACAGCAATACTTTTTGTAAATATGATAAACTATGATAATACAGCTCCAACTATTGATATAAATTTTCCTTCTGCATCTAATAAGAACACAGTTGATATTTTGGAAAATGCCAAAGTCAGCAGTTTCATTGCATATGTAAAAGTCACTGACAATGATGAAGGACAAAATGGAGAGGTCACTTGTCACCTTCACCATGATAAATTCCAGCTTCAGAATTTAGGCACAAAAAAATATGAAGTGACACTGAAAAGTCCCCTAGACAGAGAGAAAGAAGAGCATCATGATGTTGTGATCAGTTGTCAAGATAAAGGATCTCCTCCTCTTCATAGTAACAGTAAATTCTCTATTCATGTGATGGACATCAATGATGTTGAGCCACAATTTACAAAAGACACATTTAAATTCTTGATTGATGAGAATCAAAACTCAAGAGTTACTGTTGGATATATCAATGCCACTGACCCAGACTTGGGAGCTGGAGGAAAACTTACCTATTCTCTCATCACTAATAACAAACACTTCTTACCTTTCAAAATAAGCACAAATGGATTATTATCAGCAATTATGTCTCTTGATCATGAGTTTCAAGATACTTATGAGTTCCAGGTATTTGTGAAAGACAATGGAACACCATCTCTAAATAACACAGTCAATGTGATTGTTGAGGTAACTGATAAAAATGATAATGCTCCATATTTTACATTTCCCAGTGTTAAACCTTACAATCTGGATGTGACATATTATCCACATCATACAAAGAACATTACCCAAATCAAAGCAGCAGACAGTGATAGTCAAGAGAATGCATTTCTAAAATATGAAATAATCAGAGGCAATGACAAACAGATGTTCAGCATGAACCAGTACACTGGTTTATTAGCTTTCAATCGCCAACTGAGCCCAGAAAATGCTGGTTCCTATCAGCTGGACATTGTGGTTAAGGATAGTGGTAGCCCAGTTCTATCAGCAACAACTACTCTATTTTTAACACTGACTATCAGTAACAAGACATCTCAAATGTTAAATGTTGTTGAGCTAGAAAGTGAAGAGAAAGTTCATCTTAATCTAGTCATTATTATTACAGTGATAGCAGTGACAATAGCTGTGTTCATTACAGCTTCATTGTCAATTTGTATCATTCGCTGTAATGGTCAGCCAAATGTGGCCTATGCACAAGCACTTGATCCTTCTAATAGATATGTTGGTGAACAGAGGCACTTGATTGCTCCTTCTTACCAGGGAAACTCTTGGCCTCACTCTGCTAACCAATTGCCAATTGATCAAACTACAACACATTCTCCATTGGGAGCATCAAGAAGGCAACAAACTTGTGCAAATTGGTTTCCACAGAAAGCACAACTATCAAATGAAGCTCCCTCACAAGTAAGTAAAGAAAAGAACTCATTTTCATTCTCCACTTGTTTATCTGGATTCACTTTTTACTGAAATTGTTAGTCAGATAAAAAACTCGTAAGTATTTTCACTTCAATACACTTGTTTTATTTCTTTTATCACTGTAAAGGAAATAACAGGATCAAAAGTTTTATTTTCTTATAAACAACTATATATATATATATATATATATATATATATATATATATATATATATATATATATATATAGTGTGTGTGTGTGTGTGTGTGTGTGTGTGTGTGTGTGTGTGTGTGTGTGTGTGTGTGTGTGTGTGTGTGTGTGTGTGTGATTAATTTTTATATAGTTATTTCTATTTTTAATTCTTTCTTATAGAATATATTAATTGGCATGTGTTTAATATATTTTGACAAAACTTTTGGATCTGAAAAAAAAAATCAACCATAAAAGTTATTGGGATAACTGTAAAAGTAATTTGAATTTTTATCCCAATTTTTTTCAATATTATTTAATAAGATGGTCCTATTTTTTCTAAATTCATTGCCAACATTTATTCTTTGTTCATATTGTAGATTTAATTGCATATGAGAATGAATGACACAATTTGAAAAGAATTTACTTTTCTTCCTGAGCCTTGCAGATATTATGACCATTAAATTACTTAAGTACATAATAAAATATGGTTTGAATTAGCTTTTAAATCAAAAACTGTTTGAAATATTTTTTGCTTAAATATTATTTTAAGATTTAATATGGTAACATTTTATTTAATATATTTACATAAATGTTTTTATCACAAGTAGCAGTTTTGTGTTCAGCATAATTACATTATTATGGTTTTATCTAAATATAATTGTTAATTTTAATATGAAAAATTTTTACTCATATTGATATATATGATATTAACATACATTAGTATTTCCCCTCTTACTAGATGTATGCTCAAAATGTATCAATTCCACCTGATTATTTTACCTGGAGATCTGCTGTACCTTCTCACTCAGACTCTGATTTAAGCTGGAAGGAAAGAAATGCTTCAAATGATCAAGAAACAACAGGTAATTACAAAAAAAGATGAAGACAAATTATGTATGGTATATATATATATATATATATATATATATATATATATATATATATATATATATTAGTCAATTGGAAGAGGCCAATAAAGAGAAGTTTCTTAGAACATATATAAAGAGCCAACCATTCATTTATATCCATCATTTCAGCTATTCTAGCCAAGATTTTTCTTCAAGTATACTACTCATTTAGAAAGTGTGGCATATCCTTTGGTGGGTAGATGAAGCAGAAAAAACAAAGAATGGCAGGTAATAAAAATTGGCGCAAACATACAGATCAGATAATTAATTAGGCAAAATTACACAAGATGTATGTAACATATTTCCTGATTTGCTCTAACCCACAAAATGAAACCCCACTTGTTCTGTACAGATTGTACTTCTGAAGAAAACAGCAGAATGGAAAAACTGTGTAGAAACCATAACACTAACAAAGAGAGTGAGATTAATAATCTGAATAATTCTAAAAATAATGTTAATCATAACCCATTCACAAAAGAGAGATTCTATGTAAATATAAGACTGATTTGATAATATCAAGTTCATCTTGAAATTATAATCAATATTTGAAACAAGTAGGTTTATCAAGAAGTCTTTAGCTTTATTAAGAAAAATGCCACTGTTTTACTTTAAAAAACAATTTCCTTCTTTGTCTATGCACTTTATTTAGTGGTGAATATTAATAAAACAAATCAAACATTATACAGTGAAAATTTCAAAACAAAATTCAATCAAAAACTATGTGTCAGACTAGAGACCTATTGATCCATCATTGTAATGTGATTCACAATTCATGCTATTTATGTAAATTTTTACATCAGATCAAATTAAAAAGAGTGTTCCTTTAAAACAATATGTAGGAAACATACACATATATATTCATTGCAGATAAAAAAAATTAACAGAAGGGTTAGCTTATATAATTATATATTCATATTATGTAATGAAGCTTCTTGGGTAAATATAGTAATGAAGCTTCTGAAATCTTCAAAATGTTTATAAAATCTATCTCAGTAACTTCTATACCTGATTATTGCCACAAGCTCATTTTATATCTACAATGGATGTCCAAAAAATAAGGTATAAACATTTACTAATTCATGTTTGTTAATATACAAATAAAACAGTGTGAATATGTTAATAGCCCTATTATGCTACTTTCTATGTATTCCTCACACAGATGGATGCACTTTTTACATCAGTGCATGAACAAATAAATACCTTCCTTGAAGTATGTGGTTTTAAGTGACTGAGACCTTTGCTTCTGAGGTAACATGATAAAACCAGATCTCATCAATTATTATCTACTTCAGAAAGTTCCTTCTACTCCCCAAATTGTTCCAAAAGTGGAAAGGAAATGACGTTCACTGAAAGTTGTATTCTTTTGGCAATTGATTCTGATATCCCTACTTTATATGGATGATTTCATACATCAAGTTCCACAACCATATCATAAAGTTTGTACCTTCTGTCATCTTAGATCAAAGTTTCAACATGTACAATATTATCTTACATTACTGATGAATATGGATGACCTACACACAGCTACTCCTGTAGAATTTTATGCTCTCTATAAATGCAATACAGACCAATACCTTTCAAATCATCCCATGTTTGTCATATCCAGCAATAAGTTTATGATGAATTCCTGGCATACAGAAATCTTATTAAACATCACGCCTCTATGTTAGTGTCTCAGTTGATGAGGGCTGTCATCTTTGTTGTGAACTTATATAGATATGCACTCAATATCAATTCTATTCTATTGTTACAAGAACTATTACATGTTATATTGTGTTTACAGTTTTCAAAATGAAATTCCAGTCAATTTATATCTATATTTACCTTACTTTTCAAACAGATACCATCATAGTCGCATAATTATTTTATATTTCAGATATGACTTCTACCAAATCTTCAATTCATTCAGGTCATCTTAACAAAAGTGATATTTCTGCTCCATATCCACAATCCAGAAATCTTATAGAAATGAATAACCAACAGATTTCTAACTCAAGGCCATTACCCCCAGTACCACACAAAAACTAATAATCTCAACATTAACAATGAAAAACAAACCTACGATATCACACACACACACACACACACACACACACACACACACACACACACACACACACACACACACACACACACACACACACATATATATACACTGACTAAATCATATTCCACCAATACAACTACTACTTACTGACAAGAAATATTTCAATGTTAAGTTTTCTTAGGATATTAACAAAAAATCTATATTAATAATAATGAAGAGTTATGCTATCCTCTATAGATGGCTAAACAGTTTGATACAGAGCTTCTAAATTTGATAGACATATATATTTTGTATAGAGAAGGATTTAATGTAAAATTTTTCTGTATTCTTTATTAGGAAAGTGTGTTGATTCTAATTGAGTGATTATCTTTAATAGTAAGCAAAAATCTATAGATAGCAATTTTACAGTAAGATATAGGTAATAAGAATTTGAATATCCAAACTTCAAAAGAAAAAATTAAAATAAGTATCTATAATTCATTCAACATTATTAATTAAGTTTAGAGGCAATTTTTCAAGCTGGAGTTGTAAAACAGTTATATAGCATTACTGCTTAGTTAGGACAAATAATCCAGACAAAAAATAAAAATGCTAAAATTCATAAATCTCTCAATTGCCACAAACTTAAATCTAGAATTATCTCTTTCCAAAACTTCATTAAATTTTTTACTGACATATTAACTTCCTAAGATAATATAAAAAGAAAATTTATTTTACTTTATGCAGGCTAATTCTTAATATAACATTTACTGGAGGGTGGCAATTGGTGTAAATTTCTAATTAGCAACATTCTATAAAAGAGGCACTGTTTAGAATAATATAATCAATAGAAAGGATCTTTTTTTCATTTCTCTTACCATGTCTACAGTCTAGATCTTGACCTATTACCTAGTAGAAACAAGTACTTCATCTACTGATTCATGTATAACGATGAACTATTTTATGAAAAACAAAGACTTTACTTTAATAATATATCAAATAAAGTTTAATATGGATAAGACAATGGTGTTTATACAAAGAAAACTTAAAAGAAATACTATATGTTATTTTCTTAAAAGCCACTTTTAGCCATGGTCATATTTTGTTATATAGAAATTTATAGAAAACATTTTTCCTTAATCATAATGTTATTATAAAAAGCATTAAAATCTCTTTCATAGGATTTATGGCCATGAATAATGCCTTGTATGAGAAAATAGAATATAGGTAAATTTGAAATAAATACAAGGTAAATTTCAACTACTAATAATTTGTAGTATTCTTTGGTAAGAATTAATATTTTACAAGTTAGAGGCACATAACATGGATAGAGGGAAGAATGCAGATCCTACAGGAGAAATAACATTTGCTATTACACTGCATTGTGGGTACAAAGACAAAAAAATAAATCTTTTTAAGAGAAATTAGGCAAATTCAATTCTACACCATAATCAATTATTAATAATATCAAAATTAAATTTAATGACAGTTTTGTTAAGAAATGAAGAAAAAAAAAATGTTATGTGAGTCATAGAATAAACATACGAATGTGGATTAGTTATTTTCTACATTCTACATTGACAACTTCTACACCCTCCTTCTACCTTTGATGAATGCAGCCATTACACACACGCCATACTTAGAAGGACAATTACTTTATCACACTTAAAAACACATCTCCATAAAAGTTTTATCTCACTGGATGTAACATCTACAAAATTATCACTGAACCATCTTACAACTAACAACATTACAGTTCATATCAAAGGTAAGTTGAATTTTCAAAGTTGTTATTCAGTAAGATTTTTTATTTTTCTCAGCAGAAACTACCTCATAAACAGCTATCATTCCCATCTGACACATTTATGCACTCTTCTCAATGTTGTATATTTCCTGATTTTCTGTTTATAGGTAAAGTATATTTCTTCACAAAACACTTACACTCTAGGTTTTTTTGTAGGAAAAAAATGGATTTATTTATATATTCTACAGAATAAATGCCAATGTAATATAATAGAATATGTATCTCCAGTTACTTTCACAACATTTCTTTCAATTCACAGTTGTAAGACGCCATTACACAAAGCTATATCCACTTCCTTTGTAAAATGGTAGTTCTTAGAACTCATATGAATGATTTTTCTTAATAGATATCACATCTATAGAAGTGATACCATTATAGATAAATATGTTTTGAACTTATATGGATATACTTTTTAAAGAGATATTTCAATATTTGAAAAATTTGGCTGCCAGCTTATAATTTATAAGGAACTTCAAAATCCTTTTAACCCCATCAAAAATAAGTTGTTTTTTATTTTTATTTTTATGTATACATTTTTTAAATATATACTTTAATACTTGTAAATTCTGCTAGACTAATTTTTCTTTTAAAGTGGATTTCAAGTTTTTAGTTTTTGTATTTCTGATAATTTTTGGTCTTAATTTCTAAGCAATATAGGAACTAAAAATTAGAGAATTAATTTTATGAGGGCAGGCAGAAAAGTTCATTTGATGATGTCATATCTGCTGTTGATGACTTTTTTTACCAATGGTTTCTGAGCACTCCAACACCAATAGAAGTGTGTGGACTGCAAGGAAGACTAACTATGCTGAAAAATAAACCTCATTTGGTCATATTCAAAGAGAGTATCTTCGTTGGCCTTCCAAATTTTCAGCCGACCCTCATACTTAATTTTATAATTACTGTGAATTACATAGTATTTCAAATAAGTAAAATAAAATCTATTTTTACTCTTTTAGTGTATATTGTCAAAAGTTTAGTTTCTACTTATGTATCAATCAGAATTAGAGTATATCATTTCAAATTTGAAGTTGGTTTCTTTTTTTAAAGAATGTTTTAAAAAATTGTTTTTAAATCAAGTACTTTTATGGTATAATTTTAACAGTTAATTTACCTACAATTTTTGATGTTTATATTCGAGAACAGAATATTAACAAAATAGTAGTTATACAATGAACAGACTTGGTTTTTTACTCTTTCAAATGAACTATAAATAGAAATTGCTTAACATCTCTGAAATTTTTAAAAAAAGCATTAAATGTTGAAGTGGATGAATTATCAAATATTGTTAATGATTAAAAAAATTCAGTGATTTGTATTGGTTGAACGTGTTAATTTTCAAATATATATCAATTGATTATGCTATAATACTTTTTCATATAAACTTTTATATTGCAAAATCGAGCAGAATTCAAATGAATAAATGCAAGGGAAGTAACTCCAAGACAGTCAATATTGAGCTAAGAAAATTAAGCTTGTAATTCCATGGCATGAATAAAAATACTTTTCCATTAAGGAATCTAAATGTTTGGATACATTTTTGAGAACAAGTATAACCATCTTACCCAAAAATAAATAGAAATTAAAAACAAAATTAATTTCACAATGTTTTGTATATGTTCAGATGTGAAAAGTTCATTCTTTTTATATCTGAATAAAAAATAAATACTATTTTTATGCCAACAACTTACTTGTGTTGCTAAATAATGATACCATATTGACATTTTCAACAGTTTATTGCTATGTAAACTGCAGGTATGTTTTTTCAATGAAAACTTTAACATTTACTCTGTTCTTTATGAGATAAATATACCTGCAGTTTTGTACTCTCTAAAGAGATACTTCTTAATTTTAACCAGCTGTGTATATTTCCGGTCATATAATGCACCTTTGTTTTTAAAATCATTGTGCATTATACAATTAATGAGAGAATCCAATCAAATGAAGAAACATTTCCACACTTGTATCTACTAAAATGGCACCAATTCACTTAAAAAAATAAACCCATGTACATTATATGGCAGAAAATATGCTAGATTATAATCCATATTATTGATAGATTTGGTCATTATTTTAACAAGAAAATTGACCTCTGGTTTTAAAATTCTTCCTAAAATAATTAGGCACCTATAAAATTTGATTCAAAGAAAATTAGTTGATTAATTGATTAACTGAAATATAAACTATATTACTTTTTGTATAAAATAGAATAAAAAATACATCTTTTACCAAATGGGATCTGTTTTCTTATGAACATGAGTCAAAGGACAAGATATTGTTACATTACATCTCTCTTTCAACAACACATCATAAATGCTTACATTTTGACAGGCTGACATCTGGACACTAAAATTTATGTAAAAAGGTTAGTTCAAATTTTAAAGAGAAAAATATTCATATCAGTATCCAACCAAAAAACTATTAAAAATTCAAAAAAGAAAATGTTTAAAGTTTTGAACATCCAGTAAAGACTTGAATAAATAACGCTGCATGATAAAAATTTTATAAAAGAAAAATCACTAAAGCAATTTGAATGAACAAACAGACATCTTCTGACTGGAAGAGTTACTTATGAATGAAGGGGTGCCCAGTGTAATGGTTATCATCATAGGAAATTGTATTGGTAATGAGTTCAAATCCTGGATGAGGCTGACTGCATTTCTCTTCATGCTAATACCCTTAGGGAAGGTATAAATCCATCTGTTTACCCACCCACCAACTATAGGTAAATTGTGGGACAGACTCAGTTCATTAACCTTAAGGCAATCAGTCTAGGAGTAGGAAAACTCTGAATTCAAACCACCAGTACTGTCTAAAAATTGACCTTGTGTTGCATCCTGCTTGAGGCAGAGAGTTTGGGGAAGGTGACTTAGTTTAATAGCTATCATCATAGGAAATGGAATGTGTGACCCATGTTAAAATCCTGGATGAGTTTGCTTTCATATCACACTTGTGCTAATGCTATTGGAAAAGGCATGAATCCATTTGTACTCCTCACCCCAGCTATTGGTAAATAGTAAGGCAGACTGGGTTCATTAATTTTGGTAAGGCAACCACTCTAGAAGGAAAACTGGTCAGTTTTATTACAATTTATGTTAAACAATTTGGGACAAATTTTACATATCAATTCATCACAGTTAAAATAAAATCTACATGGATTTAAATTTTCTGGATAATTTTCTTCAGCTAAAAGTCATAATTCTATGTTTGACATAGATATTTTTCAGAAATTTCATAAAATTAGATGTAAGGGAGGTTAATGACATAACAAAAAATATTTTCAGAAACTTTACATAAAAAATATGATTAATAAAAATAAATTTATTTATTTCTGAATAAATCCTGTAAATTCCATTAAAATCTAACAATTAGTTAATATTTAAAATCACTGTTTTTTGATCTAAAAAAGATCAATACAAAATCTTATGGCATATAGTTTTAAAAAATGTAAAAAAAATTTCAAACTCAAATATCTCCTGTTATGTTGGATGTAAAAATTGAAAGAAAAAAGAAAAGAAGAAAAAGATTTTCTCTAATATTTTATTGAACTAATTGCACAAAGACTTAGATATTGAAATAAACATTTATACAAATTTCCAAAGATTTTGTTATTCACGTCACATTTTGAGCCTATGTATATAATCTATACTGAATAACCATATAAAATTTCAATGATTTATAAGTTCATTTTTAATTATCAATATCTGATTCGACAATAGTTAAACATTACTTATTAGGTGACTTCATAATTTGAGGGTGAACAATGTAATCCATTATATTCATTGTTTATGTTTGAAAAATATGGATTCTTAAATTATAAGTAATCTTACTCTACTTCCATAAGAACTGATTGATAAATACACACAATCATTTTAGTAACAGAACTTTCCTCAATTATAATGCAAGTGAAGATTTAAAAGCATAAATTATGTAATTGAATATAAAAGGTTAGAAATAAAGGTATTTTTTTAAAAATCCGGTATATCTGAAACAACAAATATGATTGATCTTATATTAAAATCCTCTGTGAAAAATGTTCTACAAATAAAATTACATAGAGTAATGTCATAAGTGTTTTTAAGATGATTTTTATATTTTCATATATTTCATCTAGTATTTATTTCCAAAAGTAAATCCTTTGAATTTAAATTCAATGTTTATTTTGGCAGGCAATAGATCAAAGATGTTTGGACTTTTATATATTCTACTGTGCACACTACCTATCTGTCACAGTGTGGATCTTACTTACATTGTGGAAGAAGGAAAGAGTTCAGGTACTTACATTGGAGACATCGCCACAGATTCTAAAATAATGGATGATGTTTCCCAACAAGATAAGAAACTCATCACATTCAGCCAATTACAGAGTAATGTTGATAGCTCACAGTATTTTCAAGTGTCCAAGAAAACAGGTAAATTATATGCAATAGTCACATTGGATGCAGAAGCAATGTGTAAACGTAATGAAGAATGCTTTCAGCTCATTGATGTAGCTGTTCGTAAAGGAGCTTCTTCAATGAGGATTTTAGAAATCAAAGTTATCATAAAAGATATCAATGACCATAAACCAGAATTTCCAGATAAACAAATAAATATTGAATTTGAGGAAGATTCAAGGAAAGGAGCAAAAATACTAATCCCTAATGCTATCGATAAAGATGTTGGGCAACAAAATTCAAAGATTTCTTATGAACTCAAAAAGATGAAGAATGAACCATTTACTTTGTACATTGCTCCAGGTGTTGAGGGAGCATCAGTCATATGGATAAAATTAGAAGAAACATTAGATAGAGAAGACAAAGATTCCTATGTAGTTCAAGTTGTGGTTAAAGATGCAGGATCACCTCCAAAACAAAATACATTGAATGTTCACATCTCAGTCATTGATGTTAATGATAATTTACCTGTATTTACTAAAAAAGTATACAATATTTCCATTAGGAATGAAGAAAGCAAGATTACACCAATTATTACTTTATCAGCAACTGATTTAGATTCAGGACAAAATGGAAGAGTGAAATATCACTGGAGTCATCAAACATTAGAAATAGCTAAATCCTTCTTCCAATTAATAGGAACAACAGGACAGATTTTTTTGCAGAAAAAGTTTAATCCAGGAGACAAAATAATAAATAAATTATACGTAAAAGCTGAGGATGAAGGAAATCCACCATTAAGCTCTACAGCAATAGTTTATGTAAATGTAATAAACCATGAAAACACTGCTCCAACTATTGGTATAAATTTTCCTTCTGCCTCCAGTAAGAATACAGTTGAAATTTTGGAAAATGCCAAAGTAAGCAGTTTTATTGCATATATAAAAGTCTCTGACAACGATGAGGGACAAAATGGAGAGGTCACTTGTCACCTTCACCATGATAAATTCCAGCTTCAGAATTTAGGCACAAAAAAATATGAAGTAACACTCAAAAATTCCCTGGACAGAGAGAAAGAAGAACATCATGATGTTGTGATCAGTTGTCAAGATAAAGGATCTCCTCCTCTTCATAGTAACAGTAAATTCTCCATTCAAGTGATGGATATCAATGATGTTGAGCCACAGTTTACAAAAGATACATTTAAGTTCTTGATTGATGAGAATCAAAACTCAAGAGTTACTGTTGGCTATATCAATGCCACTGACCCAGACTTGGGAGCTGGAGGAAAACTTACCTATTCTCTCATTACCAATAACAAACACTTCTTACCTTTCAAAATAAGCACAAATGGATTATTATCAGCAATTATGTCTCTTGATCATGAGTTTCAAGATACTTATCAGTTCCAGGTATTTGTGAAAGACAATGGAGCACCATCTCTAAATAACACAGTCAATGTGATTGTTGAGGTAACTGATAAAAATGATAATGCTCCATATTTTACATTTCCCAGTGTTAAACCTTACAATCTGGATGTGACATATTACCCACATCATACAAAGAACATCACCCAAATCAAAGCATCAGACAGTGATAGTCAAGAGAATGCATTTCTAAAATATGAAATAATCAGAGGCAATGACAAACAGATGTTCAGCATGAACCAGTACACTGGATTGTTAGGCTTCAATCGCCAACTGAGCCCAGAAAATGCTGGCTCTTATCAATTGGAAATTGTGGTTAAGGATAGTGGTAGCCCAGCTCTATCCACAACAACTACTTTATTTTTAACACTGACTATCAGTAACAAGACATCCCAAATGTTAAATGTTGTTGAGCTAGAAAGTGAAGAGAAAGTGCATCTTAATCTAGTCATTATTATTACAGTGATAGCAGTGACAATAGCTGTATTCATTACAGCTTCATTGTCAATCTGCATCATTCGCTGTAATGGTCAGCCAAATGTGGCCTATGCACAAGCACTAGACTCTTCCAATAGATATGTCAGTGAACAGAGACACTTGATTGCTCCTTCTTACCAGGGAAGCTCTTGGCCTCGACCTGCTCACCAAATGCCAATAGACCAAACTCCATCAACAAATACATCATTAACAGCATCAAGAAGACAACTACCTTGTACAGATAGATTTCCACAGAAACCACAACCATCAAATGAAGTTCCATCACAAGTAAGTAACCCAAAGAGTCCATTTTTATTCCCGACTTGTTTGTCTGCTTCAGGTTTTAAGAAACCACTAAAAGTCAGAATGAAAAACAAATTATCATTTTCACTTTAATCTATTTCTATAACTGACTTATCTAAAATAAGAAAGATGAAAATATTATTAAAATTTAAATTATTCATATTCAACTAATAAACATCTATCTAGATAACAATATAAATTAAATAAAATCCTATTGAACATTTGTTAATTAATTTTTGAGTGATTTATATCTTGATATCGTTAATGTTTTTCCTAGAAGATACTGATTGCAAATTACTTCATCCCAGCACAATTCATACATATGAAAAATAACTTATCCAAATTTTCTTGCCATATTCATCCTTCTTAACAGGAAAATTCAAGATTTATATTCAATTTTATTTCCACCAAATATTTACTCTTTGTTACCAATATATATTTCATCGCATTCATGAATAAAGGATTCAGTTTGAGTAAAAAAAAAATCACTTCTATTTCTCTATGCACTGGAGAAACTATTGTATATAAATTTCCAAAACAGAAAGAAATACTCAATAAAAGAAAATATTTGTAATGATTAAATTTACTTTTAACTGATGAGATGTATAAAATATTTATTTAAATATAATTATCAGTTTTAATGTGAAAAATATCTATATCATGTAACATTTCAGATGTATACACAGAATGTATCAATTCCACCTGATTATTTTACCTGGAGATCTGCTGTGCCTTCCCAATCAACTACTGAACTTAACTGGAGGGAAGAAAATGTTCCAAATAACCCGGAAACAACAGGTAAAAAGATAGTATTGAATAAAATATAGAGTTAAGCTGTTAATAATACAATACCACTCTCATAATAGCTGTTATCTCTCTCTCTCTCTCTCTCTATATATATATATATATATATATATATATATATATATATATATATATATGCAAATGTAACAAATATGACACAGAAGTAGTACATAGAAGATGGAAGAAATAATTAAGATGGAAAATAATGAAAGGAGGCAAGAAACAAGTTGAATTGGGGAAAAAAGTGTCTTTCTTAGTTTAATAGGAGGAAAGAACATTATATTATGAAAAAATATAGTAAAAATAAAAAACAAAAATATCCCAAGAAAAACAAATTGTTTGGAAATACCTCAAGGTAACTGTGTACAGGACTACTTTGAAGAATTTTTAGTTTATTGATCTCACTTTTATTGCAAAATGATATCTTTTTTAATAAACCATTAAGTGGTAGCCAACATTCCAAACAATTTATCCTCAATCCTCTTTAATGTATATCCTTTGTATAGAAAGAGTGTTATGTCTATTTTCATGAAGTAGGTAGATTAAACCTTAAAATGGTGGACAGTAGAAAAGACTCATGGCAAATATACTAATCAGATCAATTATGCTAAATCTCATATGAGTAATGGATAATTCCAACAGATTTTCTGATTGGTTCTACATACAAAAAGTGACCCTCTAATTTCTTAAAGATTGTACACCTGAAGATGATTACAGATGATTGATTGATCAAAATATCCATATTAACTCATCAGGGGTTACTTTTTTCCTTAAGGTGGAAAAAATAGAGAGTATTAAGGAAAATTCAATATCACATAGAATTTTCTAATTGTCTTTAATTGGATCCCCAGTAATTACTGCCTTCCATAGTTGCTGTTTATCGCACAACGTTTTTGACCAAGTAAACCTCTGGCCGGCTTGGGTAGGATTTGAAACCGCTATCTTCTGACAATGCTCACCTAGAACCGTAGAGACTCAACGCCTCTATCCGCTGTGCCACGGGCCCCAAAGGGTGATCAAGGATGGATTTTTTGGTCTTATAAATCCAATTACTTGTTCTCCTTATCTGGTCTTCCATAGTCGGGTCCGTACCGAATTTGTAATTGTCTTTAATTAGAATCATTTTGAGATGAGGCTTCTTAATCTGAGAATTAATTTTTTATTTATTGCAGACTTTTTGTCCTCATCTTAGTAGATTTTGTGTTGTTTCTTCTTTCACTATGTTTCGGCCAAATTTCACCTCTGGCCTTCTTCAGGTGATTTTACCATGACCTCGGATAGGAATACTGAGTCTTGTAACCGTATCCCCAGTAATTACTGCCTTCCATAGTTGCTGTTTATCGCACCACGTTTTTGACCAAGTAAATCTCTGACCGGATTGGGTAGGATTTGAAACCGCTATCTTCTGACAATGCTCACCTAGAACCGTAGAGACTCAACGCCTCTATCCGCTGTGCCACAGGCCCGAAGAAGCCTCATCTCAAAATGATTCCAATTAAGGACAATTACAAATTCGGTACGGACCCGACTATGGAAGATCAGATAAGGAGAACAAATAATTGGATTTATAAGACCAAAAAATCCATCCTTGATCGCCCTATGGGGCCCGTGGTGCAGCGGATAGAGGCATTGAGTCTCTACGGTTCTAGGTGAGCATTGTCAGAAGATAGCGGTTTCAAATCCTATCCAAGCCAGCCAGAGGTTTACTAGGTCAAAAACGTGGTGTGATAGACAGCAACTATGGAAGGCAGTAATTACTGGGGATATGGTTACAAGACTCAACATTCCTATCCGAGGTCATGGTAAAATTACCTGAAGAAGGCCAGAGGTGAAATTTGGCTGAAACGTAGTGAAAGAAGAAACAACACAAAAACTACCAAGATGAGGACAAAAAGTCTGCAATAAATAAAAAATTAATTCTCATAGAATTTTCTCTTTAAGAGAAAGCTGACTTAACTACTGGAATATCCACTTTTTAGTTAGTTGGGTTTTATGCATATCAACCCTTGTAGGTTGTTTAATGCCAAATTCCCTTTAGACATGTATATGATTTGTACCGCCTTGAGCTACCGAAACTGTGTTATCACCCCTGGTTGGTGGCTGATGAGGGCAGGGTATCGCACGTACTTCACACATTGTATGATGAAAAAAAAATGCATAGTTTGTTGATAACAGTTTTAAATCAGCCAAAGTTCATTTGTTTGTACACAGTTAAATGGTTATATTTATGATTGGTAAATCAATAGTTTGTAGGTCTTATTTTTAAATGAGTCAGAGCTAATTTGTTTTCACACAAGCATTACTACTGCTTGCACAAAGTGAAATTGTTCCAAGTTTTCTAACATGAATACTTCTATTTAGTATTATTCATTTGTTTGAACTCACTAAAATGGTCTCAAATATTGCTATCTAACATCAATAGTTTTATATGCACCCAGTTAAATGGTTTCAAGTATTGCTATGTAACACAAATAATTCAATTTAGGCATTCATTTAAAGAGTGTATTGCTAATCAGCACTAATAATTCTATTCAACAAGATTCATTCATTAGCACACAGTTGAATTGTTGTAAGTATTGTTTAGTATCACTAACAAGCCAATTAAACATGAGTCATTTGTTTATATATAGGGAAATGGTCAAATAGTTCTACTTCTAACAATTCAATTTATCATAAATCATTTGTTTGCATGCAGTTTAAATGTCAAACAGTTCTATTTGAGCCATAGATAGGGCCCTATCAGGGGCTACCACTTTGAGTTAGAGTGAACCTTGGAGCAATGGTAATGAAGGGGTACTTCATATTTTCCAAAGCTCCTGTGCTGGAGCCTCACCATCAAATGGTTTAATGTCATATCCAGGACACTTGTTGGAAGTGTCTTACTCCTCAGCAAAGATACAGTCGGTGTATTCTACTTGTATTTGTTCTCTTGCACCTCAGGAGTTCTTTCTTATTGAACTGCTTAAGAATAGGTAGTAGTCTTATACCCTGCTTTTACAATCTTCTGTGCTTTATAGCAAGGAATGTTTTCTGTGTGTTTTATCACCAAATTTTCTTTTTCTTGTCTCTAACTTTTACAAAATCTTGCATAAACAAGATGGTCATCTCCACAGCTGCCACATTTGTAGCTAAATTCACATTCATCAGTGTGGTGGTCAAATTTGCATTGACCACATTTTACATACACTTCTCATCCTCTACAATTCCCTTTGTGGTGGACATATTTCAGGTATTTATAGTATCTGAGAACTTTTGGTACATATTGTTCCATCCTCTCCATATTGTTACCAACACTTCTTTGATTCTCACTGGTATTTTTAGAGCTTTGAAAGTAATTATGCATATATTAGCCTCAATCATTTTTTTTATTTTATTGACTCTTTTTAATTCTATTACCCCTTGTTTTTTCAGTTCTTTTTTATTTCATCTATCATGCATAATGAAAGTTCTTGACTTCTCACAACCCTCTTATGTTCAGAGATTTGTGAAGATATGCATTGACCAGAACATTATAAAACTGACTCATTTTGAATAGGAAGTTGCCTTGTTTTTCCTTTCTATACATAGAATTTAATTCTTAAAATTTTTAAGTAATTCAAAGTTAAAGTTGCCAGATATTACTTTTTCAAAGAGGGATAAAATTGTAATAGGTGAGCTGTTAGTAGATTCAATTGTTATAAATCTTGGAAAAAATGTTTCTGCTTCATTATCTTGTTCAGGGCCAGAAATAAAGACACAAGAGGGGAATTGAGTTAAACTAATATATTAATAAAGAACAGAAGTACAAACATATATAAATGACAGGGTTATCAGTGAAGTTGTTCAGTCTGACTGTCAAGGCTATCTGCTGGAATATTGATTTCTACCTCAGAGCAGTACTTACTGCTATTTATAGCTGAAAGAGTTCATGTGTGCATGGGTAAATTACCATAACAATACCAAAAGAAACTGACTCAGAGCGGTTTCATTAGGGTTTTTCTTTGTATTTGCCATACATGCTGTTTTTTTTCCTGGCACTGTTTTCCACTAGCCACAAGAGAGTTAAACTTCTGTTGGGAATATACCAAGAGAGATACTAATTCACCTTAATACAAATGGTAATACATCAACCAGTATACTCATGTCAAGAGGATGATTTTGAGCCCTTACTAATGTCAGGTTTACAATAACCAAAACCTTGTGCCTTAAAGTTAAACAGTGGTCAAAGTCTTGTTTCTCTTGTTATGATTGACCCACAGCCACTGCCTTCTTGAAACTTTAAGATAAAAAGGGTTGCCTGTCGAGCACAAATAAGGGCCAAAATGGAGTGTTGCAGGTAACATGACTTCTTCAGTATCTGCATCATTGACCACTTAAGTCACCAGGATCCAGTCTTCAAGCATTACAGGTCACTACCCATGGGCAACGGGTGACACTGTTGTGGGTAATTTAATCCTTTGCAGAGATACAGTCAGAACATTCTACAGCTCCAGTTAAGAGAGTGGTTGAGAAATGGAGTACAGATAGAGAAAGTACTAAGTGTTACTTCTAGAGTTATAAAAGGTTAGCATTGAAGAACTACATACAACTGTAAAATATCAGCTATTCAGTGCAGATATATACACTATTAGCTTGTTTAAGAAGAGTTGCCATCAAGAAATACAGTATAATAATAACAATCAAAGTCATAACACATTTAAAAAGAGAAGGAGAAAGTAAAACAAAAAGCACTGTTGATTATAATATGGATTTACTGAAACATGGTAACCAACCTAATTAAAAGAATGAGATCAACAATTTTAATAATTTGTGAAGTAATAATGACAATGATAATAATAATGATAATAACAATACTGAAATCAGCAAGAATACTTAGAATAAACCAAGAGAGTTGTGAGGAGTTGTTGTCATTTGAACACCAGTGAAAACTACCAGTTACAACTGGTGTGAAAAACTTGCAATAATAATATTGACAAATTTATAAATTATAAAAGAATTCTAAATGCCGGGCTGATTGATAATATCATGTTCTAGAATGTAAACTTGAAATCATAGTGAATATTTAAAATACATAAGTACAAAAATAAGTTCATACTTAGCATTGAAGAACTTGTAAGATGCAAGCATACACTTGTAAAACGTCCACTCTTCAAAGAAGAAATATACACTGTATTAGCAAGTTTAATTAGAATTGCTATCATCATCATCAGCAGCAGCAGCAGTATTATTATTATTATTATTATTATAATCATCATCATCATCATCATGCATTAAATGATGAGAAAGTTATTTATCTTACATAACAAAATATTCATTTTTATAAATAATTTCCTTCCTTATCAATACACTTATCAATGATAGATAAATAAAACTCAACTAACAACTACTTGTTAGCAGGGTCAGGGTAAGTCCTGCAGAAGAACTAAGCACTTAGAAAATTATGGTACCATCTGACACATAAAGTCTGCATTTTTTTTTATTTTGAAGAATGATCTCATAATCTTCCTTGGAGCATGTGAACCTAAGAGGCAATTACCAGATTCTAATTTTGTTTTATTCTCAAGATTAATGTATACCATTATCCTCCATTATCTTGTTAGGGGCCAGAAATAAAGACACAAGAGAGGAATTGAGTTAAACTAATATATTAATAAAGAACAGAAGTACAAACATATACAGATGAGAGGGTTACTAGTGGGGTTGTTCAGTCTGACTGAACATTATAACTTAATTATAAAATAATAATTATATATATATATATATATATATATATATATATATATATATATATATATATATATATATTGTTAGTACACTTTCATGGACCTTGATTTACCTGCACTATATGCTCTGTGGTAAATCAGACAATGGATAATCTCAGTGGTGCTTTTTTTCCTGGATGCTCAAAGCATGTGCTTATTTTGTTTAATGATTAATGCAGACCTGCTTGTTAGGATACAGACTTACTGATTCATTTTAGTAATGTGACTTTCAATTTGTACCATTTTTTTAAATAACTGATATTAAGATCAAACTAAAATAAATGTTCATATAAGGAAATATCACACACACACACACACACACACACACACACACACACACACACACACACACACACACACACACACACACACACACACATATATATATATATTGCAGAGTAAAATATTCTAATGGAATATAATGCTGTATAATTGCATCTTGATATGATAGAATGAAGGATCCTATAAATAAAATAATGAAATTTTATAAAATCCATTCTAATAATTCCTATACCTGACTAACTATAATAATAATTCTATTTTTCAGATTTGTCTTCTACCAAATCTTCAGTTCATTCAGGTCATTTGAGCAAAAATGATATCTCTGCTCCATATCCACAATCCAGAAATCTTATAGAAATGAACAACCAACAGACTTCGAAATCAAGGCCATTACCACCAGTGCCACACAAAAACTAATAATATTTACATTAACAAAGCTGAATTAATATCACACACAAACACAGAGATTACCTATATCATATTTCCTAAATATATATATATTCACTGACAAAAAATATCAATACTAAATCTAACTTGATAAATCTAAAGAGCTTGTTCATCTATTCTCTAAAGATGACCAAACAATTTTATGTAGAACTACAAAATTCAGCATGCATACTGAGTTTAACATATAGAGAAACTTCAATGTAAAAATGTTTTTATTTTTCATGGGAAAGGGGTCTCATTAAGAAAATATCTCTAACAATAAGCAAAAATCAGTAAAAAGACTTTTTGCTGCAAGACATAACTAATCATTTAGAATTTAATATTTGAAACTTCAATGTAAAAATGTTTAACCTTTGATTTAAAAGTAGGGGAGGAACTCTCAGTGAAAAGGTATTTCTAACAATAAGCAAAAAATCAATGGAAAGCCATTCATAGCAAGTCAACTAATTATACAGATTTTAAGTTTCCAAACTTCAAAAGAAGAAATAATGAATAATTTGTTCTACTTAATAGTTATACACATTTAATTAAACATTACTAATTAGGCTTACAGATAGTTATTCAAGTTGAAAATGTAAGCTAATTACATGGCATTATTGCTTAGTTAGGACTAGTATTTAGGATAAAAAACAAATATGTTTAAATTAACAGTCTCAGTTGAAGGGAATTTTGACATTTGTCTGTTAGCCTCGTTATGTGTTTGAGCCCCCCACCTAAAAAAAAAAAAGATAAAAAAGAGAGAATCTATAAAAAGTAATAATATATCAAAAATTGTAATATGTGTAAGACCAGATTTTTTAAAGGAATAACATCATAAATACAGTACATATTTAAGAAGCAACTTCAATCCTGGTCATAACTTGGCATAAACAAATTTGCAGACTGCATTTTCCTTTTAATCAATGCATGGTAAGGAAAAAGCATTTATATCTCTTCTGTAGGATTTATAGCCATGAATACAGTGTTGTATGTTATAACAGAACATAGGTAAGTTTAAAGCAAATACAAGATAAATAAAGACTGCTAATAATATGTATTATTCTATTGAAAAAAGTAATATCTGACAATTTAATGTCACACAGCATGGATAGAGGGAAGAATACAGATTCTACAGGATGAATAACATTTTCACAATCACACTGCATTGTGGGAACAAAGGCAGAAAAAGTAAATCTTTAAAAAAAAAAATGAAAATTTAATTTTACATAACATTTTATCAAAAATATCAAAATTATATATATTAACAGTTTTGTTAAAACATAAAGAAAAATAAATTTTACTTTTATCATAAGAAAAACCTGAATGTGGCGTAGTATTTTCTCTATTTCTCAGTAACAACTTCTACACCCTCCTTCTTCCTTTGATGAATGCAGCCATTACACACACACCATACTTCTTAGGACAACTACTTTTTTAAACTCCTAAACACATCTTCACTTCAAAGTTTTATCTCACTGGATCTAACATTAACAGAATTATTACTGGACTATACAACTTAGAATGAGCAACATTGCAGATCAGAACAAAAGTAAGTACAATTTTCATATTTTTGTTTTCTATCAAATTCTTTGTTTCCCTCGGAAGAAACCACCTTATAAACAGCCATCATTCTTATCTGACACACTTATGCTCTCTTCTCAACAACACAGCATGTTTCCTCATTTTCTATTAAAAGATAAATTATATTTCTGTAAAAACATCTACACTTGAGATTTTTCCAAGAAAAATACAATTTTTTTGAATATTCTACACTAGAAATTTCTACTCAATATGATGACAAAGAATTTTTCTACAGGTTCTTCCTACTTCCTTTTCACTTAATGAAGCTATAAGATGCCATTACACAAATCTATATCTTCTTCAGTTGCAAAATGGTAGTCCTTACAACTTATAGGAATGCCTTTTCTGCATGTGATAATAATGTACAAAGAAATGATACCATTATAGATAAATCTGTTTTGAACTTATATGGATATACTTCTTAGATATTTCAATATCTTAAGATTTTTTCATCCTAATTTTTTTTAAACTTCAAGATCCCTTTTTTTTACCCACATTTCAGTAAATGTCTTTTTCCTTATTTTGAAGTGATGTAAATAATGAGAAAGAAACATTTGAAATCCTATGAAATGAATTTATAATTACTTTGAATTTCATTGTATTTCAAATCAGTGAAATAAAATCTTAAAATGGTTCATTATCTAATAGTTTATTGCAATAATATAGTTTTATAATGTAGCATCATACAAAAGTAGAGTATGTTTTTAGGTTAAATTTTAACTTCATTTCTATATTTTATTCAATATACATCACAAAGTAAAATTTTAGTAATCCATTTCCTAACAATTTCTGATAGAATAAACCATTAGCAAAATTAGTGATTATATAATAAGCAGACTTCATCGTTTACTCTTTTAAAAGGACTTTAAATAGAATTTGCTTACTATCCTTGAAATAAAATTCTAAAAAAAAAGAGTTTTAAAGTAAATGTTTTTAAATATTACTCACAATCAAAAAATGTGAGAAAAAAAATTAATCTGTTATTTTGTTTGGATGTTTCATATATTCAAATGTATATCAATTCATCATGCCAGAATATTCTCTTTGATTTCTATTATAAAATAACAGTTCATTAAATAGAACAGAAATCATGTTAATAAATACAAGGGAAATAACTCCCAAACAATTCATACTAAACTAAATTTCAATCCTAGTATCTGGGCTATGTTAAAAGTTATTAATTTAAGTCGCATATAGTATGATTAAAAGAATTTTCTTCTTCCTAGAATCTGTTTAAACAGTCAGATAATCTATTTTAGAACTCTACCTTCCTTCCCACTATTCATATATATAAAAAAAAAGAAAAACGAGATCATAATATTTTGTATTGTATTTGAATAGATGTGAAATTCAGGACAGGTCTTAACATTTGGTTTGGTTTGGTTTCTTTTTTTAATGGCATATCAACCTTTGTGGTTTATTCAATGCCAGATCTGTCCTTATAGAAAAACATATCTTTCCCAAGAGTATTAGTCCTAAAGTGAATGAAAAGCACAACTGGAGTTCAAACTTGTTTACTATGATGTTACAGCACATTAAGTAAGTCTTAAATTGTTCACTGTATATTTAGTAGTATAAAAATAAATAATACTAGTTGTAATGAAAAGGTTTGGTTTCGTTTGGGTTCTTTGTTTTAATGGCATATCAACCTTTGTAGGTTATTTAATGCCAAAGCCATTCTCTTTGAAGAATAGTAGTGGTACTATTTAACCCATAGCTGGGAGGATAGGGGGTTCATACCTTTCCCAAGGGTATTTGCCCGAAAGCGAACGTAATAGTGCGACTGGAATATGAACTCGCTTACTACCTTTCCGCAATCCATCACTTTAACCATTACACCACAAGGACACCCCTGTAATGAAAAGCATTACTAAGACTTAAATCATTTTTACATTTTCAATTATGATATTTTATGTAAACTGTGAGTGTATTTTTTCAATGAAAATTTGAACAATTCATTTGTTGTTTCGTATCTTACAATATGCGATTTCAGCAGGTTTATACTGTAAGAAGAGATTTTTTTTTAAATTTTAACTTACTAAAATATACATATCAATCTTAGATTACATTATTCCCTGCTATTTTATACAATTTTTCTTTCCCTACCAAAAAAAAAAAAAAAAAAAAAATTCCACTCTGCATTACATTAATGGGAGAGAGGCCTATCAGTTGATCTAAGAGATATCCCTAACTGCATTTATTTGTAATAGACATAGCATAAATTTTTGATTAACAAAAAACATAATATTTCTAAAGGAAAAAATAATGGATTATTTGCCTAATTTTATTATTCTCATTTAAATAAACATTACTCATTAGGTTTATAGGCAGCTCTTCAAGCTGGATATATAAAACAATTATATTGCATTCATTATTATTTCAGATGGAAAATCTCGGGCTGCAACCAAAAACAGGTTTCATTTATGCACATGAATTTTTTCTTGGTTTTGCTTGAAATATAATAGTCCAAATTATAAACAAAACAAAAAAAACAAATTCCCTTTATTAACATAGAATTAGTGTGTTTTAAGGTAAATGTTTACTTTTACCTGCAAATCTACTAAAATAAAATAAGCTTCAAATGAAGATAAATTGAAACAATTTCTTTGCTTTTTAATTTTATTTTACTCTGTATGAGTTCACTGCCCAATCTAAACGGTCTATAAGTCAATAGAAAATTGCCTTTGCATTTATTCTACAAACTGTCTAAGTTTCTTTATCCAAAATGCCGTAGAATTTAAACAAGATTTTAAAGTTTCATATTGTTTCTTCAAGTAAATAAATCTTCAGATGAAAGTTTTTTGGTTCTTGAATTGTTTTAAAGAGAAAATCATGATGGTAGTTAAGTAAAAGTAATGGATAAGAATTAATATAATAAAAATAAATGAATAAATTAAGTAAATGAAGATAATTTGAAAAAATGGAAAGTTGATGCAAGTTAGTTATTTTAAGGTAAACACTTTATACCAAGTAGTATTGTATAAAAATGACAAAACAATGAGTATGATAAATAATCAAATAAATAAATAAAGTGTCACTTTCTTATTATGTTTGTTAAAAATCATGCTTTCTTAGAGCTTTTAAAACAATGTTCATTCTCTTAGAATATCAAATGTCATACTTAGTTAACTTGTAAATTATGGTGTTACTTAGTGATTACTATTCAACAAAGAAGAGGTTTTATTCTGAGAAGTAAAAAAAAATCAAATAATCTGGACTAAATATAGTTCAAAACCTTTTCAGGGATGACCCAAAGACTTCCTGAAAGGTTGGTTGAAATTGGGTCAAAAATTACAAAACTTTAGTGTAAAGACAGAAAAATATTTTGTAAATTATATAATACAGTTACTAAAAATAGTGATACGGTAAATGTATTGAATTTATTAAATTGACAAAATCATCAATAAATTTATATTAACAACTGGAAAGAGTTTATTTAACTGTCATTTTATAGATTGGTAAATGGTAAAATATAGAACTACCAAATTTGGTATACATGCTTATTGAAGTGGCTGCAACATCTTAAAATTAAAAATTTTTGGTTTCTGATGGAGAAATGGAACCTTTCATAATGAAGAGGTCTCTGATAAAAAACAATAATCAGCAAGAAGCCATGTTTTTTTAAGACGTTATGTCTTAGAAAAACATGGCTTCCTGCTGATCACAGAAAATTTAAATTTTCCAATTCATAAAGAAAATAATCAACAAATTATTTGTCATACTAAGTTATTTATTCACATTTAATCAAACATTACTAATTATGTTTACAAATGGTTCTTCAAGTATCATTCAAAATTATTGCTTAGTTAGAACTAGCAATATGGATAAAAAATTCTTAAATCAATATTTTCAATATCACTTCAACAAAAAATTAATTTCTTTAGAACAATACTAACTATATTAAAAATATAATTGGTAAATCTCTTTTCTATGAAGTAAATGTATTTTTTAAAATAAAAATTACGATTTATAGATATTAAGCTTTGAATTGACAATAAAGGTAAATCAAATCTTGTTTAGCTATCTCCACATCTTATCTAGCATAAATAGCAACTTCAACTTGTGATTTATAATTCAAATGATAGTCTTCTTGTTTTTTGTTATCCTGCTTATATTGAAAAAGTATATCAAAATTAAATGATTTAAATACCTATTTATTATAACCATTATCAAAAAGTATTTTTATGCAATTATGAAAGATCACAGTTATCATGATCAGTACGTAAAATATGTGGTACCATTTTGTATTACTTCAATATGGATTATGCAGTGACTTTATTATTTAAAACAATTTAAACAATGTTTTTTTTTTAATACAAAAAAATGTTAATTCTTAATTTCTTAATTAAAATCAAATTTCTTTTTCCCTACATGCATGGACAGGAAATGATATATAAAGGCATACAGTTATTTTGCTAACAAAATCTCATTTCTTCTTTAATACAATAATGAAATAATTGACATGAAAGTACAACTTATATAACTGTTATCTTCCAACAGAAAAGATTTAAGAATATGAACAAAATACTTTTTTTAAAATAAAAATAATTTTTGTTTGTCTAAGAATAAAAATACAATTGTTTTATATAAAAATATTAAGAGAAATATGCTTTCCAATTGGAATTACATACTTTATACACAATTATTTAATTAGAAATTTTGTTTTCATACATCTTAATGCAATACATATTTCCAAAGTTAAATTGTTTAACTTTCAATTTTATGTATATTTTTGCAGGCAATAAATCAAAGATGTTTGAACTTTTATGTATACTACTATGCACATTACCAATTTGTCTCAGTGAAGATCTTATTTACACTGTGGAAGAAGGAAAGAGTCCAGGTACCTATATTGGAGATATTGCTGCAGATTCCAAAATAATGAATGATATTCCTCAACAAAACAAAAAACTCATCACATTCAGCCAATTACAGGGTAAAGTTGATAGCTCACAATATTTTCAAGTGTCCAAGAAAACAGGCAAACTCTATGCAATAGTCACATTGGATGCAGAAGCAATGTGTAAACGCAATAAAGAATGCTTTCAGATTATTGATATAGCTGTTCGTAAGGGAACTTCTTCAATGAGGATTTTAGAAATCAAAGTCATAATAAAAGATATCAATGATCACAAACCAGAATTTCCAGATAAACAAGTAAATATTCAATTTGATGAAGGTGATGGGAAGGGAATGAGAAAATCAATTCCCAATGCTATTGATAAAGACGTTGGAATTTTAAATTCAAAGATTACATATGAACTTAAAAAAATGAAGAATGAACCATTTACATTACTTATTACACCAGGTGTTGAAGGAACATCAATATTAGGAATCAAATTAGAAGATACATTAGACAGAGAAGACAAAGATTCATATGCAGTTCAAGTTGTGGCTAAAGATGCAGGATCTCCACCAAAACAAAATACATTGAATGTTCACATTTCAGTCATTGACGTCAATGATAACTTTCCTGTATTTTCTAAAAAGTTTTATAATATTTCCATTAGGAATGAAGAAAGCAAAGTCACACCAATTGTTACTTTATCAGCAACTGATTTAGATTCAGGACAAAATGGAAGAGTAACATATTATTGGAGTTATCAAACACAGGAAAAAGCCAAATCATTCTTCCAATTAATAGAAAAAAATGGACAGATTTTCTTGCAAAAAAAATTCAATCCAGGAGAAGAAATAATAAATAAATTATATATAAAAGCAGAAGATGGAGGAAATCCACCATTAGGCTCAACTGCAATAGTTTATGTAAATGTGATTAACTATGATAATACAGCTCCGGCTATTGATATAAATTTTCCTTCTACATCTAATGAGAACACAGTTGATATTTTGGAAAATGCCAAAGTTAGCAGTTTCATTGCCTATGTAAAAGTCACCGACAATGATGAGGGACAAAATGGAGAAGTCACATGTCACCTTCACCATGATAAATTCCAGCTTCAGAATTTAGGCACAAAAAAATATGAAGTAACACTCAAAAATCCACTGGACAGAGAGAAAGAAGAACACCATGATGTTGTGATCAGTTGTCAAGATAAAGGATCTCCTCCTCTTCATAGTAACAGTAAATTCTCCATTCAAGTAATGGATATCAATGATGCTGAGCCACAGTTTACAAAAGATACATTTAAATTCTTGATTGATGAGAATCAAAACTCAAGAGTTACTGTTGGATACATCAATGCCACTGACCCAGACTTGGGAGCTGGAGGAAAACTTACCTATTCTCTCATCACCAATAACAAACACTTCTTACCTTTCAAAATAAGCACAAATGGATTATTATCAGCAATTATGTCTCTTGATCATGAGTTCCAAGATACTTATCAGTTCCAGGTATTTGTGAAGGACAATGGAACACCATCTCTGAATAATACAGTCAATGTGATTGTTGAGGTAACTGATAAAAATGATAATGCTCCATATTTTACATTTCCCAGTGTTAAACCTTACAATCTGGATGTGACATATTACCCACACCATACCAAGAACATCACCCAAATCAAGGCAGTAGACATTGATAGTCAGGAGAATGCATTTCTAAAATATCAAATAATCAGAGGTAATGACAAACAGATGTTCAGCATGAACCAGTATACTGGATTGTTAGGTTTCAATCGCCAACTGAGCCCAGAAAATGCTGGCTCCTATCAGCTGGACATTGTGGTCAAGGATAGTGGTAGCCCAGTTCTATCAGCATCAACTACTCTGTTTTTAACATTGACAATCAGCAACAAGACATCTCAAATGTTAAATGTTGTTGAGCTAGAAAGTGAAGAGAAGGTACATCTTAATCTAGTCATTATTATTACAGTGATAGCAGTGACAATAGCTGTGTTCATTACAGCTTCATTATCAATCTGCATCATTCGCTGTAATGGTCAGCCAAATGTGGCCTATGCACAAGCACTTGATCCTTCGAATAGATATGTCAGTGAACAGAGACACATGATTGCTCCTCCTTACCAAGGAAACTCTTGGTCTCAACCTGCTCACTCAGTGCCAATTGACCTAACTCCATCTACACATACTCCATTAACAGCATCAAGAAGGCAACTAACTTGTGCAGATAGATTTCCACAAAAAGTACAACCATCAAGTGAAGTTCCATCACAAGTAAGTAAACAAAAGAGTTCATTTCCATTCTCTGCTAGTTTATCTGCTTCAAGATTTTATAAGACAGTTAAATTCAAATTAAAAAAACATTTAGTAACTTCACTTTAATCTATTTCTTTTAAGTATCATTTTCTTATAAGAAACTAAAATCAGACAGACAGACAGACAGACAGACAGACACACACACACACACACACACACACACACATATATATATATATATATATATATGTGTGTGTGTGTGTGTGTGTGTGTGTGTGTGTGTGTGTGTGTGTGTGTAGGTTTATGTGTGTGTATGCATGGCTTTTAAAGGATTAATTTTGATATTCTTATTTATATATTTTTAATGTTTTATTTTAGAATATATCAATTGACATATCTTTCATACATTTTGACAAAATCTTTTCACCAAGGAAAAAAAACATGAAAATTAGTAGCCTAATTCTTAAGTGATTAGAATTTTTATCCAAATTTATTTCAGTATTATATGATAAGAAAGTTCCAAATTTTTTTCCAAATTATTTTCTGCTAACATTTATATTTTGTTTCCAGTCTTGATCTAATTGCATCTGTGAATAAATAATGCAACAATTTGAAATCAAATCACTTTTAATTCTCTGTTTATTACAAATATTATGACTTATCAATTTCTAAGACAGAAACAAAGTACAGAAAATATGATTCTAATTTGTTTTTAAATTAAGAACTGTCTGAAATATTTCTGTTTAAACATCATAGCTTGATTTCATCTCATAACATTTTATTTATCATTTTAACATAAATGTTGATGACTATTAGTTGCTTTGATCTCAAGTGTCCATAATCATCATATTATTACATTTTGTACATAAATTGCCATAAATAGATATAATTGTTAGTTTCAATATGGAAATTCTTACTTATCTTAATATATATGATATTAACATATACAAGTATTTTCCCCTCTTATTAGATGTACACTCAAAATGTATCAATTCCACCTGATTATTTTACCTGGAGATCTGCTGTATCTTCTCAGTCAGACACTGACCTAAGCTGGAGGGAAAGAAATGCTACAAGTGACCAAGAAACAACAGGTAATTACAAAAAAGATGAAGACAAATTATGGATGGTAAAAATGTATACTTATTTAATAGGAAGTGACCAATAATGAAAGGTTTCAAAAAGATATAGAAAGAGAGGAGAGAGAAATTATGGCATGAAAATTGGTATAGATAACAAATGGTAAATAAATTCTAAGAAAAGGAAACAAATCAGCCAAAAAATCTCATTGAAAAAGAAAAAAAAAATGAATCTAAGTAATGAAGTAAATTAGTACAGAGGAAATTTCAAATTTTCAATTCAAATCTTATAAATGGAATTCTTGGCAAATGGTACATATAATGAGTTTTGTATATATTTTTAAAAAGTTTTATAATAGTTGATACAAAATTGATTTGATTGTACTTCTAATAAAATACATAAACACATATATATATATTAATAGAAGAGAAGGAAATGTTGCAAATGATCAAAAAATAACAGTTAATTTTAAAAAGATGGTATTAAATAATATTTAGAGTAAAGTGGACATAATACTACCACATACCTGTAATAGAAGTCAAGTAAACAAATTGTTTAGGAATATTTAGAGAAAGGTAACTAAAGATTTGTTCAGTCTATTGCTCTTATTTGTATTTTTTTGCCAAGTGATGTTCCTTTTAAGTGGGTATTAAAGGAAAAGTAAAGTTGGCGACCGTAGTTGAGGGCGACCAGAAGGCTCCCTTTTCAATAGCTACTACACCAAGGTGTAGGAGAGGGTGCTACTTCTTTCCTTGGATTGCTCCATTTTACCCTTGATATGTACCTTATATTGCTGAGTGTTAAGCAAGAAGGTATCAAGTACCATTTTTAAAGTCTTTTGTATGACGCGACCTGGGATTGAACCCAGGTCCCCCCGGACCATTAATGAACACTCTACCCACAAGGCAGCCAAGAGTTTTCTTCATTTGCTTAGAAAGAGTAGCATGTATTGGGTGGGGGGATAGGAAAAATATTCCAGAAAGGCAGGCACTGAAACAAAACTGGGACAAACATACTAATTGGATCAATTAATTAAGCTAACTTACAAAAGATTAGGTGTAACACATTTTCTTATTTGCTCTACTCCACAAAAAGAAAACCAAATTGTTACATACAGATTGTACATTTGAAAAAAGCTGCTCAATGGAATGCCCAAAACAAACCAGTGTAAAAACCACAACAAAAAGAGTGAGAACAATCACCAGAGGAATTTTTGGAAAAATGTAACTCATAACCCATCCCAAAAATACAGAGGCTGATTCGATAATATCAAGTTCAAGAGTTTTTACTTGAAATTATAATCAATATTTAAAATATGTAAGTTTAGCAATAAGTCTGTAGCCTCATTATGAAAAATACCTTTATTTTACATAACAAGTGTTTATTTTTTAAGACAATTTCCTGTCGATGCACTAAATTTAATAATAAATATTTATAAAATAGTCCAGAGAAAATTTCTGCTAAAAAGTCAACCAATAACTATATTTCAGGCCACAGATTTATTGATCTATCCTTCTAATATGATAGCAATTTGTTACATTTATTCAAAATTTGACATCAGCTCAAATTAAAATGAGAATCCCTGTAACTACAAAAGAATTACACACATTGGAGATTTAAAAAATTCTAACAGACTATTTAGCCTGGACTATTATATTTTCATATATAATGAAGCTTCTGAAAGCAACAAGTTCACAATGAATTCTTGTTAGACATTTGCAAAAACATTACACCTCTTTGTTAGTCTACTGTTTAATGATGACATTCATCTTTATTGTGAAATTACATACATATGCACTCAATATTAAAGAATTTCTGACTGTTAAAAGGACTATTGCATACTATCAGTTATTTGGTGTTTACAGCTTTCACAATGTTTTAATTCCAGTCAATTTATGCTTACCTGTATCTTTCTTTTCAGACAGTTATCCTCATAACAGTATAACTATTTTATATTTCAGATATGACTTCTACCAAATCCTCAGTTCATTCAAGTCATCTTAACAAAAGTGATATTTCTGCTCCATATCCACAATCTAGAAATCTCATAGAAATGAATAACCAACAGACTTCTAACTCAAGGCCATTACCACCAGTGCCACACAAAAACTGATAATCTCTACATTAACAATGAAAAACAAACCCACATTAATATCAAACATTCAATTGACTAAATCATATCCCAATAATATAACTACTCACTGAAAAGAAACATTTCAGTGATAATTTTTGGAGGGATATAAACATAAAATCTATATTTATAATTACAAAGAGTTTTTTGTCTATCTTCTAGAAACAGGTTAACAGTTAGATGTAGAGTGACCAAATTTGATGTTCAAGAAAGGTTTTAATGTAAAATTTTTCTGTATTTTTCATTAGGAAAGTGAGTAGATGAGGGTTTTCATTGAGAGTGCATCTTTAATAGTAAGCAATTTGCAGTTAGTTATAGCTCATCAGAATTTAAATTTCTGAAATTCAAAAGAAAAAAATTAAAATAAGTATTCATATTTAATTAAACATTACTAATTAAATTTAGAGGTAGTTTTTCCAGCTGTTAAATAATCATAAAGCATTATTACTTAAGACAAAACAATCCAGACAAAAAATTAAAATATTAAAATTCATAAATCTCTAGACTGTCATGCACTTAAATTTGAAAAATATTTCTTTACAAAACTTCACTAAATTTTTCATTAACAAGATTAACTTCCCAAGATAATATAAAAAGAAAATTTATTTTCTCTTATGCAGACTAATTTTTAAATTAACAATTGCTGGCTATAAGCAATTGCATAAATTTCTAATTAATAAGATTGTAAAGTAGACAGTGATAAGGAAAATTATATCGACAGAAAGGATCTTCTTTTACTTTTGTCTTAGTATATCTACAAACTAATTTTTGACCAATTATGTAGAAATAGGCACTGTTATGAGTGACATATATATAATGTTAATCTATCTTATGAAAAAGAAAGACTTTATATACAGTGCTAATATACGTAAAATAATTAATATAGATAAGATAAATGTTTTTATCCAGAGAAAACTTATCAGAAATACTACAGGACACATTCTCAGCCATGGCCATGTATACACAAATTTATAGAAAACACTTTTCCTTTTAATCAATATTTTATAAGAAAAAACATTAAAATCTCTTCCACAAAATGTATGGTTATGAATAATGGAATGTACATAAATTCGAAGTGAATTCAAGATAAATTTAAATGACTAAGAATCTGTATTATTCTATTCCAAGAAGTAATATTTTACAAGTTGGAGGCACATAGCATGGAAAGAGGGAAGAATGCAGATCCTGCAGGATGAATAACATTTACTATTACACTGCATTGTGGGAACAAAGGCAAAAAATCTTTTTACAAGAAAGTAGGCAAATTCAATTCTACAACATAATCAATTAATAATAATAATATCAAAATGAAATCTAATGACAGTTTCATTAAGAATTAAGGAAAAATAAATTTTATGTAAATCATAAGATAAGGATATGAATGTGGGTTGGTACTTTTTACATTCCCTAGTAACAACTTCTATGCCCCCCTTCTTCCTTTGTTGAATGCAGCCATTACACACACACCATACTTCTTAGGATAACTACTTTGACATGTTTATAAACAGATCTTCACTTCAAAGTTTTATCTCACTGGATCTAACATCTCTAAAATTATAACTGGACAATATATCTTACAACTTACAACATTACAGTTCATATCCAAGGTAAGAAGAATTTTCATAGTTTTTATTCTGTAAGATTCTTTGTTTCTCTTAGCAGAAACTACCGCATAAACAGCCATCATTCACATCTGACACACTTACCCTCTCTTCTCAGCACCACTGCATGTTTCTTGGTTTTCGGTTGATAGGTAAATTATATATCTAAAAAACACAAAACATCTATACCCTGGATGAAAAAATACCATTTGCTCATCAGAACAAAATTATTTTTCCACCTTTTTTTCATTCCTTTTCTTCCAATTAGTACAGTTCTAAGACGCCATTACACATAACTATATCCACTTCAACTGCAAAATGGTAGTCCTGACAAATTATATGAACGTTTTTTTCTTCATGAGATACCTCTATCCACAGAAAGGATACTATTATAGATAAATATATTTTGAAATTACACAAATATATTTTTTAAAGAGATATTCTAATATTTAAAAATTTTGGCAGCCAACTTATTATTTATAAGGAACATCGAAATCCTTTTTAACACCATTAAAAATAAGATATTTTCAATTTTGATGTATAAAAAATACTTGAATATTTCTAAATTCTACCAGACTACTAATTTTTTTTTAGAGAGAACTTCTAGATTTAATTTTTTATATTTCTGAAAATTTTTGGTCTTAATTTCAAGTAACTAAAAATTTCAAATGTAAATTAAATCTACTTTGACTCTGTAAGAGTATACTGTGATAAGTTAAATTTCTATTGGTTCATTAAACAGAATTGGAGAATCTAATTTTTAATTGGAACTTGATTTCTTCTTTTAAAAAATGCAAAAAAAAAAAGAAAAAAAAGAAAAAGTAAAAGAAAAAACAAAAAAAAAAACAAACAAACAACAATGGTACATTCATAGCAGTTTTTTTCCTGTAACTTCTAATACTTATATTCTAGAATAGAATACTAAAAAAATAGTAATTATATTACAAACAGATTTGATTTTTACTCTTTCAAATGGACTATAAATAGAAATTGCTTAATATCCCTGAAAAAATATTTAAACACTGAAGTAGATGAATTATTAAATATTTCTAATAACTGAAAAAAAATTCAGTCGGTTGTATACTTGAACGTTTTATATTTTCAAATTTATATAAACTGATTATAAACTGTAAGAGCGTTTACAAATCTTTTTGCTAAATCGAGCAGAATTCATGTGAATAAATGTAAGGGAAGTAACTCCAAGACAGTTAAACTACTAACGTCAGTTCTGTTTGCTAAACTATTTCTCAGCTATTAACCTTAGAGAATTAAGCTTGTAATTCTATGACATGATTAGAAATACTTCTTCATTAGGGAATCTAAATTTTCAGATATATTTTGAGAACAATTATACACCCTCTCTCCAAAAATAAATAAAAATAAAAACCAAGTTTAATTTCATAATTTTTGTTCAGATTTTAAATTCAGGATATAGTCTAAAGAGATCATTTACTATCAGTTTGTATATAAATAAATAATACTGTTGAGCCAACAATACACTTATGTTGCTAATTTAAAAAATCATTTTTACATGTTTAACAGTTTATTTCTATGTAAATTGCAGGTATATTTTTCACTGGAAACTTATGCCCTCTATTTTGTACTCGGAAAAAATACTTCTTAATTTCAACCTGCAAAGCTGTGTATATTAATTTTGATAGATTACATTATTTCCTGTTATATAATGCACCTTTTCTTCCCAAAATATTCTGCTATCAGAATCATTGTGCATTATACAATTAATGACAGAATGCAATCAACTGAAGAAATATTTCCACATGCGTATTGACTAAAATTGCTCCAGTTCACTTTAAAAAATAATATATGTACATTATATGGTAGAAAATATGCTAAATAATAATGCATATTATTGATAGAATTGGTCATTAATACAAATATATTGAATTTATAAAATTGATGATGTCAAGACTTGCTTTATAATCAAAATCATATTCATAAATTCTTTTCTGCTTATCTAAGGCACATACATTAAATTTAATGATGTTTGGACATCGCATTCTTAAATGAGCCACAAAATTTAAATATCAATTATCTAAGTTTCATTTCTGGTTTTAATTGAAAGATAACAGCATGAAATTAGTCGTAAAAATACTTTTGTGAACTTGAAATTATCTTAGAGCACAAAGCATTGTTTACAATTTTGTCAACTAAATACTTTGATTAGAGCATACTGTCAACAAGAAAATTTACCTCTGGTTTTAAAATTCTTTCTAAAATAACTAGGTACCTTATAAAATTTGATTCAAAGAAAATTTATTGATTAACTGAAATATAAAATATGTTACTTTTTGTTTAAAATAGAATAAAAAATACATCTTTTACCAAATGGGGTCTGTTTTCTTATGAACATGAGTCAAAGGACAAGATATTGTGACATTACATCTCTCTTTTTTCATAAATGCTTAGATTTTTGACAGGCTGATATCTGAATACAAGAATTTATGTAAAAAGGCAGGTTCTAATTTCAAAGAGAAAAGTATTCATGTCAGTATCCACCCTTAAAAACTATTAACATTTAAAAAAAGAAAACACAAAAAATTATCATTAAAGAAAACTGAATGAACAGACATCTTCTGACTGGAAGAGTTACTTATGAATGAAGGGGTGCCCAGTGTAATGGTTATCATTAAAGGAAATTGTATTGGTAACCTGAGTTCAAATCCTGGATGAGGCTGACTGCATTTCCCTTCATGCTAATACCCTTAGGGAAGGTATAAAACCATCTGTTTACCCACCCACCAACTATGGGTAAATTGTGGGACAGACTCAGTTCATTAACCTTAAGGCAATCAGTCAAGGAGTAGGAAAACTCTGAATTCAAACCACCAGTACTGTCTAAAAATTGACCTTGTGTTGTATTCTGCTTGAGGCAGAGGGTTCGGGGGAGGTGCACTTAGTTTAATAGCTATCATCATAGGAAATGGAATGTGTGACCCAAGTTAAAATCCTGGATGAGTTTACTTGTATATCACACTTGTGCTAATGTTATTGGAAAAGGCATGAATCCACTTGTACTTCTCACCCCAGCTATTGGTAAATAGTAAGGCAGACTGGGTTCATTAATTTTGGTAAGGCAACCACTCTAGAAGGAAAATTCTGAATTCAAACCCACTGTACTCTGCTAAGAAATTGACCTTGTGTTGCATCCTGCTTGTGGTGGAGGTGTTGAATAAATTTATATTGTGAATGAATGTGTAAAATGAAACTAAACAAAATGTTTATTCATGTAACTGTCTTACATAGATCTTAAATGCAGAACAGCCATATAATTATAGAAAAATTTGTATATCTTTTTAGATATCCTCCTCTTGAAAAGATTTAGTTAAACTGTAGATTTTTTTAATTAGTCAAGCAGAGTTTCAGAATTTCCCAAATTTAATCTATATTAAAAGAAAATTTAAATCATTTCAAACCATTAATGAATTTTAATGGAAAGTGAAAATAAAACTTTACAAAAGTTTTTTAATAGACATTCTTTTCATAAACAAAGTGTCTACAGTAAATTTTATTAAAATAAATAACTAAAAACCTTGCAGAATAAAAAATGGTCAGTTTTATTACAATTTATATTGAACAATTTTGGGCAAATTTTACATATCATTTCATCATAGTTAAAATAAAATTTACATGGATTTAAATTTTCTGGATAATTTTCTTTATCTAAAAGTAATCATTTTATATTTGACATAAGATATTTTCAGAAATTTCATATTAGATGTAAGGGAGGTGAATGACATAACAAAAAGAAATATTTTCAGAAACTTTTCATAAGAAATACCATTAATAAAATAGATTTATTTATTAATGAATAAATCTTGCAAATTCCTTTAAAATCAAACAATTTTTAAAATCACTGTTTTTGACCTAAACATTTTCAGTACAAAATCTTATGTCATACAGTTTTACAAAAAGTAAAAAAATGTTCAACATCAAATATCTCTAGTTATATGAGGTATAAAAATTGAAGAAAAAAAAGATTTTCTCTAATATTTTATTGAACCAATAGCACAAAGACTTTGATAATAAAATAAACATTTATACAACTTTCCAAATTTTTTTTTTTATTCACATCACATTTTTAGTCTGTGTATATGTCTAATTTATTCTAAAAAACCCTATCAAATTTCAATGATTTATAGATTCATTTTTAATGATCACTGCCTGAAATATTTTGTACAATTTAGTTATAGTTAAACATTGCTTTTTAGGTGAGTTGATAAATTGATGTTAAACAATGTAATCCATTATATAATTTTTTTATGTTAAAAATAAATGGATTCCTAAATTATAAGTAATTTTTCTCTTCATGCATTGACAGGAATTGATTGATAAATACACACAATCATTTTAGTAACAGAACTTTCCTCACTTATAATGCAAGTGAAGATTTTAAAGCATAAATTATGTAATTGAATATAAAAGGTTAAGAATGAAAATATTTTTTTTAAATTTAACAAATCTGGCACATCTGAAGGGGAAAATATGATTGATCTTATATCAAAATCCTCTGTGAAAAATGTTCTACAAATGAAATTACATAGAGTAATGTCATAAGTGTTTTTAAGATGATTTTTATATTTTCATATATTTCATCAAGTATTTATTTCCAAAAGTAAATCCTTTAAATTTAAATTCAATGTTTATTTTGGCAGGCAATAGATCAAAGATGTTTGAACTTTTATATATTCTACTGTGCATACTACCTATTTGTCACAGTGTGGATCTTACTTACATTGTGGAAGAAGGAAAGAGTTCAGGGACTTACATTGGAGACATCGCCACAGATTCTAAAATAATGGATGATGTTTCCCAACAAGATAAGAAACTCATCACATTCAGCCAGTTACAGGGTAAAGTTGATAGTTCACAATATTTTCAAGTGTCCAAGAAAACAGGTAAATTATACACAATAGTAACATTGGATGCAGAAGCAATGTGTAAACGTAATGAAGAATGCTTTCAGCTCATTGATGTAGCTGTTCGTAAAGGAGCTTCTTCAATGAGGATTTTAGAAATCAAAGTTATCATAAAAGATATTAATGACCATAAACCAGAATTTCCAGATAAACAAATAAATATTGAATTTGAGGAAGATTCAAGGAAAGGAGCAAAAATACTAATCCCTAATGCTATCGATAAAGATGTTGGGCAACAAAATTCAAAGATTTCTTATGAACTCAAAAAGATGAAGAATGAACCATTCTCTTTATACATTGCTCCAGGTGTTGAGGGGGCATCAGTCATATGGATAAAATTAGAAGAAACATTAGATAGAGAAGACAAAGATTCCTATGTAGTTCAAGTTGTGGTTAAAGATGCAGGATCTCCACCAAAACAAAATACATTGAATGTTCACATCTCAGTTATTGATGTTAATGATAATTTACCTGTATTTACTAAAAAAGGATACAATATTTCCATTAGGAATGAAGAAAGTAAAGTCACACCAATTGTTACTTTATCAGCAACTGATTTAGATTCAGGACAAAATGGAAGACTTTCATATCACTGGAGTTATCAGACACCAGAAATAGCCAAATCATTCTTCCAATTAATAGAAACAACAGGACAGATTTTCTTGCAGAAAAAGTTTAATCCAGGTGACAAAATAATCAACAAATTATATGTAAAGGCTGAGGATGGAGGAAGCCCACCATTAAGCTCAACTGCAATACTTTATGTAAATATGATAAACCATGAAAACACAGCTCCAGCTATTGATATAAATTTTCCTTCTGCATCTAATGAGAACACGATAAAAATTTTGGAAAATGCCAAAGTAAGCAGTTTCATTGCATATGTGAAAGTAACTGACAATGATGAGGGACAAAATGGAGAAGTCACATGTCACCTCCACCATGATAAATTCCAGCTTCAGAATTTAGGCACAAAAAAATATGAAGTGACGCTGAAAAAGCCCCTAGACAGAGAGAAAGAAGAACACCATGATGTTGTGATCAGTTGTCAAGATAAAGGATCTCCTCCTCTTCATAGTAACAGTAAATTCTCTATTCAAGTGATGGATATCAATGATGTTGAGCCACAGTTTACAAAAGATACATTTAAGTTCTTGATTGATGAGAATCAAAACTCAAGAGTTACTGTTGGATACATCAATGCCACTGACCCAGACTTGGGAGCTGGAGGAAAACTTACCTATTCTCTCATCACCAATAACAAACACTTCTTACCTTTCAAAATAAGCACAAATGGATTATTATCAGCAATTATGTCTCTTGATCATGAGTTCCAAGATACTTATCAGTTCCAGGTATTTGTGAAGGACAATGGAACACCATCTCTGAATAATACAGTCAATGTGATTGTTGAGGTAACTGATAAAAATGATAATGCTCCATATTTTACATTTCCCAGTGTTAAACCTTACAATCTGGATGTGACATATTACCCACATCATACAAAGAACATCACCCAAATCAAGGCAGTAGACATTGATAGTCAGGAGAATGCATTTCTAAAATATCAAATAATCAGTGGTAATGACAAGCAGATGTTCAGCATGAACCAGTACACTGGATTGTTAGGTTTCAATCGGCAACTAAGCCCAGAAAATGCTGGCTCCTATCAGCTGGACATTGTGGTCAAGGATAGTGGTAGCCCAGTTCTATCAGCAACAACTACTCTATTTTTATCACTAACTATCAGCAACAACACATTACAAATATTAAATGTTGTTGAACTAGAAAGTGAAGAAAAGGTACATCTTAATCTGGTGATTATTATTACAGTGATAGCAGTAACAATAGCTGTGTTCATTACAGCTTCATTATCAATTTGCATCATTCGCTGTAATGGTCAGCCAAATGTGGCCTATGCACAAGCACTTGATCCTTCTAATAGATATGTCAGCGAACAGAGACATTTGATTGTTCCTTCTTATCAGGGAAACTCTTGGCCTCAACCTGCTCAACCAATGCCAATAGACCAAACTCCATCTACAAATACTCCATTGACAACATCAAGAAGACAACTAACCTGTGCAGACAGATTTCCACAAAAACCACAACCATCAAATGAAGTTGTATCACAAGTAAGTAATCAAGTGGTAACTTTTTTTATTTTATGCTCATTTATCTTTTTCCAATTTTAATAAAACAATAAAATTCAGTCAAAACCAAAGTATCTCCTATTAAATTTTTACTCTATTTTTATAATATATGTGTGAGTTAAAAGTTATAAAAATAAATTATATTTTTTCAACATATTCTATGCTTTAATAGAAATAATCAAAATTATGATAACAAAATTATAAGCTTTTTTTCTTTTGTACAACTTTTGAGATAACTTTGAGACATACTTTATACAGCTTTAATTAATTCTCTCCTTGATTGAGCTAAGAACATTTTTGTACTCCTTCAAATGCACACATATTAAATTTTTGTCTCTTACCAGATGTACACTCAAAATGTATCAATTCCACCTGATTATTTTACCTGGAGATCTGCTGTACCCTCTCAATCAAACAGTGAACTAAACTGGAGAGAAGAAAATGCTCCAGATGACCAAGATACAAGAGGTAATTCTAAAATAAAGTCATTGAGTAAGCTATAAGACCAGAAATATAACTATCTCTATCCCATGATAATTGTTACATTTAATGCATTCAATATATATATATACTAGGATCATTAAATAAGTTTCCAGACTTTTTTTGTATGGGCACTTTTATTGATAGTACACACATGAAACTCTAGTCCCCTTTGAAGTAATCTCCTCCAGCTGCAATGCACTTGTTGTACTGTTCCAACAACTTCTGGAAGGCCCCATGGAAGTCCTCTTGTGTGAGCATGTCTATGACCTTCGTCACAGCCTCTTTCATCTCCTCAATTGTCTCATAACAACAACCTGTGAGCTTAGGGAATAACCAAAAGTCACAGGGAGCAACGTCTGGACTATAGGGAGGATGAGAAACTGTCTTGATGCTCATCTTGCTCAAATAGTCTGTGACAAGGATGGCGTTGTGGACTGGTGCATTGTCCTGGTGGAAATACCACTGACCCAATTTGAAGAGTGCGGGCCTCTTCTGACAGAATCTCTTCCTGAACTCCCTTAAAACCTCAACATAGTAACCCTAACCCTAACCCTTTGGCCAATCATCTCTGGTGTATTGACTTCCTTACTCCTCCCACACCTCTCATCATCCCTCACAGACTCCCTGCCTTCCTTGAATCTCTTATGCCACTCAAAAACTGATGCTCAATTCATCCAAGATGTTTCAAAAGCTGTCTGAAGCATTCCATACATTTCTGTGGCATTTTTCCAAGTTTAAAACAGAATTTTATTGCATATCGTTCTTCTAAAGTATCCTCATGTCCAGATTGCATTTTTGAAATTCACCAGCTGTGACAATCCGGCTTTAGTAGGGTGTATTCCAATTCCTGCTGTAGCTGTTCATTTGAACCTGAAATCATAAAAATAGGTCAGTCATCTCATAAGATGTATAGCAATAACATAGTGAATTTTCAAGAGTCTACAACAATTTCAAATGCCTGTACAAAAGAAGTCTGAAACTTATTGAATGCATCATGTATTAGAATATTCCTGAAATGTAGGGATTAGGTACAGAGTGTTTTTGGCCAATTGATCTTATTCTTCTTATTACAACGTGGTGATGTCTCTTTTAGGAGGGTTAGAGCAAACCATTAAATAGTGGCCAACTTCTTCAGGTGTATCATTTGTATAGAAAAAGTGTTATAGATTTTTTTTAATTTGTTTATTTATTAGCATGTTGAAGAGCAAACTAAAAAATCAAGAGCAGTAGAAAAAGAATTATAAAATAATTAGATCAATTAATTATGTTAAATCTCATATGTGCAACTCAGATAATTTCAAACATGATTTCTGGTTTGCTCTACTTGAAAAAAGTGACCCCATTCTTTCTGTAAAGACTGCACACCTAAAAAAGGTTACAGAATGGATTGATCAAAATTCTATAACCATACTTATAACAAAAAATGATATCAGTCGCATAAACACTAAGTATAATGATGATGATAATGAAGATAATGACCTACTGATAAATTACAAAATTAATCATAATACAGGGCTAGTTTATAATACGATTTTCTAGAGTCTAAGCTTGAAATCATAGTGAATATTCGAAATACACATAACTTAATACAATGATAATTTCCTACACAGTTTACTGAGAAAGCTATTTACTCAACAAATATTTGCTTGTAAACATAATATCCTTCTTAATCAATACATTTAATTCAGTGGTGAATATTAATCACATACATCAAACATTACACAGTAAAAGTTTCACACCTAAATTCACTTTATAACTACATGTTTAGCTACTGACATTGACCTATCCTTTTAATCTGATTCACAGTTTGTGCCATTTAGTTAAAATTTTATATCAGAACAAAGTGAAATATATATATATATATATATATATATATATATATATATATATATATATACTAAAGAAGAAAAAAATTCATTAATAATTATTTAGTTTGTATAACTGCATCTTTGATGTAATGAAACATTTTATAAAATTTTGAAATTGAAGAAAATCCATTTTAATAATTCCTATATCGAATTTATAATTGCAAAACAATTTTATTTTTCAGATCTGCCTTCAACTAAATCTTCAGTTCATTCAAGTCATCTTAATAAAAGTGATATTTCTGCTCCATATCCACAATCTAGAAATCTTATAGAAATGAATAACCAACAGACTTCTAACTCAAGGCCATTGCCTCCAGTGCCACACAAAAACTAATGATCACTACATTGATAAGAAAAACTAAACCTAAATTAATATCAAATGCTCACACATACACACACTGATAATATATTCTTCATTATAACTGTTTAATGACAAGAAACATTTTAACAGAAAATTTTCTTTGAATATTAACACAAAATCTAAGTTGATAATTATAAAGAGTTTGTCTATAAATGGCTAATTTGATATAGAAAAACTGAACTTGGTAGGCATACTTATTTTGATAGTGGGAGGTAAAAAAAATAAAAACCTTTGACTTTTATGGAGAAGGTGGGTTCCCATTGAGAGCATATTTCTAATAATAACCAAAAATCAACAAGAAACCATGTTGCTGCAAGATATAATTAACAATACAGAATTTCAATTTCTAAACTTCAAATGGATAAAACAATTATACACATTTAATTCAACCTTATGAATTAGGTTTACAGATAGTTCTTCTAGTTGGAAATATATAATAATTACTTAGCGCTATTACTTAGTTAGGACTAACAATCTAGACAAAGACCAAACATGTTTAAATTGATTGTCTCTGTGTCACACACTTAAATTATATATATTTCTCTATAAAACCCATGATATTTTTCACAAAAGAATTTTAACGTCATTATGTAAAAGATAGTTTTTTATGTGGATTTATCCTTCAAAGTGACAATTACAAGTAACCTTTTAGTTTTCAAACTTTTTATTGACATCAAATATTGTGAAATAAATAAGGATAAGAAAAATGATATTAGAAAGGATTTTTTTTTATATTTACCTCTTAGTCTCACCATATTTTTTATGGCAGATTTGATCTTTTAAACAACAAAGATGGATACTTTAAATAGTGACTAATATAAGAAGAAATATATATATCCAATGCTAATATCTTTAATATGTATCCTGTATCCTAAATACAAAAAATATATTCTTAAAGAGCAACTTCAATCCTGGTTATAATGTGGTATATACAAATTTACAGACTACATTTTCCCTTATAATTACTATGTTATAATATAAAACATTCAAATGTCTTTCATAGACATTATGGCCATAAACAATATATATGTGATGATAGAATGCATGTAAATTTAAAGTAAATTCAAGATGAATAAACACTGCAAGGAATTTGTATTATCGTATTCCAAGAATGAATATATGATAAATTAAAGTTACACTGCTTGGATAGGGGGAAGAATGCAGATCCTACTGGATGAATAACATATTCACTATTACACTGCATTGTGGGAACAAAGGCAGAAAAATAGATCTTTATAAAAGTAACTAAACAAATCTAAATTTAGATAATAATTTTTTATTAAAAATATTGATATTAAATCTACAGTTTGTTTAAATTTTTAAAAAATCAGATGAATGTTAAGAAAAACATACACTGGTGAGTTGGTATTTTCTACATTTCATATTAATATGTACACTCTCCAACTTCCTCTGACAAATGCAGCCATTACACACACACCATACTTCTTAGGACAACTACTTTGGCGTAATCATAAACACATTTAATCTTCAAAGTTTTATCACACTTTCTGGACTTGAGATATACAGAACTATAACTGGAGAATATATCTTGCAACTAACAACATTACAGATCATAAAGGTAAGAGGAATTTTTATAGTTTTTGTTTAGTGTAAGTTTCTTTGTTTCCCCTCGACAGAAACTACCTCAAAGACAGCCATCATTCACATCTGACACACTTATTCTCTCTTCTCAACAATATTGTATGTTTCCTTATTTTCTTTTTATGGAAAAATTTTATTTCTAAAAAAAATATATGTACACTGTAAACATTTCAAGGAAAATATATTTTCTTTTATTTAAATATCTTATACTTGAAATTTCAATTCAGAATAATAACAACAAGATTTTCCCCAGCCTTTTCTTTCAGTTAGTATAGTTGTAAGACGCCATTACACAGATCTAGATGAACTTTATTTGTAAAATGTCAGTCCTTACAACTTTGATGAATGCCTTTTCTTCGTGTAATATCTATATCTACAAAAAAATACCATTAAAATAAACCTATTTTGAAATTTTGTACATATCTAATATATATTTCAATAATTTAAAGGTTTTTAGCCTACATATTTGATTTATAGTATACTTAAAGATTATTTTTAATATTTCAATGAAAGTTCTTTTTCCTTATTTCTAAACAATATAGTAATTAAAATTTTAAAAAAATCCTAATTAATAAAATAAATTACTTTTATAAGTACATTATTTTCCAATATTTCAAATCTACGAAATAAAATCTTTAAATAATTATTTAATGGTATATTGTAATAAGAAAAAATGTTTAATGATGCATCATACAGAAGTAGAGTGTCTAATCAGGTTAAATTTTTAACTTCATTATCATTTTTAAAAAATGTTGATTAAAACATTACTTTTAAGGAATAATTTTAACAATCAATTTCCCTATAATTTTTTATCCTCATATCCCATAACAGAATATTTGCAAAAATAGTGATTTTATAATGAATGCATTTCATTAACTCTTTCAAATGCTAATAACTAGAATTCGCTTTATATTCCTGAAAAAATGTTAACTATTTTTAAAAAATATAAAAAGTTGTTTTGTTTAAACTTTTCATACTTTCAAATCTATTATGCCAGATTATTTAACATGATTTTTATTGAAAAATAATTGTTCATTAAAAGGAACAGAATTTAAGGGAATAAATGTAAGGGAAATAACTCAAAAACTATATAGAATTGCAAATTTGAATCCTGTTAGCTGGACTAAAGTTAAAATTCATCAACTATTGAGCTTATTGAATTAAACTTAGAGATTACAGAATAAAATATGTATAGCATAATTAAACATGTTTTCTTCAAGTGTACCATTTTTGAGAGCAACTGCATCACACTTATATATATATATATATATATATATATATATATATATATATATATATATATATATAACCAACACAAAGTTTACAATAATTTAGATGTGTATAGATATGAAATGCAAGATAGTCTTAACATGCTCACTACATATTTACTAGTTTAAAAATAAATAATACAAGTTATTATGAAAAGTTTTAATAAAACATAAAACATTTTCAATCTGAGCATTTTATTTTCATGTAAACTGTAGGTATATTTTTTTATTGAAAATTTTAACCTGTGCTTTATGCGTTACTATAAGACATACTATCTGGGCAAAAATAAAAATACTTAAATCTATATCTTAAATGTCACTTACTTAAATTTAAAGGAAAAAAATATTTCTCTACAAAAATTTCTAAAACTTTTCATATAACAATATTAACTTCCTAAGACAATATAAAAATATAATATATAAACCCTTGTCAATGTGGATTTAATTTTTATGGTAATTGTTACTATTTATAGCCATTCAGTGTTAATTTTGAATCAACAACAATGGTTGTCTTAACCTTAAACATATAGTAGACAGTTACTTCAGGCAGTGCTTTACAATTCAAATCATAGTTGTTGTTTTTCGTTTTTATACAATTTCTTATAATGTTGATAAAATATCAAAATATGCCAATTGAAAAACCCACTTATGATCAATACTGAAAAATATTTATACATAATTCTGAATGATCATGTAGCAATGATAATTGTGATTACTTGTACGTTTTTGCAAGAGAAATATAAATATTCCTTATGACAGCTAGAAACCATAACATATCAGTCCCATTTTAAGAGGGAAAATCAAATTCCTAGTCAGTCGCAGTAGGACCATTGCCATATAGACACATATCCACATTTGATCCTCTTTGGGACATATTAGATGAAATGGGGGTGTTCCCATAGCACAGTAGTTAACATGCTGGACTGTGAAATTGTAGTGAATGAGTTTGAACTCCAGTCACACATTCATTTTCAGACTAATACCCTTGGGAAAAGTATGAACATCCTTATCCACCAAGCTATGGGTTAAATAATACCATAAATGTTCTACAAAGACTGCATTGGGATTAAATAACTCATGAAAGCTAATTGGCCATTGAAACAAAGAAACTAAACCAAACCACATTTTAAAAAAATGTTCTTTCTATCACGTTCTTCTTGCTTGTTTAAATGCATATAATATCAAATTGCATATTACATCTAAGTGTATTTCACTCCTGTATAAATTGCATATTACATCTAAGTGTATTCCACTCTTGTATAAACACTAATTTGTATATATATTAAGGACATTTGCTGTTTTATATTTCTTTTTTGAGTCTTAATACTGTCACAGTCAGTATTTGCTCAATAATAGAAATCATATTTTTTATTAGTCAATGTGACTTAATAGTCATAATTCTTCATATACAACTCTTATTATCAGCAAATGAGTATTTTATATAATTTTGTTTTGCCTCAGTATAGTTTATGTATTAAATTTGTAATTTGAGCCTAAACAAAGTAATTGATTTTATTTTTTCATTCTTAAACAATATACTGATCTTTAACTTATCAATGTAAGATATTTTTATTTTTCTCTATTTGTATAAACAGGTAAGAAGATATAAAGGCAAACATTCATTTTGCAAACAGTAATAACTTTCTGTCCATTAATACAAATGTTAATATAAAATAACAAATGATAAGTGAAGTTATCTACCAGAAAAGTGGGATGAGTCCCAAGAGTATAGTGGCTAATGTGCTGGACTGCAACATCATAGTAAGCAAGTTTGAACTATATATATATATATATATATATTCAAACTATTATGTTCACTTTCAGACCAATACCCTTGGGAAAGGTATGAACACCCTTATACGCCACCTATGGATTAAATAGTAGCACTGCCATTCTTTTACAAAGATGGCCTTCGCATTAAATAACCCAAGAAGCTTGATATGTCATTAAACAAAGAAACCAAACCAAACCAAACCATCAGAAAAGGTTTTTAAAAAATAGTCAAAATACTTCAGAAAATAAAAAGAAGTTTGCCTTGTTTGAGGTAAAAAAATAGTAAAGAATTACATAAACTACTAACAATTATTTGATGAGAATTGTTGTTTATACATGAAACATAACATACATATTTCCAAATGGAAATCATTTAGATTTAAATTTAATGTATATCTTTGCAGGTAATAAAGATGTTTGGATTTGTATATGTTCTCCTATGCACACTACCTACAAGTCTCAGTGTAGATCTTACTTACTCTGTGGAAGAAGGAAAAAGTCCAGGTACCTATATTGGAGATATTGCTGCAGATTCTAAAATAATCAATGATATTCTCCAACAAGATAAGAAACTCATTACATTCAGCCAGCTTCAAGGTAAAGTTGATACCTCACAATATTTTCAAGTGTCCAAGAAAACAGGCAAACTATATGCAATAGTCACATTAGATGCAGAAGCAATGTGTAAGCATAATGAAGAATGCTTTCAGCTCATTGATGTAGCCATTCGTAAGGGAACTTCTTCAATGAGGATTTTAGAAATCAAAGTCATCATAAAAGATATTAATGACCATAAACCAGAATTTCCAGATAAACAAATAAACATTCAGTTTAATGAAGGAGATAGGAAAGGAATGAAAAAATTAATTCCCAATGCCATTGATAAAGATGTTGGAATTTTAAATTCAAAGATTACATATGAACTTAAAAAGATGAAAAATGAACCATTTACTTTATATCTTGCTCCTGGTGTTGAGGGAGGTTCACTGGTATGGATAAGATTGGAGGATACATTAGACAGAGAAGACAAAGATTCATATGTAGTTCAAGTTGTGGCTAAAGATGCAGGATCTCCATCAAAACAAAATATATTAAATGTTCACATCTCTGTCATTGATGTTAATGACAATTTACCAGTATTTTCTAAAAAAATGTACAATATTTCAGTTAAGAATGAAGTGAGTAAAGTCTCACCCATTCTTAGTTTATCAGCAACAGATTTAGATTCAGGACAAAATGGAAGACTTTCATATCACTGGAGTTATCAGACACCAGAAATAGCCAAATCATTCTTCCAATTAATAGAAACAACAGGACAGATTTTCTTGCAGAAAAAGTTTAATCCAGGAGACAAAATAATCAACAAATTATATGTAAAAGCTGAGGATGGAGGAAGCCCACTATTAAGCTCTACAGCAATACTTTATGTAAATGTAATAAACCATGAAAACACAGCTCCAACTATTGATATAAATTTTCCTCCATCATCCAATGAGAACACAGTTGAAATTTTGGAAAATGCCAAAATTAGCAGTTTTATTGCCTATGTGAAAGTAACTGACAATGATGAGGGACAAAATGGAGAAGTCACATGTCACCTTCACCATGATAACTTCCTGCTTCAGAATTTAGGCACAAAAAAATATGAAGTAACACTCAAAAATCAACTGGATAGAGAGAAAGAAGAACACCATGATGTTGTGATCAGTTGTCAAGATAAAGGATCTCCTCCTCTTCATAGTAATAGCAAATTCTCTATTCAAGTGCTAGATATCAATGATGTTGAGCCACAATTTACAAAAGATACATTTAAGTTCTTGATTGATGAGAATCAAAACTCAAGAGTTACTGTTGGATACATCAATGCCACTGACCCAGACTTGGGAGCTGGAGGAAAACTTACCTATTCTCTAATCACCAATAACAAACACTTCTTACCTTTCAAAATAAGCACAAATGGATTATTATCAGCAATTATGTCTCTTGATCATGAGTTTCAAGATACTTATGAGTTCAAGGTGTTTGTGAAAGACAATGGAACACCATCTCTGAATAATACAGTCAATGTGATTGTTGAGGTAACTGATAAAAATGATAATGCTCCATATTTTACATTTCCCAGTGTTAAACCTTACAATCTGGATGTGACATATTACCCACATCATACCAAGAACATCACCCAAATCAAGGCAGTAGACATTGATAGTCAGGAGAATGCATTTCTAAAATATCAAATAATCAGAGGTAATGACAAACAGATGTTCAGCATGAACCAGTACACTGGATTGTTAGGTTTCAATCGCCAACTGAGCCCAGAAAATGCTGGCTCCTATCAGCTGGACATTGTGGTCAAGGATAGTGGTAGCCCAGTTCTATCAGCAACAACTACTCTATTTTTAACACTGTCTATCAGTAACAAGACATCTCAAATGTTAAATGTTGTTGAGCTAGAAAGTGAAGAGAAGGTTCATCTTAATCTGGTGATTATTATTACAGTGATAGCAGTAACAATAGCTGTGTTCATTACAGCTTCATTATCAATTTGCATCATTCGCTGTAATGGTCAGCCAAATGTGGCCTATGCACAAGCACTTGATCCTTCTAATAGATATGTCAGTGAACAGAGACACTTAATTGCTCCTCCTTATCAAGGACACTCTTGGCCTCAACCTGCTCAACCAATGCCAATAGACCAAATTTCATCAACACATACCCCATTGACAGCATCAAAGAGACAATTAACTTGTGCAGATAGATTTCCACAGAAAGTGCAAATATCAAATGAAATTCCATCACAAGTAAGTCATTTCAAATTATAATTGTTTATTTTCTTCGAGTGTTAGTAATGAAATAAAAGTTATCCTCTGCTCTCAAATTAGTATTTTCACCTTAATCTATTACTACATCTTATTTATGTTTAAGGAATATAATTTATTTTTGACTCATAAACATTTGCTCTGACTAGGATAGCACAAATTATATTGACAGGACTATAATCTTATTTACATAAAAACATTTTTTAATTTGCTCTGAGATTACTAATTTCTATGAAGTCAATCATTGCTTTGATATTTTCTCATGCAATAATACTGATTGATATGTTTTTCAGATATTTTGGTAGAGCTTTTGAATATAACAAATCAGAATGGAACATTATATCATAAATGCTTAGAGATTTTGATGTTTTATCCAATTTTTTATGAATTAATTATTAACAAAAAATTGTGCATTTTTATTCAACTTTTTTCCTTCAAGCATTTATACTTTGCTAACAATGTACATTTAATTGTTTCTGTGAATGAATGTTTAAATTAGAAAACAAAGAATCCCTTACCTTCTCTATGTATAGTGTAATTTACTTTTAATTCAGGAACTGTTTGACACATTTTTAATGTATATATTTCAGTCAGCATTAATATAGAATATATATATATAAAATGATATTAATATATACATGTTTTTCCCTTCTTATCAGATGTATACTCAGAATGTATCAATTCCACCAGATTATTTTACCTGGAGATCAGCTGTACCTTCTCAATCAGATACTGAATTTAACTGGAGGGAAGAAAATGCAGCTAATAACCAAGAAACAACAGGTAATTTTTAAAAAAAGGAATTAAATAAAACATAAAGTTAAAAGGTAAATTAACCTATCTCCAATAATATTTACAACATTTAGTATATGAAATATATATCAAATGCAACAACTCTTACAAAATAAAGGTAGGAGATTGTAGCTATACATCAAGAAGGATTAAATAATGGAAAAGGGCAAGAAACAAATTGAATCGTAAAAAGTATCTTTTTTAGTACAAAAACAGGAAAGATTAAATGATGAAATAAATTTGTAAAAGTGGAAGACAAAAGAAAATATCCCACCCTTCACAAATTGTTAATAAATAAAATAAATAAAGGCTCTTCTAAAAGTTATTATTATTATTTATTTATTTATTTATTTGTTATGCCTCATTGGGCCTTTTTACTATGTTCACACATTAATCTTGAAAAAGTTTTTTGCACAAAACATATACCTTGATAATACAATATCTATACAATGAACAAATTCTGTTTAGCAATTTATCTGATAGTTTCCAAAACTCCTCCCATGAATTATTTTTTTTACCATTATTTCTGAAATCATTCAATTTAAACTTATTATTTTTATACTATTTCTGTTTTTGATCTGATGAGGAAATTGGTTCACAAAATATATTACTCTATTAGCAAAAATATCCAATTAGTTAATAGACTTACTTTTTGAAATCTGTCTTGACAGTAAATTTTCAGTTCAAGTAGAAATATGTAAAAAATGTCTACCATAATTAGAAATTCCATTAATTATTTTCAAAGTTTCAATTAGATCACCTCTCATTTTTCTTTCAAGAAAAGTAATTAATCCTAATTTCTCCAACTTCTCTCTGTAACTGAAATGTTTTATTTTTTTAATTATTTTTGTTACTCTTCTTTATATGTCTCCAACTTCAATATTACACTCCAGTTTCCATGCTGAGACCCTGGAGCACAGACTTGAGTAAAGTATTCTCTATTAAGTATTATTAGAGTTTTATATATTTTTAAAACAACGTTTGCCTCCCTTGAAATACAATTTCTACCCATTCAGCTAATCATTTTATTTGTTCTTGATACAATAGACAAAATATGATTGTCAGATCTGAATGTATCATCAAAGACAACCCCTAGATCACATTCTTCATTTCCTTTTTTATTTTCTAATTGCTTAATCCATATTCAACTTTAATGTTTTTGGATCCAATATTTTTCTAGATTAAATTTTGATTTTCAAATATCTTCCCAATATGTCAATTAATTTAGATACATCTGTGTTGTTTCTTTTGATAATGGTCTAACAAGTAGTTTGACATCATCAGCAAATAGTTTTACTACTGCTTTTATATCATTAGCCAAAAAATATCTCACAATCTTTACTATTTTTTTTTCTAGAAGTACATAACTTTTTCATTTTCACTAGTAAACAATAACAAGAAACTGTATCAAATACCTAGCAAAAATCCAAATATATGATATCTGCATTATCCCATTCCATCAAATATTCATTTACAATATCAAAATTTACCAAAATACTAGATAATGTTGATTTACCATTGATGAAACCATGCTGATTAAAATTTATATCAAGTTGTTTGCACTATTAATCATATTCTTTTCTGTTCCTATTTTGTTATCAAAACATTTTACCAGAACCAGTCAACTGATTACTTTAGATCAGTTTAGGCTATTTGGTTTAATGGCATATCAACCCTTGAGAGTTATTTAATGCCAAATCTAGTTTATACATATATATTTCTAAAAGGATAGTCTGTAGGTAACTATATTTTTATATGAGCCAGAGCTCAATTGTTTGCACACAGTTATATGTCTTCAAGTATTGTTATTCAACACTAATAATTCAATCTAATATTAATCCTTCATTCACATACAGTTAGGTGGTTTCAAGTGTTGCTATTTAACATTTGAAATTCTATTTATCAAATACTCGTATCTAATACAAACAATTTGCACATAACTGTATGGTTTCAAATAACTAATAATAAGAATAATAATTCTAAGTAAATGATTGAACAGTTCTTTTTGACCCATAGATGGATCCTTAACTGGTACTAACACTCCATGTCAGTGGGGATCTGAGAGTAATGATAATGAATGGGTACTCCACATTCCTTAAACTCTAAGACTAGAGCCTCAGCATCAGATGTACTTTAATGTAATACCCAGGACAATTAATGAATTCATATATTGCTATCTAACATTAAAAATTCTATTCATCATTATTCATTCATTTGCACTCAGTTAAACAGTTTTCAGTATTAGTATTCAACATTAATAATTCCATTTAATATTAATCTTTTGTAAGCACACAGTTAAATGATATAGTAAATGATTAAATAGTTTAACTTGATCCATAAATGGGACCCTGATAAGTACAACCATTCCAGGTCAGAATGGACCTTGGAGTAATAGCAATGAAGAGGTACTCTACATTCCCCAGAGCTCCAGGACTGGAGTCTCACCATCAGATACAGTTTAGTGTCATACTCCAGACCCAATTTCTTTAGGTGATTAATTTGTAAGGAAAGAATAGTGGCCACATTTTTGTGGGTAGTGAGTAATCAAGAAAATGGTGGCCATAATTTTCTTTAATTCATACACTAACTTTCATCAGGTATATGAACAACATAGAGAAGGTTTTATCTCCACTTCTTTTTTTTATGATGGTGGCTGTAAAGCAAAATAGAATATAGTAGCTAATACAAAAAAAAAGTACTTACAAATATACTCATCAATTTAACCCATTATATCAAACCTCATAATAGCAATGTATGTGACACAGGCAATTCCATATTTTCTATGTTTGATTGTTCTCCAAACCATTTTCTAGTTTGCTCTTTCCAAACATAATTATCATTGGAAGTAACCTGTATAATGGATCATCAGAAACATTGCAGAAATAAGAAAAATAACTAACAGAATGAGATCAATATTCTAAAAAAACTTCTGTTATTTTTCAGGAGGAAGAGAAATGATTAAATTTCTTGAATTTTGAGAGAAGGCATCATCAAGTTCTGATAATAAGTTCATGACTGCTTTTGTAAGAAAATGTTTAAGACATACACCCTCTAAACATCTTCATTCATTGCACATAAATAGAATGTCTAATTCATATAACTGTATGTTTATATATCATAAAATTCATTTTTTTTTAATTTTCATAAATCCATTTCTAATAACTTCTATATCGGATTATAATAGTAAAACAATTTTATTTTTCAGATTTGCCTTCAACCAAATCTTCAGTTCATTCAAGCCATCTTAACAAAAGTGATATTTCTGCTCCATATCCACAATCTAAAAATCTTATAGAAATGAATAACCAACAGTCTTCTAATTCAAGACCACTGCCTCCAGTGCCACATAAAAACTAATAATTACTGCATTAACAATGAATAAACCTATATATATATATATATATATATATATATATATAAACACACACACACACACACACACACACACACACACACACACACACACTTACTACATGATCTTCTACTACTATAAACACTTATTTATTCTGGGTTAAGTATTATTTGAATATTAACACAAAATCCATAATGATAATTGTGAAGAGTTTGTCAATTTTTTCACATAGAAGACCAAACAGTTTGACATAAACCAACCGAATTTATTATGAATACCAATTTTGAAAACTATTTCATTCTTCATAAGGAAAGAGGGCCTCACATCAAAGAGTTTCTAATAATTAACGATACAAATGGCAAGCCATTTTACTGCAAGATGTACCTAATGATAGAGAATTCACATTTTCAAATTTCAAAAGAAAAAGGAAACATCATAAATTAATTATTTTAATGAAATAATTATTCAAATTTAATTAAATATTGCTAAAAATATAAACTAATTAGTTAGGTATAACAATCAGATAACAAAAATAGACAAACACTTAAATTTCAAAAGAATTTCTTGACAATACTGAAATTTTTCACAGAATAATTATAACATCATAAGATCATATAAAAACAGTATTGGTAAATCTATTTTAGGGGAATGAATCTTTTAACACTAGTAACTCACTGGTATAAAATTCATTCAACAACAGATATTGAAAAATAGATATTGAAAAGAAAACTAAAAATAAGTAGAAGAGATTTTTGTCATTTGTTTCACTATATCTGTGATCTATTATCCAGCATAGACAGGTACATCTCCTAGTGACTATTATATATACCAATAAGCAATGCTATGAAAAATAAAAAACTTATATATAGTGCTAATATATCTAAGATTTGTAATATGTATGAGTAATTCATTTTTTCTACAGAAAAAATTATAAGAAATGGAATGATACTTTCTTAAATGTACCTTTCATTCTGGTCATATTTTGCCAGACACAAATTTCCAGAAAACATTTTTCTTTATAAGGAAAGGCATTCAAATTTACCTCAGAGAATTTATGGCCATGATTTTTACCTTATATATGATAAGGTATCTGTCGATTTACAGTGGCTACTAAAGGAATTAGGATTGCTAAGAATTTGCATTTTTCTATTCCTAGAGTGAATATTTGACAATTTAAAGACACTCTACATGGATAGAGGGAAGAAGGCAGATCCTATAGGAGGAATAACATATTCACTATTACATTGCATTGTGGGAAAAAAGACTAAAAGAAAAAAATTACTGAAGTAATTAAACAAGTTCAATTTTTTAAAAATTCTGTAATTAAAAATATCAAAATTAAATAGAATGTGTTTTGTTGAGAAAAGAAAATAATTTTACATAAATCATAAGAAACATTAATGTGGGTTGGTATTTTTTCTATTACACATCAATAACTTCTACACCCTCTTTCTTCCTCTGAAGAATGCAGCCATTACACACACACTATACTTCTTAGGACAACTACTTTGTCACCATCATAAACACATCACAATTTCAAAGTTTTATCTTACTGAATTTAACATTTATAGAATTCACATTGGAAATTACATAACAAATAACATTGGAGATCATAAAAAAGTAAGTAAAATTTTCATATCTTTCTGTAAGATTTTTTGTTTCTTTTAGCCTAAATCATTTCATAGACAGCCATCACACTCATCTAACATACATAATCTCTTTCCGCAACAACAGATCATGTCTGCTGATTTTCTTTTGATAGGAAAATTATATTGCTAAAAAACAGTTTTTTTTTAAAGTAAAATATGATTTTTTTTCTTAATCTATATATTCTCTTCAAGGAATTTCTATCCAATATAATAAAGAATTTTTCTAAAAATTCTTCTCCTCTTTTTCTTTCAATTAGTACAGTTCTAAGACGCCATTGCACAAATCTGTCTACTTCATTTGTAAAATGGCAGTCCTTATAAGTTATATAAATGCCTTTTCTTTATCTGATATTTACAGAAATATGACCATCAATGAATACATTTATTTTGAACTATTATGGATATATTTGTAAATATAAATTTCAATATTTAGGAATCTTTTATATAAATTGTCAAGATTCTTTTTTTCTATAAAATGGAGTGTTCCTTGTTTTGAAGAAATGTAATTATTATAATCAGAGAATGATTTTTACTTAATAGAAGAAAATCCTATATAATTAATTTTATATTGACTGAAATGGTTTTCACAATATTTCAAATTATGAAATGAAATATTTTAACTCTTTAAGCTTTTATTGTTGTAAGTTAATTTTATACTAATATATCATACACAAATAAATTTTTAATCTCTACTTCATTTCTATTAAAAGAAAAAATGTACATCATAACATGACTTTCCAAAGTATAATATTAGCAACAATTTACCATCAGATTCTCTCTCTTTCTCTCTCTCTCTCTATCTATCTATCTACATATATATATATATATATATATATATATACCCAATCTAGAATGTAATATTTGCAAAAAATGTGCACAGTGGTTATATGATGAATAGACAGAGGCTTAAGGAAAAAAATATGGAGTCTTAACGCAGAACTTTTCAAATATTCTTTATGATTAAAAGATATAAAAGATTTAATCAAATTCATTAGTTTGAATGATCAAAATTAGAAATTCTTCATTCATTATGCCACAATATTTAACTAGGTGTTTATTGCAAAATGATTGTTCATTAAATGGAGCGGGATTAAGGTTAACAAGTGTAAGGGAAGTAACTCAAAAGCAATTTATGCAAAATTGCTAATCCCAAATAACTGTCGATCGCCTCCTTGGGTGTCTATTCATACAACTTTGTGCCACATCTAAGCAAGAAACTTAGTAAATTACTACCTATGCCTCTCTGGTGCCACAGGTAAGTATTCAAGACCAGTTAAAATACTGCATTTTGAATGTTACTTGTGTTACTAAGTCATAAAATCATTTTAACACATGTAACACATTTTTTTTATTTATTTTGGTTTGGATTAGTTTGGTTTTACGGCATTTCAACTGCTGTAGGTTATTTAATGCCAAATCCGGTTTATACATATAAATTAGATATATATGAACTGTAAACATAAGTCAACAAAGTTAAATGGTTCCAAGTACTGCTATGTATCACTAACTATTCAATTAATCATCAGTCATTTGTTTACACACAGTTAAATGCTCAAGCAGTTCTATTTCAAACAATTCAATTTAGCATGAGTCATTTGTTTGCACTCAGTTTGAATGTCAAACAGTTCTATTTGACACATAGATAGGATCCTATCAGGTGCTACCACTTCATGCCAGAGTGGACCTGAAAACAATGGCAATGAAGGGATACACCACATTGCCCAAAGCTCCATTACAGGGGCTTCATCATCAGATTGTTTAGTGTTATATCCAGGATACTCATTGGGTGTGGGGATCTTACCCATCTGCAGAGATGCAGTCAATATATTCTATAGCCCCAGCCAACCGGGCTATTGGTTTGTTTTCCTTTCCTATACTACTAACATACCTCATATATGTCTGTATTGTACTCTAATATGAGATGTTTCTTAAGCTTAATTTGCCAAGATATATATATCAATAATACCAGATTACATTGTTACCTACTATTTTAAGTACTTTTTATTTCACTCAAAAAATTGCTTTAAAAATAATTCTGTGCATAAATATTATAAACTGTTATATTTATTACTTTGTGTTTTAAAATGTATTGATTCTCAGATTATGAAAAAACTAACTTTTCTTTTCTACAGAGAGTGAGGTATGAATCAATCCAGTCATTTACTGACATAATCATAGTCTTTCCCTCTCATGATACAAGAGTCAATAAAAATCAGATTAACACTATCCACTATAAAAAGTTAAAGAATGGACAAAAATTCTTTGAAAAATAAAGATAGATCTTGTACAGCAAAACCACAATTGATATTATATCAAAACCTTTGGAGAAAAATGTTACCAAAATGAAATTACCAAAACTATTACAATAATTATTTGAAGATAATTTTTCCATTTCCCTATACAAGGTATGATCAAAAAGTATTCAGACCGAATCTTGAAATTTTTTTAATCTAAAAAATTCTAATGAAAATGTGTGCACAGCTGAGCAACTTATCTACCAAAGTGATTCTACAAATGCAGCACCCTCCACACTTATTAGACCTAGCCCTGAACTTAAAATTCATCTCACGAGTAAGATTTGAGGATGTGGAAGGCATTTAAAAGAAACTGATGGTACAGATTTCTTTCTATATCAAAAAGAGAGTTTAAAAGGTGCTTTGATGAATGGAAAAATGATTGGAATAAATGTGTTGAATGAAAAAAGGACTATTTTGAAGAAAATTAACATTTAATTAATGTTTATCTGTCTTCATAAATGCAGATTCAGTGTTACGACTTCTTGATCACATCTCTTATTTCATATTGTATTCATTCTATTTATTTAAAAGATTAAACTTTAAAAAAACTTTTTTTTTTCAGGTAATAAATCAAAGATGTTTGGACTTGGGTGTATTCTGCTATGCACACTACCTATTTGTTTCAGTGTAGATCTTACTTACACTGTGAAAGAAGGAAAGAGTCCAGGTACCTACATTGGAGATATTGCTGCAGATTCTAAAATAATCAATGATATTCCCCAGCAAGATAAAAAACTCATTACATTCAGCCAGTTACAAGGTAAAGTTGATAGTTCACAATATTTTCAAGTTGCCAAAAAGACAGGCAAACTATATGCAATAGTCACATTGGATGCAGAAGCGATGTGTAAACGTAATAAAGAATGTTTTCAGCTCATTGATATAGCTGTTCGTAAAGGAACTTCTTCAATGAGGATTTTAGAAATCAAAGTCATCATAAAAGATATAAATGACCATAAACCAGAATTTCCAGATAAACAAATTAATATTGAATTTTTGGAAGATGTCAGGAGAGGAACCAAAATAATAATCCCAAATGCTATTGATAAAGATGTTGGGCTACAGAATTCAAAGATTACTTATGAACTTAAAAAGATGAAAAATGAACCATTTACTTTATATCTTGCTCCTGGTGTTGAGGGAACATCACATCTGGGGATAAAATTAGAAGAAACATTAGACAGAGAAACAAAAGACTCTTACATTGTTCAAGTTGTGGCTAAAGATGCAGGATCTCCACCAAAACAAAATATATTAAATGTTCATATCTCAGTCATTGATGTTAATGATAACTTTCCCATATTTTCTAAAAAGTTTCATAATATTTCCATTAGGAATGAAGAGAGCAAAGTCATACCAATTGTTACTTTATCAGCAACTGATTTAGATTCAGGACAAAATGGAAGAGTAACATATTATTGGAGTTATCAAACACCAGAAATAGCCAAATCATTCTTCCACTTAATAGAAAAAAATGGACAGATTTTCCTGCAGAAAAAGTTTAATCCAGGAGAAGAAATAATTAAACTATATATAAAAGCTGAAGATGGAGGAAGTCCACCATTAAGTTCTACTGCAATAGTTTGTGTAAACATGGTAAACTATGATAATACAGCTCCAACTATTGATATAAATTTTCCTTCAGCCTCCAGTGGGAACTCAGTTGAAATTTTGGAAAATACCAAAGTTAGCAGTTTCATTGCATATGTAAAGGTCACTGACAATGATGAAGGACAAAATGGTGAAGTCACATGTCACCTTCATCATGATAAATTCCAGCTTCAGAATCTAGGTACAAAAAAATATGAAGTGACACTCAAAAATCAACTGGACAGAGAGAAAGAAGAACACCATGATGTTGTGATCAGTTGTCAAGATAAAGGATCTCCTCCTCTTCATAGTAACAGCAAATTCTCTATTCAAGTGATGGATATCAATGATGTTGAGCCACAATTTACAAAAGACTCATTTAAATTCTTGATTGATGAGAATCAAAACTCAAGAATTACTGTTGGATATATCAATGCCACTGACCCAGACTTGGGAGCTGGAGGAAAACTTACCTATTCTCTCATCACCAATAACAAACACTTCTTACCTTTCAAAATAAGCACAAATGGATTATTATCAGCAATTATGTCTCTTGATCATGAGTTTCAAGATACTTATGAGTTCCAGGTGTTTGTAAAAGACAATGGAACACCATCTCTGAATAACACAGTCAATGTGATTGTTGAGGTAACTGATAAAAATGATAATGCTCCATATTTCACATTTCCCAGTGTTAAACCTTACAATTTGGATGTAACATATTACCCACATTATACAAAGAACATCACACGAATCAAAGCATCTGACAGTGATAGTCAAGAGAATGCATTTCTAAAATATCAAATAATCAGAGGCAATGACAAACAGATATTTAACATGAACCAGTATACTGGTTTGTTAGGTTTCAATCGCCAACTGAGCCCAGAAAATGCTGGCACCTATCAGCTGGACATTGTGGTCAAGGATAGTGGTAGTCCAGTTCTATCAACAACAACTACTCTGTTTTTAAGACTGACTATCAGCAACAAGACATCTCAAATGTTAAATGTTATTGAACTAGAAAGTGAAGAGAAGGTACATCTTAATCTTGTGATTATTATTACAGTGATAGCAGTGACAATAGCTGTATTCATTACAGCTTCATTGTCAATCTGCATCATTCGCTGTAATGGTCAGCCAAATGTAGCCTATGCACAAGCACTTGATCCTTCCAATAGATATGTTAGTGAACAGAGACACTTGATTACCCCTTTGTATCAAGGACGCTCTTGGCCTTCATCTGCTCATACTAGACCAATTGACCAAAATCAATCTACAAATACTCCATTAACAGCATCAAGGAGCCAATTAACTTGTGCAAATGTATTTCCACAGAAACTACAACCATCAAATGAAATTCCTTCACAAGTAAGTAAACATGAGAGCTCATTTTTATTTCATGCTTGTTTATCATCTTCCAGTTTTAATAAAAATCAGACTAAAATCAAAGTACCATCTTCACTTAATTTATTTCTATATTTTACCCATGTTTGAAGGAATTGAATATCATTACATATTAAATTTTTTCATAAATATCTGATCTGATAAAAATAATATCAATTATTTAAAGTAAATACTAATCTTTGTTTTCATAGAACATTGTTTATTCCTTTCAGATGACTAATATCTGTATGGGTATTTTATATCTTAATGTTTTCTCATAGAATCTACTTTTTGGCATATCTTTCATTCATTTTGTCACAACTTTTACAAAAATATAAATAAGAAATGTTTGTAAAAATAAAATTAACTAATTTGAATGTTTTATTTAATTTTTATTTTTAAATGAAGATCCAACATTTTTATTCCAATTTATTTTCTCTAAACATCTATTCATTTTTTCTAATATAGATTCCAGGTTTGTTTGTTTTGTTAAATAGCATATCAACTTTCTTGGGTTATTTAATGCCAAATCCATTCTTCTAGAAGAACAGTAGTGGTAGTATTCAACCCATAGCTGGGAGTATAAGGGGGTTCATACCTTTGTTCGAAAATGAATGTAATAGCGTGACTGGAGTTCAAACTCACTGACTATGATTCCACAGTCTAGTGCTTTAACTATTACATCATGAGGACACCCCTCTATAGATTCCATTGCACCAATCAATGAATGATTAATTTAGAAAATAAATCACATCTAATTATCTATGTATTATGGAAGTTATATAATTTTCTGAAACAGAAAGTTCAGAATAAAAGAAAATGTTCATAATGATGTGATACAATTTTAACTCAAAGACTGTTAATAATATTTTTGTTTAAATATTAGTATCAGTTTCAATATGAACACATTTTATTCATATATGTAAGAAGTACAGATATAAATAAAATGTGTTCATTTTCAATTTGATCATTATATTAAAACAAAAATATTTCAAACAGTCCTTGAATAAAAATATATTGGAAAGTTGTTGGTTCATCCAAGAAAAGAATGATTTTTCCGGGGGTGGCAATTAAAAAAGTTTTACACCCATCTGAGAAACAATGTGCCTAGTGTGTTGAACTGCAGGATGACCATGCAGAATATCAACTATTTTACCTGACTGTGATTAACTCCCTTCTTGTTTGGGCTGAGAACTTTTTCCCCACACCCCTCCTATGTAATATCAGGATATATATTTTCTATTTTTTCTTTAAGCAGATGTATACTCAAAATGTATCAATTCCACCTGATTATTTTACCTGGAGATCTGCTGGACCTTCTCAATCAGATACTGAACTTAGCTGGCAAGAAGAAAATACTGCAAATAACCTAGAAACAACAGGTAATTTTAAGAAGTTGGTATTAAATAAAACATAGTAAAACTGAAATTATAGTATCCCTGTCTCATAATAGTTGTTACATTAATAGTTAGAGTTGTAAATGGTCTTGTTTCATAGATTTATCTAATATTTTTTATATATCAACTGGATTAAAGGTTGCAATAATGTTGTCAGTTTCAATATCCATATTATCTACACTACAGGATCTTTTCAGGGTTTTGGTTGATCCTTGGGACAGTTATTGTTTTTGTTTGTATGATCTTGTTTAATGAAATATTTGGTGATTTTATTCTTGATGTTGAGGGGTCTCAAGATCAAGATGAGGGGTTTGATATTTTCAATTGTTTTTGTTCAATGGTTGGTTGGATATAGTCTATTTTGGATTGATTGGGAGGCCTGAGTTTGGCAGAGGGAGCTAGAATATTTTTTTATTTTTCATTGTTTGCTGTGGTGTTAGGTTTTGAATTTGTGATATGAGTTTTTCCAAAGTTATCTATTTTGGGAATAGATGGGTAGATCAGTGATCTATGTGATTTCCCCTTTTATGATACTTGTTTCAGTAGGAAATTTAAAGTTTTATGTAGATATTTTTTGGCAGTAGTATGAGTGTTGGTTGTGGCTTCTTTTTGTTTAATTTGTGTCTGTGTTTCTGTTTAATAGATTTCAGTTGAGTATAGTTTCTTTAACTGTTCTTGGAATTTTAGCCAATTGTTTGGTCCTAGCTGTAATAGTTTTTATCAAGTTAATTGTTGTTGGTGGTGATGCTACTGATTGGCCCCACCTTGAGTGTTTCATTGGTATAGATGTAATATTTCATAAATGATTGCACTACTTTTCTTGCTTGAAAAAATGTTATATTACTTCTATACTTTACCTCCATGATTTCTCTCTTTTGTATATATTGCAAGTTTTTGAAAATGCAGGGTGATTCTCTAGGTAGTCTGAGCATTTACTTTCATTGCGATGATCTTTGTCTCTGTGGTCTCTCTCATTTGGTCACAACTTCCACATGTCCCTGATAGCTCTCCTTGTGGTATCGATATTTTTGACATTTAAAACACATAAAGAGTGCTGAGATCTGCCACTGTACCTTTTTGGCACAGTATTCAATTTTCACTTCCTTGGAAATTATTGGTTTGTTAAATGTTAAAATGTGTTCATATTTCTTCACTGCCCACTTCTAATAGTAATCATTTTGTAGTCTATGAGCCCTTACTTTCCTAAGGCTGGTTTTATTTCCTCTGGATTAACTCCCTGTTTCTGATAACTTCTTTGAAGTGTTAGACTTTTCATAAGGCAAAATTTTGCATTTTAAGTTGAGGAAATTTTTTATTTTGATGAGATTTTAAGTAGGTTTTTTGTTATCCACTTCAACAAGTAGATTTCTACTTCTAATTGTTTTACTAATTCATGGGTACACACTGCTTGAGATCACTCTTTTAATCAAGAAAAAGAAGAGTTTGGCCAAATGACTTTCCACCAGTGATTCAATTATGATAAATCTTGCTAATTCTGTAATCTCATTTTTTTAATTGGATTCAGGGAGGTTTCATTTGTTTTTTGTTTTGTATTTGCTATATTTATTGGTTTACTTTTATTGTTCCCGGGCTCCACCACCCACTATGAAGTTCAACTTCATTTGGTAATGTACCCATTCACCTAGGTTGAGATGGGGCTATATCTACCAGCATACTTGTGTCGAGAGTGGGATTTTAAGTGCCTGCTAATTTCAGGCTTTGAGTTTCCTATACTTAGTGTCCTAAGTTTTAACAGTGGTTAAAGTCTTGTTTTCCCTAAACAATTGACCCTCAGCCACCACCTTATAGAATCTTAAACATAATAAGGTAGGGTGTTCATGTACTGTAAAAACAATTTGAAGAATACAGTTGGGACTAAATCATATAAGTGCTAGGGTTGAAAATGACCAGCTGATTGATTCAATCAGGCCTCTCTGACTGCCCATCTAGTCCAGTAAGGGCCAAAGTGGAATGTTGCTGGTCACATGACTACTTTAGCCACAAAGATTCAGTCCTCAAGCATTACAAGTCAGCACAGTGGTTTAGTTTGAGGTGTAGTTGGTTTATTCTAAAGTCCCAGTCAACAGAGCAGGTTAGTTATTGTACATGAAGCATTTTATGAGAATGTTTCTATAATGGCATATTTGCATATTGTTATGAAGGTTCTATTAGCAAAGTCTTAAACATGTTTTAAATAAAATCCATATAATGAATTCCTATATTTGATTATAATAACAAAACAATTTTACTTTTCAGATCTGACTTCAACTAAATCTTCAGTTCATTCAGGTCATCTAAGCAAAAATGATATTTCTGCTCCATACCCACAATCAAGAAATTTGATAGAAATGAACAGCCAACAAACTTCCAATTCAAGGCCATTGCCTCCTGTGCCACAAAAAACCTAACAATCTCTACTTTAACAATGAAAAATGAGACTACATTAATATCAAACATACACGTATTTACTGCATCATATTTCACCAATATAAATAATAACTGAGAAGAAACTTTTCAGCCTATATTAATGATTATAATGGCATTTAAGAGCAGATTCATTCTTAAAATGATCTTTCTTTCACTTATGTCTCATCAGAGAAATTTGCCACAAGAAAAAACCCACAACAAAGAATTCAGAAAGTCAACTATGACGTGGGCAGAGGGATCCACTCTTAAATGCCATTTTAACGTTTTGTACCCACAGTAAATAAATAACTATCAGGTGATTGCTTCTCCATTCGCTATAGAGGTCCAAACAGTTTGATTTAGACCAAACTAAATTTTTCTATGCATACTACTTTTGAAACAGAGGAAGGTTTTAATCTAAATTTTTTTTTGAAAATTTTACTTCTTGAGGAAATGGGGTCTCCTTAAGAGAATATTTCTCACAATAACCAGTAGTCACAAGGAATCCATTTTGTTGCAAGGCATAATTCATCACACAGAATTTAAATTTCCAAATTTAAAAAAAAATTGTTTTACTAAAATAATTTTTTCCCATTTAATTAAGAATAACTAATATGATTTATAGGTAGTTTTTCTGGCTTGAACTGTAAAATAATTAGCTAGCATTATTACTTAGAATAAGTAACTGAGACAAAAACACCATTTATGTTTAGGTGAATACATCCAATAAGTGTCACTCAAATTTCAAATTTCTCTAAAACACTAAAATTTTTCACAGAACAATATCAATTTTGTAGGATATCTTGCAAAATTAATATAAGCTTCATAAATCTCTTTTTTGCTGTTAAATTTAATAGCAAAAATTTTCGTTGGTGAACCATTTGGTTCAAAATTTTTACTGACAACAAAGATCGCAAAATAGATATTGTTTAGAAAAGTTTAATAAGTAGAAAGGATGTTTTTATTTGTCTTTTAGTCTTGTTATTTGTTGATCCAAGTCTTGACTTATCATTCAGCGGACATGGGTATTTCATCTCATGACTAATATATATAATGAGAAGCTACTCAATGAAAAAGTAAGACTTTATATACAATACTAGTATATATAAAAAAATTTAATAGGCTAAAGAAAATTTTTTCACATGCTATAATACATTCTTAAATGGCATTTTAAGCACTGGTTATGATTTGATGTATAAAAATTTATGGACTGCATTTTTCTTTGTAGTCTGTGTTATAACAAAATGAATTCAAATCTCTATCATATGATTCATGGCCAAGAATGACTTTTTTATGTCATAATAGAATATATATAAATTTTAATAGGCTATAAGATGAATTATGATAGCCAGGAATTTGAATTATTCCATTCCCAGATTAAATAATTGACAATTTACATGCCCTGGATGGATAGAGGGAAGAATGAAGGTTCTACAGGATGAATAACATATTTACAATTATACTGCATTGTGGGAAAAAAGACAAAAAATATTTATACAAGTGATTAAAAAAATTTCATTCGTAGATAATTATCTGTTATCAAAAATATCAAAATTAAATCTAGCAAGAGTTTTGTTAAAAAATGATGAAAAATATGTTTTATATGAATTATAAAACAAAGATATAAATGTGGGTTTCTATTTTCTATATTACATACTAACATCTTCTACACCCTCCTTCTTCCTTAATGAATACAGCCATTACACACACACCATACTTCTTAGGACAACTATTTTGTCACACTAATAAATACATCTCCATAGCAAATTTTTATTTTAATTAGTGAATCTAACATACACAGAATTATCATTGGAAATTCCATCTTATAACAACATTGGGAATCATAACAGATGTAAGTAGAATGTCCATGTTTTTCTATAATATTCTTTGTTTCCCTTAGCACAAACCACTTCATAGACAGCCACCATTCTCAACTGACATATTTGTCCTCTCTTCTCAATATAGTATGTTTGCTGAATTTCTTTTCATTTGAATATAATTTGTAAGATAATTTTACCCTATAAAAAATTCCAGGAAAATCTAATTTCTTTTATTTAGATATTTTATGCTAGAAATTTCTACTCACTATAATAATTAGGAGTTTTTCTCAAATTTTTCTTATCTTTTCTTTCACGGAATACCATTTTAAGACGCCATTATATAAATCTATATCCTCTTCTTTTTTACAATGTAAATCCAAACAATCTTTATTTACACCTTTTATTTATGATGTACATATATATATATATATATATATATATATATATATATATATATATATATATATATATATATATATATATAACACAGAGAAAAATAATGTCATCAAGCAATACATCGATTTGGAAATTTTAATGATATATCTTTTAAAAAAATATTTCAATAATTTTTTTTAAAAAATCTGCTAACCTACTTCTTTCATATCAAAGTTCAAGACATTATTTTTTTATATTTCCATAAACAATCTTCTTCTTAACTTTTAAGTAATGTACAAATGAAAACCAGAAAAATCTTTCAACCCAATAAAATTGAAATCCCATAAAATAAGACTTTAATTATTGAAAATTTCACACAATTTCAATCTATGAAGTAAAATATTAATTTTTTTTACTATTTATGAGTGCATTGTAATTAGTTGTATATGTACTGATAAATCATTCAGAAGAAGAATATGATATCATTTAAGCATTTTTTTTATTAACTTAAAAAAAATTGAAATCACATTACTTTCCGGAGTATAATTTTGGGAAATATCTATCAACAATTCTTATTCGTATATTCTGGTTATTTACTTCTTCAAGTGAACTACTGATTTGCTTAATATCCCTTAACTAAAAAAAAAAAATAGGGAAAGAAGCTTGAAGTATGTGCATTTTTAAATATTCCTAAGGATTAAAAAAATTATTTTTAAAGTTTGACTGTTGTGTTATTTGAACAATGTATATTTTCAAATATGTATTGATTAATACATGATATTTAACTTGATTTTTATTGTAAAATAATTGATCATTAAATGGAGCAGAATTCATGTGAATAAATACGAAGGGAATTAACTCCAAGAGTGTTAAAACTAAACTGTAAATCAATCCTGTTAGCTGATCTAAAGTTAAGTTTATCAACTACTGAGCTTATAGGATTATGTTTAGGGAGTATATGGCATAATCAAAAATTCTTCATTCTTTAAAGAATCTGTTTGAATGTTTAAGAAAAGTACATGTTTTAAAAACAAATCTACCTTCTCCCAAACACATGAATTAATAAATAAATAAATAAATAAATAAATAAATAAAAGTAAAATTGATTTCACAGTATTTTGTTCATGCATAAATATAAAATTTAGGAGTGGTTCTAAACACTTTTACTATATATCTAGTAATATAAAAATGAATAACACTTGTTTCTATGAAACTGTATTTCTGTTAATAAATCATAAAATCCATTTTATATTTTCACATGTAACACTTTATTTCTATGTAAACAGCAGATATACTTTTTCAATGAAATTTTTTTTACATTTGGTTCGTTTTTTTATGTTACTATAAAGTATCATATAAATATCTGTGGTTGTGTTTGGTAAGAACAGATGCTTCTTAATTTTATCTTGTTAAGATGTCAATATCAATTGTAATATATTACAGTATTTCATGTCATTTGATGCAATTTTCTTTTTCCCAAAGAATGGCTTTAAAATTACTGTGCTGGCTGATCACAAAATAGAATACATGTATATCATATAATAGAAAATATGCTAAATTATAATCAAAATACTCAATAAAATTGGATATTAATGAAAATACACTGAATTTATAAAAGTGATTATATCAAGACATGTTTCATAATAGAAATGATTTTATTCTGATGTAGAAAAACATTAACAAATTACAATAATTTAAAAACTCATTTATTATGGTCAGTATCTAAAGCATTTAATACAATTTGGCAGTATTTGAATATTAATTATTAGAGGACTTTCTAATGTGAGGTCAAAAAACTTAATACATTACATATATCCTCTTTGTTTTAAAAAACAATAAATAAAGGTCACTTTCTCTTTGTTTTTACAGACAAAAATGATAAATTCACATAATTATTTTGTTAATACATTTGTAGCTTTTTCCTTTTATCATGCAAAAGTAAATTTAAAAGAATAAATTAAGTGATTGGCTCTATCCACAATAAAAGGTTAAGAAACAAAAATGAGAATATTTTGTAAAATAAAAACAAAACTTATTCACCTAAAGATCAAAATAGAATTTCTTTGATATATTTAAATGCCAAGAAAAACATTCCATAAAAAGTAATTTCATAAAGGAATAAGATAATTGTTTGAAGATAATCTTTATCTTTTCATATATTTCATGTAGTATTTACTTCTATATGTAAATCCTTTAAAATTTTCAGGTAATAAATAAAACATGCTTGGACTTGGATATATTCTCCTATGCACACTACCCATTTGTCTGAGTGTAGATCTTACTTACACAATGGAAGAGGGAAAAAGTCCAGGTTCCTATATTGGAGATATTGCTGCAGATTCTAAAATAATGAATGATATTCCTCAACAAGATAAGAAACTAATCACATTCAGCCAATTACAAGGTAAAATTGATAGCTCACAATATTTTCAAGTTTCCATGAAAACAGGCAAACTATATGCAATAGTCACATTGGATGCAGAAGCAATGTGTAAGCGTAATGAAGACTGCTTTCAGCTCATTGATATAGCTGTTCGTAAAGGAACTTCTTCAATGAGAATTTTAGAAATCAAAGTCATCATAAAAGATATCAATGACCATAAACCAGAGTTTCCAGATAAAAAAATTAACATTGAATTTTCGGAAAAAGATGCTAACAGTGTTAAAGTATTAATTCCTAATGCTGTTGATAGAGATGTTGGACTTCTAAATTCAAAGATATCATATGAGCTTAAAAAGATGAAAAATGAACCATTTACATTGGATATTACTGCAGGTGTTGAGGGAACATTACAGTTATGGATAAAATTAGAAGCACCATTAGACAGAGAAGAAAAAGACTCTTATGTAATCCAAGTCGTGGCTAAAGATGCAGGATTACCTCCAAAACAAAATACATTAAATATTCACATCTCTGTCATTGATGTTAATGATAACTTGCCTGTATTTTCTGAGAAAATATACAATATTTCAATAAAGAATAAAGAAAGCAAAATCACACCTATTGTTACTTTATCTGCAACTGATTTAGATTCAGGACAAAATGGAAGAGTTTCTTATCACTGGAGTCACCAAACACCAGAAAAAATCAAATCATTCTTTGAAATAATAGAAACAACTGGGCAGATTTTCTTGCAGAAAAAATTTAATCCTGGAGAAGAAATAATATATAAATTATATATAAAAGCCCAGGATAGAGGAAATCCACCATTAAGCTCACTTGCCATAGTTTATGTAAATGTGATAAGCCATGAAAACACTGCTCCAGCTATTGACATAAATTTTCCTTTTTCATCTAAAGAAAATACAGTTGAAATTTTGGAAAATGCCAAAGTTAGCAGTTTCATTGCATATGTAAAAGTCATGGATAATGATGAGGGACAAAATGGAGATGTCACTTGCCACATTCACCATGATAAATTCCAGCTTCAGAATTTAGGTACAAAGAAATATGAAGTGACACTCAAAAATCCTCTGGACAGAGAGAAAGAGGAGCACCATGATGTTGTGATCAGTTGTCAAGATAAAGGATCTCCTCCTCTTCATAGTAACAGTAAATTCTCTATTCAAGTGATGGATATCAATGATGTTGAGCCACAATTTACAAAAGACTCATTTAAATTCTTGATTGATGAGAATCAAAACTCAAGAATTACTGTTGGATATATCAATGCCACTGATCCAGACTTGGGAGCTGGAGGAAAACTTACCTATTCTCTCATCACCAATAACAAACACTTCTTACCTTTCAAAATAAGCACAAATGGATTATTATCAGCAATTATGTCCCTTGATCATGAGTTTCAAGATACTTATCAGTTCCAGGTATTTGTGAAAGACAATGGAACACCATCTCTGAATAACACAGTCAATGTGATTATTGAGGTAACTGATAAAAATGATAATGCTCCATATTTTACATTTCCCAGTGTTAAACCTTACAGTCTGGATGTGATATATTACCCACATCATACAAAGAACATTACCCAAATCAGGGCAGCAGACAGTGATAGTCAAGAGAATGCATTTCTAAAATATCAAATAATCAGAGGCAATGACAAACAGATATTCAACATGAACCAGTATACTGGTTTATTATGTTTTAATCGACAACTGAGCCCAGAAAATGCTGGTTCCTATCAGCTGGACATTGTAGTCAAGGATAGTGGTAGCCCAGTTCTATCAGCAACTACTACATTGTTTTTAACATTGACAATCAGCAACAAGACATCTCAAATATTAAATGTTGTTGAGCTAGAAAGTGAAGAGAAGGTACATCTTAATCTGGTCATTATTATTACAGTGATAGCTGTGACAATAGCTGTGTTCATTACAGCTTCATTATCAATCTGCATCATTCGCTGTAATGGTCAGCCAAATGTGGCCTATGCACAAGCACTTGATCCTTCCAATAGATATGTCAATGAACAGAGACACTTGATTGTTCCTTCTTACCAGGGAAACTCAGTGCCTCAACCTTCTCACCCAATGTCAATTGACCATACTCAACCTACAAATACTCCATTAACAGCGTCAAGAAGGCAACTAACTTGTGCCGATGGATTTCTACAGAAAGTTCAACCACCAAATGAATTTCCATCACAAGTAAGTAAAAAAAAATCTCATTTTCATTCTCTGCTTGCTTGTCAAGCTTTCATGAGTCTAACTTTGGACAAAATAATAGAAAATTAATATTTTTAGTATGTAGGTAATACTATGTGATTTTAAATTAATGTAAATATTTGGCATTTTTTAATTCATAAAACAAATGTTAAATCAAGTAACTCTAAATGAACACTGTCATTACAATTTGACGTAGATTTTTATCCTTGTTTTTCTTTTTGTATTTTTAATTTATTGTTTAAATTTTTAAAAGTCAAATATTCTGTTCAAGCAATTTATAAAAATTAATGTTGTTTGAATAAAATAAAAATTACCTTAATTTTTAATTTAATCTTTTTTAAATATAGAATCAATATGTTATTAATCTATTTTGATTTAGTAGTAATAATAATATAGATTTTCTTGTTAATAACATTCTTTCTCACTGCAAAAAAGTAAATGATAATGTATTTTGAAAATCCTTCTTGAATTCTCACAATGAAAACAAGGAAATGCAATCATAAGTCCTTTTTTTTTTAAAGCTTTCATATTCTCTAAGAAATTACAAAGCATAAAATACACAATCTGATACAAATCAGAGTCAAGAAAAAGTATTTGTAAATAGAATGTTTATTATAAAGAATTTTTTTTCCAAGTATACTATTTTTCATGTAAAATAAAATTTATTTTTTCTGTCAGGATTCTTTTTACTACTACTAGTAGTAGTTTATTACAAATTTTACAGAGAAAATAAATACATAATTTATTCATATAAGTTTAATTTCCTTAGGACTTTTGAATAATTGATTTTGTTTGCTTTTATGCTTAAACTATTTGCAAAAAAAAAACATTATACATTATGATTATTACAGAGTTTTCTAATGATGATCTAAAAGGGAAGATACTAATTATCATATTATATATGATATATATCTTTAACAATTTTTGTTTGAACAGATGTATACTCAAAATGTATCAATTCCACCTGATTATTTTACTTGGAGATCTGCTGTACCTTCTCGATTGGACAATGAATTGTACTGCAGAGAAGAAAATGCTACAAATGACCAAGAAACAACAGGTAATTTTAAAAATATGAATTCAAATTATGGACAGCATAGAATACATACTTATTATTCAGAAGAAAGAGAACAGTAAAGAAAAATTCCAGTAAACATGTAGAAAGAGAGGAGGGAGAAATTATGGTAGAAAAAAAATTGGTTTGAATATTATATGACAAAATTAATTTATCAAACAAATACCCCAATACATGTTTCTGAAAAAAAAAGACAAAAAAAAATATAAGAAATAAAGAAAATGAGCAGAGAGGAAATTTTAAATTCCTAATTTAGATCTCATGAATGGAATTTTTACTAAATTGTTCAAACAATGAGTTCAAAATGTTTGTCACTTTTTTGTAAAATTGTATTACAGGTCATAGTAAACTAATATGATTGCTTTTCTAACAGAACATGCAATAAAAACATTGCATATATAAGTATATGTGTGAAATACAAAAGAATGATTAATTTATCATGAGTCATAATATACATTAGAATAAACAAATTCTTAAATTTTGTCTAATCCATTTCTATATCTGATTATAATATCATTTTTTTTTCTTTTCAGATTTAGGTTCTACCAAATCTTCAGTTCAGTCAGGTCATCTTAGCAAAAATGATATTTCTGCTCCATATCCACAATCCAGGAATCTTATAGAAATGAACACCCAACAAACTTCTAACTCAAGGCCATTGCCTCCAGTGCCACACAAAAACTAATGAATATATTCTGTCTAACAGCAGTCTAAAATAAATTTACATATTTGTACAAGTAAATATAAAAATGCAAATATACAGACATGCATTATATTCTACCAATATTCACTATCAATCAATGTTACCATGTTACACTTTACACTTCTTTAGGATAGGAATACAATAAGATTAAAAATCTGCATTTACTTCATGGAAAGAACACACACACATACACACATATATATAATCTAAAATTTGGCCTTATGTAAGACCAAATTAAGCATAGTATATTTTATAGACAATATTGAACATCAAAAATATTGATATAAATCAAACAACTATTTGTTAGTTGTATACTAATGAACAAGTGGCATATTCACAAAAGATTCCTTTGATATTGGGTATAATATGACAATTAAACCAATTTATGTATTTCATTTTTTTCCAATAGAGAAACATACATTTTCCTAGCAGAATTCATAATTATTAATAAATGATGCTTTATATGTAAAATGAAAATAAGTTAATGACAATAGTACAAGATCAGTTCAGGAAACTTACAAGGTATATGTATTTTTCTATATTAAAAGTAAAACTATGACAATTAATAGGAGTCAAGCAAGGATAGAGAGAAGAATGTAAATCAAATGGGATGAATAACATATTTACTAGAATATTGCATTGTGGGAATAAAGGCAGAAAATATAAATTTTACAATTAAAATCAAACAAACTAAACTTTACATCATTCAAGCAATCAAAATAAAATCTAAAGCAGTTTTTGTTGAAAAACATATAAAAAATAAAATAAAACTTGAGAATAAGAAGTAAGTCTCATATTAAGTCCATATTAATAACTTCAACATCCTCCTTCTTCTTCTTCTGACAAATGCAGCCATTACACACACACCATACTTCTTAGGATGACTACTTTGCTACATATACAGACAGACACGTCACAAGTCCAAAGTTTTATCTCACTTACTGGATTGAATATAAGCTAAATCATTTCTGAACAAAACATCTTACAACTAACAACATTTGAGATTATATCAAAGGTAAGAAGAATTGTCACAATTTTTCTTGAACTTTCTTTTTTTTCCTTCAGCTTCAAACCTTTTATAGAAATCGCCTTTCATGTTAGATACACTTTTATTCGCCCTCTTTAATAAAACTCAGAATATTTGTATTATCAAATATGATGAAATCTTCATTGCCAAAATATATATTTACATTAACTTTTTTACATACCCACCCAAGCAAAAATAAAACTCAAAAAACCTTACATCTCTGCTCCTACAAAAGAAATAGACAACTTCTTTAACTCATCTGGTTTTTCACCATTTCAACAATCCTCTGAAGGAAGCCATTAGACAAGCCTAATCTTTGATATTTTCATCAATAGCAATACATGGTTTATATTCAAGTTGATGCTATATGACAAAAAAAAAATTAACGTTTTTTTAGAAGCCTGCATCTTCTTTTTATTATAATTTTTTATTTCTTAATTAATTTATTGGGTATAACGAACAGTGATATCATTTTCCATAAAAATGTCTGCCTATATTTTTTTCAGCGTGTTTTTTAACACTGTTTTTTGGGGTTTTTTTGTTTTTTTTGCTAATTCTACATTGGAAAACACTTCTAATTTCTTAGTGATCAAAAATATTTCTTAATTTAAGAAAACAACAATCATGATTTTATTTAAAATGAAAATATGAATAAATTTGGCATAGGAACTATTTCACATAGATTACAATAAATATTAAAATTGTCAAGTATTTTGAGAAATTCAGGAAATGAATAAATTTAAAATAAAAACTTAATATAACAAACATGACTTTAACATGCAAAAATTCAAATGACCAACTTATATTCTATATTCAGCATCATCAAATTATATATATAAAAATAGAATCAGAAGAACATATCCAGCTTAACACAACAGAACATGATAAATAATGCCTTACATTCAGAAAAAAAAGAAAACATCTCTTGAAAAAAAAAAACTTCTCTACAAGTTCTCATTAATGGAACACCCAGTGAAAACTGGATTTACATAAAATCTTCAACAATGAATGACATATGTAAAAATGAATTTTCAATGCAATTATTTTATAGAAAAATACATAGATTAAATGATTGTCATGTAGAAAGAATATAATATATATCTTCAATATTAACTTTACATATAACAATATTTCTCAAAAAGAAAGCATTATTAAAAAATCGAAGGGAAGTAACTCTAAAATTTGGGTCGGTAGATAGATTTATTCTAGAAAATCATGAAGCTTGTTATTTAAATTTTAAACATTGAAGGAAGTAAACTATATTTTATATTTCACAGAAATATTGAAATTCAATGTTCTTTCATTCTTAAATTCTATACTAAACATTATACAAATATCGTTTGCACAAAAAATGTTGTTCATTAAGTCAACTCATTTTATACACTATTTGTATGTAATAATTGCTTACATTTACATATCAGACACTAAATATAAGAACTATTATGATAAAAAAGGATTATCATATTTCTTAGATAGTAACTTAAAAAATGAGAAGAAATAATAATTTTTCATTTTGCTCATGTCCATTTTTAGAAAGTTAGTTTCAATAAAATATTTTCAAAATTTCAGCTGTATAATATTATAATAGAATCATATTACATTGTATATCAATTCAAAAGAGTATATATATATATATATATATATATATATATATATATATATATATATATATATATATATATATATATATATATATATATATGTGTGTGTGTGTGTGTATGTATGTATGTATAATTGTCTCAGTTTATCAAATTGAAATTTTAATTCTTTCCAGGGAACACATCAAAATTACAAAATGATAGAACTAACATTGCTGTTCTTATCTGTCCTCCATACATGTCTCTGTGCAGATCTCACTTATAATGTAGAAGAAGGAAAGAGTCCAGGTACTTATATTGGTGACATTGCAGCTGATTCTAAAATAATGAATGATCTTTCACAACAAGACAAGAAGCTTATTACATTTAGTCAACTGCAACAAGGTGGCATGGACAGTTCACAGTATTTTCGTATCTCAGGAAAAACAGGCAAATTATATGCAACAGTCACATTGGATGCAGAAGCAATGTGTAAGCGTAATGAAGACTGCTTTCAGCTTATTGATGTAGCTGTTCGCAAAGGAACTTCTTCAATGAGGATTTTAGAAATCAAAGTTATCATAAAAGATATTAATGACCATAAACCAGAATTTCCAGATAAACAGGTAAATATTGCATTTTCAGAAAAAGATGCTAAAGGTGTGAAACTAATAATACCTAATGCTATTGATAAAGATGTTGGATTTGTGAATTCAAAAATTTCATATGAACTAAAAAAGATGAAAAATGAACCATTTACCTTAGATGTTGCTCCAAGTATTGATGGTACATCACAACTGAGAATAAGATTAGAACAAAAATTAGATAGAGAAACAAAAGACACTTATGTTGTGCAAGTTATTGCTAAAGACACAGGAACTCCTTCCAAACAAAGCACACTAAATGTTCACATCTCAGTCAGTGATGTCAATGATAACTTACCAGTATTTTCAGAGAAAATATACAATATTTTAATTAAGAATGAAGAGAGTAAAGTCACACCTATTATTACTTTATCTGCAACTGACTTAGATTCCGGACAAAATGGAAGAGTTTCATATCATTGGAGTCAACAGACAACTGAGATGACAAAATCTTACTTTCAGTTAATAGATACAACTGGACAGGTTTTTCTAATACATAAGCTAAATTCTGGTGAAAAAATGATATATAAATTATATGTGAAGGCTGAAGATGGTGGTAGTCCTCCATTAAGCTCCATGGCAATGGTCTTAGTAAAAGTGATCATTGAAAATAATAATGCACCAATCATTAAAGTTAATTTCCCAACTGCTTCAGAAAAAAATATTGTTGAGATTATGGAAAATGCCAAAGTTAGCAGTTTTATTGCCTATGTGAAAGTCACAGACCATGATGAGGGACAAAATGGAGAGGTCACTTGTCATCTTCATCATGATAAATTTCAGCTTCAGAAATTAGGCACAAAGAAATATGAAGTGACACTAAAAAAAAACCTGGACAGAGAGAAAGAAGAGCACCATGATGTTGTGATTAGTTGTCAAGATAAAGGATCTCCTCCTCTTCATAGTAACAGTAAATTCTCCATTCAAGTGATGGATATCAATGATGTTGAGCCACAATTTACAAAAGATACATTTAAATTCTTGATTGATGAGAATCAAAACTCAAGAGTTACTGTTGGATATATCAATGCCACTGACCCAGACTTGGGAGCTGGAGGAAAACTTACCTATTCTCTCATCACCAATAACAAACACTTCTTACCTTTCAAAATAAGTACAAATGGATTATTATCAGCAATTATGTCTCTTGATCATGAGTTTCAAGATACTTATGAGTTTCAGGTATTTGTGAAAGACAATGGAGCACCATCTCTGAATAATACAGTCAATGTGATTGTTGAGGTAACTGATAAAAATGATAATGCTCCATATTTTACATTTCCCAGTGTTAAACCTTACAATCTGGATGTGACATATTACCCACATCATACAAAGAACATCACCCAAATCAAAGCAGCAGACAGTGATAGTCAAGAGAATGCATTTCTAAAATATCAAATAATCAGAGGCAATGACAAACAGATATTCAGCATGAACCAGTATACTGGATTGTTAGGTTTTAATCGACAACTGAGCCCAGAAAATGCTGGTTCCTATCAGTTGGACATTCTGGTTAAGGATAGTGGTAGCCCAGTTCTATCAGCAACAACTACTCTGTTTTTAACATTGACAATCAGCAACAAGACATCTCAAATGTTAAATGTTATTGAGCTAGAAAGTGAAGAGAAGGTTCATCTTAATCTCGTCATTATTATTACAGTGATAGCTGTGACAATAGCTGTGTTCATTACAGCTTCATTGTCAATCTGTATAATTCGCTGTAATGGTCAGCCAAATGTGGCCTATGCACAAGCACTTGATCCTTCCAATAGATATGTAGGTGAACAAAGACATTTGATTGCTCCTTCTTACCAAGGAAACTCTTGGCCACAACCTGCTCACCCAATGCCATTAGGCCAAACTCCATCAATAAATACTCCATTAACAGCATCAAGAAGGCAACTAACTTCTGCAGATGGATTTCCACAGAAGCCACAACCATCAAATGAATTTCCATCACAAGTAAGTAAATAAGTTGTTACTTTTACATGTGTTTATATCACAAGAAATGTTAAACTAAATAACAGAAAATTATTATATTTAGTATTTTTTATTCTCATTATTCTACAGTGAGATCATATTACATGAATTATAAATATATGTTAACGTCATATTGTGTTTTATATATAAGCAAATAAGGCTATAAATTTGAGCCAAATAACACCAAATTAATAAAAGAAATAAAGCAAAATATAAGCAAGAGGGAAAGAAAGAAACCATTGGAAGAAGAAATCAAAGATAGAATCCATTTAAAGAAAATTGAAAAAAGAAAGATAAAGAGCATGAAGTGATTCAGAGAAATTAAGTAGTGTAGTTTACATAGTTATTAACTACAAAAAATAAATAATGCATATTTTTTTATTTCTAAAATATCTCATGCTCATATACAATGAATTTTCTTATTATACTGTTAGAAATATATCTAAGTCGCATTGTGTCTGATTAGGAAAAAAGACTATTACTTTGAACTAAGTTACTGTAAATTAGTAACATTTATTCTAAATACTATTTTTTAAACTTTATTTCATAATTTAGCAATTTTCTTAAATGGATAAGTTAACTGATCTTGTGAGTATCATCATTCTACATATATATGGAAGCATGGGTGGCAAAATTAATGTCATTAATAAAATAGGATTGCAAAGCCAAGTTCAAATTCTAGGAGAAGGAGAAAACGTTTTGAATTCAAACACATTATTTTTAACAGATGTACACTCAAAATGTATCAATTCCACCTGATTATTTTACCTGGAGATCTGCTGTACCTTCTCAACCAGACTCTGAACTGAACTGGAGGGAAGAAAATGCTCTAAATGACCAACAAAAAGAAGGTAATTTTAAAAACATAATTTAAATTTGTAAAGCATAAAATAAATACCATGTAAGATAATGAAACTTACTCAAGTACAAGGAGTATTGGAATGAAAATATCATTTTGAATATATTAACTGATTCGATCATTAAGTAATAATCTATATTTGCAAGAAAACAAATAATTCATGAAGAAATATTTGAAATACATCTGTAATAAGGCAATTAAATATAAAACTGATTTTAAAAATTCAACTTAATTTTCTCAACTTGAATGTAGATTCAAGGGTTCAAATAACAAATTTATGACCATCCTAATTTTAATAACTCCCATAAGGAATGTGTAACAGTATATACATAATTATAATTAATTTAATCAATAATTCTATTTAATTGTCAATGACAATAATTTGATGTTCAATATAATAATTCACATTTACATGTTTTTGTTAAATCAAATAATATAAATGAGCATTTTTCTTTTTTCCATAACCCTCTCTTTTTTATGTAATTTCATCTTATGTGATATTGTCCAATTTTTCCATTGCTTTGAACTGATATATTCTTTTCAACTATTATGGAATATTAAATAAAAAAATACTGATTATAATTACATCATCATCATCATCATCATCATCATCATCATCATCATCATCATCATTATTATTATTATTATCATTATTATTATTATTATCATCATCATCATCATACCAATATTAAGCACCCTATAAAATAAAGCAAAAGAACAAAGAAATTAACTCTCGTTTCTCTGTGTGTGTGTGTGTGTGTGTGTGTGTGTGTGTGTGTGTGTGTGCATGCACGTGTATATATATATATATATATATATATATATATATATATATATATATATATTAGAATAGTTTTAAATTGGGCATATATCTCATGTTTTAAAATTATTGCTTCCTTGTCAAGGAGTTCCCTGATGAGAAATGACTAAAAAAGTCCTTTTTTTTTAAAACTTATGATGTATGCTCTGATTAAAGCTATTCTAAAATTTTGTGCATATCATAGGATATTTGTGTGTGTGTATATATATATATATATATATATATATATATATATATATATATAGTTAATTATAACAGCCACTTCATAGTCTAAAGATAAAAAAAGTCATTTACTTTACCCAAAAAATATTTTTCAACAATCTCCTTCCTTGTAAATTAAACCTACAATTCACAATAATAATAGAAACTGAACATCATACAGATTTATTGATTCATCCTTATAAATATATATTATCCAATAGAATAATTTATTTATATATCTGCATGTTTACATGTAATGGGCCACAATGTAAAATCTTATCAAATCTATTTCAATTATTCCTCTTTCTGATTAAGGACATTTTATTTTTCAGATCAACCTCTAACCAAATCTTCAACTCATTCAGGCCAACTTAAGAAAAATGATATTTCTGCTCCATACCCACAGTCTAGAAATCTAATAGAAATGAATAACCAACAGACTTCTAATGTCAGACCATTACCACCAGTGCCACATATAAACCAATAGTTATGTTCCTTACATAAATAATCAAAAACATATTTACATAAAATATCTACAAACACATGAGTGTGTATATATATATATATATATATATATATATATATATATATATATATATATATATATATATATGTGGGTGTGTTTACTTGAAATATGAACAGAAAAATGAACAAATATATAAAATCCATAAATTACTTACAATTTATACAAGAAAAATATATATAAAAAAAATGGTACATCTAAAAGATTCTAAAATATGATAAAAACTCTTTTATACTTGTACACAACAATTGCAATAAATGAAATACACTATTAAAAGTTATCTATGATATTAGTCATAATTTGGCAGACATGCATGATGATACTAAACTCTACCATCCTGAAACAGAAACACTGATTAATAGCTAGGCTATATGAAAATAGTTTTATACATTTATTGAAAATAAAAAAATAGATAAATCTCAACATAATATTATCATTTCAGAGACTTTATGTAAAATAAGATAAACATTTAGATTTTCTTCATATATTATGGCAATAAATACTTCTTACAGGTAAATATCAGAATGCATATGAATTTCAATTTACTCTTTGATAAATCAAGAAAATAGACCAGATATTTGCATTTGTTTATTACAAGAGTAGAAATGAGATAATTTAGAGGAACGCAGTATGGATAGAAGGAAGAATGCAGATCCAGCAGGATGAATAGCATATTCATTTCTACACTGCATTGTGGGAACAAAAGCAGAAATAAATTTTGAAAAAGTAAAAAGATAGTAATTTCAAATCATAATCCTTAACTAAAAATATAAAAATTAAATCTCATAACAATTTTGTTCAAAAATGAAGAAAAATAAGTTTATATGAATCATAAGATAAATATAAATGCAGGTTGGTATTTTCTACATTTACAACTTTTACACCTTCCTACTTCCTTTTATAAATGCAGCCATTACACACACACCATACTTTTTAGGACAACACTGTCACACTCATAAACGCATCTCTACTTTAAAGTTTTATCTCATTTACTGGACTTAAAATCTACAGAATTATTGTTGGCCAATACATCTTACAATTAATGTCATTGAAGATCACAGCACAAGTAAGTGGAATTTTTGTTTTTCATGAGATTCTTTTTCTCCTCAGATAAAATCACTCCAGAAATGTATGTCAGACATACTTTTTCTCAAGTAGAATGAGTTAAAAAATCTATATTTGTCAAAAATGTTAATACACATTAGAAATTTAAATAAACAATATTATTTATTTTAATTTTTCCTACTAAAAAATACATTTACTTAAAGTAATTAATTATTTCCATATAATTTTTTCCTGTTTTTTTTTCATCTCACTTGGTACAGTTGTAAGACGCCATTACAAAAATCTATATTCACTTCCTTCCACACAATAGGAGTCCTTATTTACACAGATATCTTTTTCTTGTGCATGTGTGTGTGTGTGTATTATTTAGGAATTTCTTTTTTTTAAATTCATGTACATAAATTTTTAAGATGTTTTAATTATAGCTTCCATCTTTTCACCAATCATCATATTTATATTATATGTGATAGGGAATTTTTAAATTTTTTCTCTTTTTTTATCTGCTCATAAACAACCTTATTTCTAATTACTAAGTCAGATATAATAAATCTGATGAATTCATTCAACTTGAAATCCTAGAAAAACACCTTTTTAGACATCAGTTGATTTAACAGTATTTTAGATCTATAAAATAATATATTAAATAATTTAACTCTATAAAAGAGCACTTTAAGTAAAAATCAACAAGGTATATAATTTCATAATGGATATTACCATATTAACTTTTAACAAGACAATATAAAAATTACCCAAATAGCAGCATAAGTTTCTGTATATAATTTTGCCAACAATTTCCTTTCAAAAACATTGAAAATAATATTCTTATTTTAAACAATCTGAATTTATATGATATTTATAAAAAATAACATATGGAGACTACAATGTTTTACAATTTTCTTAAAAATGTTTGTGTTGACATTTAAATCAGTCATACTATTTCTATGATTATATTTTCAAATATTTATCAATTCATTCTATCATTTTTAATTTGATTTTAATTACAAAATAATTGTTCTTAAATGAATATGAGAAAATGTGAATAAATGCAAGGGAAGTAACTCAACGACAATTAAAATCAAACGGTATATCTGAAATAATATGAGGTAATGATTTTAAGTAAGAATTTGGCATTCTTAAGTAATTCTCAGGTACAAATAAAAATTCATTCTTATTCAGAGAATATATCTGACAATTCAGACTTCCCAGGAGCACAATTTTAATAGCCTCTATGAAGTTATTAATACACTTTTTTCAATATATCTATAAAGATATCTGTTAGTGAACAAATAAATAATACTGGCTGTTACGGGAAACACTTACATTGGCAATTTGTGAATTCAGGTCAATGAACCCGATATTTAATGTACAAAATAGTGTGGAAAAACATTTGTAAAAGAGTAAATTGGTAAGGTAGAAAATACTTATTAATTCTGGTATTATTTCTTTTTTAATATTTCAGTATTCATAAATTACTTGTAGATAAATTTTAGGCAAAACCTTTCAGAGAAAACAATGTTAGCATTCATCTTGTTATTTTGTGGAACCCATTTTATAAAAAAAAGAATAAAAACGTCTAGCTATTTTAAAAACAAATATTTTATGAAAGAGTCTATTTAAAAAGAGAAATACTAGGTAGGTATGTAGTATATACACATACACATGTATTACAATACCTCGTATTGGTTTTTAAAACAAATATTTTATGCAAGTGTACATATGTGTATATATATATATATATATATATATATATATATATATATATATATATATATATAAGATAAAAATGAGCTGATCTGGGTCATAAAATTTTAAGGGGGTGAATAAATAGCAGTTATAGACATGGTGCCATTATCATCAAGGTAAGTCTTGAAACCCACACATAAAAATAGTAACAAAAACAACAATGATAATAATAATTCATCATATTTAAAAATAATTTTCAAGTTTAAAAGATCTTTCACATATGTTCTTTTTTGTTTTAACAGTCAACTCAAAAAGTTCATTTGATGTCCATGCATTAGACCTGCCCAATCTTCTTTTCATCCCACTTACTTAGGTAACTTGACGAAGATATACAAAGATAGTCTTCAATGTAAAATAGTTATAACCAACATCTGTCAGTCTAAGAAAAAAAGAAAATAAAAAGATCTAAAACATAAAATGAATGATATTTATTTTAAACAGATTAAAAATATTTTTATGAAGTACAAGTTTTATTCAGAAGTATCAAACTGATTTCATATGATTTTTTCTTTTAGAGTGAGAATGATATAAGCTGCAAAAAGAATTTCACATGTTCATGAATTATTTATTTCTAGATGCAAAGATCTAGCTTAAAAACTAATTTATATAAAATTATTTTTCAGGCAATAAATCAAACATGTTTGAACTTGTATATATTATTCTATGCACTCTACCAATATGTCTCAGTGTAGATCTTACATACACTGTAGAAGAAGGAAAGAGTCCAGGTACCTATATTGGAGACATTGCTGCAGATTCTAAGATAATGGAAAATATTCCTCAACAAGACAAAAAACTCATCACATTTAGCCAATTACAGGGTAAAGTTGATAATTCACAATATTTTCAAGTGTCCAAGAAAACAGGAAAACTATACGCAACAGTCACATTGGATGCAGAAGCAATGTGTAAGCGTAATGAAGACTGCTTTCAGCTCATTGATGTAGCTGTTCGTAAAGGAACTTCTTCAATGAGGATTTTAGAAATCAAAGTTATCATAAAAGATATCAATGATCACAAACCAGAATTTCCAGATAAACAAGTTAATATTCAATTTAATGAAGATGTAATGGTAGGAACAAAAGTAATAATCTCTAATGCTATTGATAAGGATGTTGGATCTATGAATTCAAATATTTCCTATGAACTTAAAAAGCAGAAAAATGAACCATTTACGTTATTTGTTGCACCAAGTATTGATAGAACCTCACAACTGGGAATAAAATTAGAGGAAACATTAGATAGAGAAACAGAAGACTCTTATGTAGTACAAGTTGTTGCTAAAGATGCAGGACATCCTCACAAGCAAAATACTTTGAATGTTCACATCTCTGTCAATGATGTCAATGATAATTTTCCCATATTTTCTGAGAAAATGTACAACATTTCAGTGAAGAATGAAGAGAGCAAAATCACACCCATTCTTGTTTTATCAACAACCGATTTAGATTTAGGAGAAAATGGAAGAGTTTCATATCACTGGAGTCAAGAGACAACTAAGATGGCAAAATCTTACTTTCAATTAATAAAAAGAACTGGGCAGATTTTTTTGCATAAAAAGTTTAAATCAGGAGAAGGAACATCACATAAATTATACATAAAAGCTGAAGATGGTGGTAACCCTCCATTAAGTTCTGTTGCAATGGTCCTTGTGAATGTGTTAAACCAAAACAACAATGCACCAGTCATTGACATAAATCTACCTTCCTCATCAAATGCAAATAATGTTGAGATTATGGAAAATGCCAAAGCTGGAAGTTTCATTGCCTATGTGAAAGTCATTGACAATGATGAGGGACAAAATGGAGAGGTTACATGTCACCTTCACCATGACAAATTCCAGCTTCAGAACTTAGGCACCAAAAAATATGAAGTAATACTGAAAAAACACCTGGACAGAGAGAAAGAAGAACACCAAGATGTTGTGATCAGTTGTCAAGATAAAGGATCTCCTCCTCTTCATAGTAACAGTAAATTCTCCATTCAAGTGATGGATATCAATGATGTTGAGCCACAATTTACAAAAGACTCATTTAAATTCTTGATTGATGAGAATCAAAACTCAAGAGTTACTGTTGGATACATCAATGCAACTGACCCAGACTTGGGAGCTGGAGGAAAACTTACCTATTCTCTCATCACCAATAACAAACACTTCTTACCTTTCAAAATAAGCACAAATGGATTATTATCAGCAATTATGTCTCTTGATCATGAGTTTCAAGATACTTATGAGTTTCAGGTATTTGTGAAGGACAATGGAACACCATCTCTAAATAACACAGTCAATGTGATTGTTGAGGTAACTGATAAAAATGATAATGCTCCATATTTTACATTTCCCAGTGTTAAACCTTACAATCTGGATGTGACATATTACCCACACCATATAAAGAACATCACCCAAATCAAAGCAGCAGACAGTGATAGTCAAGAGAATGCATTTCTAAAATATGAAATAATTAGAGGCAATGACAAACAGATATTCAACATGAACCAGTATACTGGATTGTTAGGTTTCAATCGGCAACTGAGCCCAGAAAATGCCGGCTCCTATCAGCTGGACATTGTGGTCAAGGATAGTGGTAGCCCAGTTCTATCAGCAACAACTACTCTGTTTTTAACATTGACAATCAGCAACAAGACATCTCAAATTTCAAATGTTGTTGAGCTAGAAAGTGAAGAGAAAGTGCATCTTAATCTGGTCATTATTATTACAGTGATAGCAGTGACAATAGCTGTGTTCATTACAGCTTCATTGTCAATCTGTATCATTCGCTGTAATGGTCAGCCAAATGTGGCCTATGCACAAGCACTTGATCCTTCCAATAGATATGTTGGTGAACAAAGACACTTGATTGCTCCTTCTTACCAAGGAAACTCTTGGCCTCAACCTGCTCATCCAATTCCAGTCAAACAAACTCCATCTACAAATACTCAATTAACAGCATCAAGAAGGCAACTAACTTCCGTCGGTGGATTTCCACAGAGATCACAACCATCAAATGAAATTTCATCACAAGTAAGTAAACACAGCTCATTTTCATTCTATTCTGTTTTTTCTTTCTTTAATAAAAAAAAAAAAGTTTTTGACAACATAATAAAGAATTAGAATCTTTTGCATTTTCTGTTCAATATTTACTTTGATGGAATAGAATGAGTAAAGAATACTTGTTAATTCCTAAGGCGATACCACTGAATCAAATAACTCCAAATCAAAATAAATTCTAACTTCATTACAACTCTGTACTTATTAAGTATTTTTACTAGAGCTTTATCTTTTAAAAGATAAAGCTCTAGTAAAAATACTTAATAAGTACAGAGTTGTAATGAAGTTAGAATTTATTTTAATTCTCCAAAAAAGAACAGAAAATTTGTATGAAACATTTAAATGTTTCATACAAATTTTCTGTTCTTTTTTACAAAAATTAATTTGCACTAAATAATAGAAAATTTTCCTTTAGTTCTATTTTCAATATTAAGTTTGATAAAAATGGGATCAATGGGACAAGAAGATATTTTACTTCAGTGGCAATAAGATCTATATTTTATTATTGATAAAAATCTTTCTTATAACAAAAGATTTTGCATTAAGTCACTTCTTTTAAAAATAATTCTAAAATTATCAATCTGAAAATAAGATACTAACTATAATTAATTTTTGTCACTCTCACTTATGAAAAGATTGTATGAACGTTTCTAAAATCTTTGTTAATTATTAAGTTTTTCTTCTAAATCTACGAGGATCATTAAAAAAGTTTCCAGATTTTGTATGGGTACTTTTATTGATAGTACATGCATGAAACTCTAGTACCCTTTGAAGTAATCTCCTCCAGCTGCAATGCACTTGTTGTACCGTTCCAACAACTTCTGGAAGGCCCCATGGAAGTCCTCTTGTGTGAGCATGTCAATGACCTTCGTCACAGCCTCTTTCATCTCCTCAATTGTCTCATAACAACAGCCTCTGAGCTTAGGGAATAACCAAAAGTCACAGGGAGCAAAGTCTGGACTATAGGGAGGCTGAGGAACTGTCTTGATGTCCATCTTGGTGAAATAGTCTGTGACAAGGATGGAGTTGTGGACTGCTGCATTGTCCTGGTGGTGGAAATGCCACTAACCCGATTTGAAGAGTGCTGGCCTCTTCTGACAGAATCTCTTCCTGAACTCCCTTAAAACCTCAACATAGTAACCCTAACCCTAAGCCAACCCTTATTGACTTCCTTACTCCCTCCAAACTTCTCATCATCCCTCACAGACTCCCTGCTTTCCTTGAATCTCTTATGCCACTCAAAAACTGATGCTCAATTCATGCAAGATGCACCAAAAGCAGTCTGAAGCATTCCATAGGTTTCTGTGGCATTTTTTCCAAGTTTAAAACAGAATTTTATAGCATATCATTCTTCCAGATTGCATTTTTGAAATTCACCAGCTGTGATAATCAGGCTTTAGTAGGGTGTATTTCAATTCCTACTGTAGCTGTTCATTTGAACCTGAAATCATAAAAATTGGTCAGTCATCTCATAAGATGTATAGCAATAACATACTGAATTTTTAAGACTCTATGACCATTTTAAATGCCTGTACAAAAAAAGTCTGGAAACTTATTGAATGCACTGCTTACTTCTTTTTTCAAAAATAAAGTTGGATTTAATTGTTTCTTTTAGAATTTAAATGAATTTGCTTTAAGTTCTGTTACAATTTTCACATCAAAGTAAACAAATACATAATTTATAAGAGTTTGATTTTTTTCATAATTCTAGAATAATTACTGTATAATTAATTTATACATAGATGAAAAAAATCCAATTCTATGATTATTGCAAAGTTCATACTGTGGAATAGAAAATAGTCATCCTTATCCTAATTTATATAATATAGTTTTAACAATTTTTATTTGAATAGATGTATACACAGAATATATCAATTCCACCTGATTATTTTACCTGGAGATCTGCTGTACCTTCTCAGTCAGATGCTGAGCTGAGCTGGAGAGAAGGAAATACTACAAATGATCAAGAAACAACAGGTAATTACAAAAAGATTAAGTAAAATTATAAACGATAAAATGTTCTAAGGGATATGTATAAAGAGAGGGGAAGTTTTGATTGGTATTGACATTAATGATGAAATAAGTTTATAAGAAAAGAAAACCAAAGAAGTGATTTGAGTAATATCTCTGAAAAAATGGAAAAGAATCTAAGAACTTAAATAAATTGGTATAGAGGAAATTTTAAATTATATATTCTCATAATTTGAATTCTTGACAAACAGTTGAAATAATGTGTTCAAAATTTTTGTCATTATTTGAAAAATTTTAGTATAAGTTATATAAAATAAATATGATGTTGATTATAACAAAATATGTAATAAACATACACACACATTATATACATTTTTTTCTCTTTTAAATGTGTTTAATTAAATCGGACAGACACTTTGTGGCTGCTTATTCCATCTTTGATCAGTTCAAGTCTCCAAATGAGTTATTTGAATTTTGGGTAGAATGAATTTAGGAAAGCACCATGTGTTTCCTCAAGCACTTACAGCTTCTACTGGAGTCATCTTTAGGGTTTGGGGACAAATAATCAAATGACAAACACAATGACGAGTCATATACATTTACAGAAAATATAAGAGGAAAGACAAGTGAGAGGAAAATTTACAGATAATAATTCTTATAAGAAGTATGAGTAATAATTGACAGGAAATGTACAATAGGCATTTTAGAATGTGGCTACTATATTTGAGGTTGATCTTGCTGAAGGAAGGTTTGTTAATCTTTATACATAGATCTCCAAGAATTTGGAGTTTTTGTTTTTTTCTTTGTACAAAAATATTCTAACTGAAAACACCACCATATTACACATAGAAAAAACAAATGAACAAAAACTCAAAATTCTTGAAGCTCTATATATCAAAGACTAACAAACCTTCCTTAAACAAGATCAACCTCAAATATAGCAGTCACATCTTAAAATACCACATTTTCTGTCAATTCTTACTGTTAGTGCTAGTAAAAATTATCATCTTCTTTAAATTTCCTTTGCACTTGTTCTTTCTCCTTTTCTATAAATGTAAATGACTCTGATTATTTGCCCCCCCCAACCCCTAAAGATGGCTCCAGTTGGAGCTGAAAGTACTTGGGGAAACATATACAGCCTTCTTGAATTCATTCCATCCAAAAGTCCAAAGACTCATATGGAAACTTGAAAGATCAACCACGGAATAGGCATAAATGTCTCTCCTATTTAATTACACACATACACACAGATATATTAAAAGTATCAATACAATATTTAGTTTTTCTAATTCCATCTTTACAGTTTGTGATGTGCATTAATATAAACAAAATCTTCCAAATATTCAAATTTTGACAATTCCATACAGATTATTCTTAAATCTGATTATAATAGTAAAACAATCTTATTTTTCAGATCTGACTTCTACCAAATCTTCAGTTCTTTCAAGTCATCTTAGCAAAAGTGATATTTCTGCTCCATACCCACAATCCAGAAATCTTATAGAAATGAACAACCAGCAGACATCTAACTCAAGACCATTGCCCCCAGTGCCACACAAAATCTAAGGAATATATTTTCTGAATAATAATATGATTTAAATTTATCTATTTCTATCTGTAAATACAAACATACACGAGACATCAAATTCTTCCAATATTTACTAATAAGAAATGTTATAATATTCAACTTCTTCATGATAGAAATACAATAAAATTAATAATATACATGAATCAATAAGTTATAATCCTTATTTAGTTTGTGGAAAGAGAAAACATTTCAAATTTTCACACACACACACACACACACACACACATGTATGTGCGTGTGTGTGTGTGTGTGTGTGTGTAACCATATCCCAACAAAAACAACACATCATAGAGAATTTTTATGAGAGTAATACTCTTAAAATGCTTAAACTTAAAGAATAATATAATCTTCAATCCAATTTGTAACTAAATGATAAAAGTGTAGGATAGGTATTTATTCTGAATATCTTTTTTTATCATCCAATCTCTCAGTATAACTAACAATGAAATGCTGATTAGAATCGACTACTGTAATTTAAATTGATGTATCAATATCATTATCAACCAAAATCCCAACAGATTCACAGGTCATCTATTGTAAAATTTGACATTATACTGAACAAATATAAGCATTATATATATATATATATATATATATATATATATATATATATATACACACACACACACACACACACACATACATACACACACACACACACACAATACGATACATATGAAATATTCAACATAAATGAAACAACCATTCATTTACTTATACAAAATGAAAAAGGTGAAGAGGTATATTCACAATTGATTAATTTGGTATTGGCCATAATGTGATAGATAAATAAATCCATGTACTATACTATTCTTTATTTTTGTCACATAGAAAAATATGCATTTCTCTAAAAGAATTCACAGTTATTTATGAATGATTCTTTAGATGTAATAATAAATTAAATGATAATTACAGAATATTGATATGTAAATCAAGACAACTTACTATTAGAAAATCATACACAGTTTACATTTTCTATTCTAAGACTAAAACTAAAACTATAACAATTAATAGAAGTCAAGGAAGGATAGAGAGAAAAATATAGACCAAGTGGAATGAATGAAATATCAACAGAAATATTGCATTGTGGGAATAAAGGCAGAAAATATAAATCTTATTAGAGAAATTAAAAAAACAAAACTATACATCATCATATTATTCAAAGTATCAAAATTAAATCTAAAACAATTTTTGTTGAAAAATCAAAAAAAATTAGATTTTGATTTAAACATGAGAAATAAATAAGGATAATAGTGTGTAAGTCTCACAATGATTCCACATTAACAACTTCTACACCCTCCTTCCTCCGACAAATGCAGCCATTGCACACACACCATACTTCTTAGGATGACTACTTTGTTACACTCACATACACAACACAAATCCAAAATTTTATCTCACTTACTAGATTGAGTATCAACAAAATTATCAGTGAACTAACATCTTACAAGTAACAACATTGGAGATCATAACAAAGGTAAGAAGAATTGTCATGATTTTTCTTTTAGTTTCTTTGTTTCCTTAAGCTGAAATTATCTTTCATATCCGATACATTTTTTTCTTTCGTTTTTATAAAACTCAAAATGCTTGGTAATTTCTAAGAAAGATGTAATACCAGCATAAATATAATCTAACTCTTAAAACATATAATTACAATAACTTTTGATATCAAAAAATTAAAACTTTCACAACTAGTTCTACTCAAAGTATCATAGATAATTTCTCTATGACTTCTCCATCTTTTCACCATGTTAACACTTCTCTGTGAAGGAAGCCATGAGACAAACCAATTCTTTGAAATTTTCAACAATAGTAGCAGACAGTATATGGCCAATTTTACATTATATAACCATAAATCTATTATATATGAGCTATAAAAATGATTAATGTACCAATATTACTTATAAAAATTCATTGCAAATAAAATTTGTATGAATTGTACAGGGGTATGAGTTTTCATCAAAAAATGTCGGCCAACCTAATTTTGTGACCCTATTATAATGAATTTTGTGATTTTTTTCGTTTTTGCTAAATTAACATGTGGAAATACTTCTGATTTCTTAAGAGATGAAAAATAAATATTTGTTGATAAAAAAAAAGGAGTTCCTAACAACTATTTCACACAGACTACTATAAATATTATGAAAGATCAAATAATTCAAACATTAATAGAAAGAATAAATTAACAAAAAAAATAAAAGAAATATGAATCTAAAATCAAAAAATCAATATATCAAATTATAATTTTTACTCGGTGAAATCAAATTTAACTTTATTTAAAAAAAAAAAAACTGACAACAAACAATGATATACAATACCTTACACTTTATTAGAGAAGAAATTTATTAGATAAAAACGACTTCAGCAAACAGCAAATTTAATGGTGTACCCATTAAAAATTGGTCTTTGAAACAGAACTTTACAGAAAATCAACACAAAGACTAACACACAAATATACAAATAAGTAAGTTTTCAATTCAATCATTTGATAAAACTTCATAAAATTTATTTGAAAACCTATTGTCAAGTTGGAGTATATAATATAAATTCAATATTAATTTCATATGTAACAACGAGTTGAAGGGAACTAACTCTCAAATGCCGTGTAGATCATTTGGTTCAGTCAGGAAAATTAGAATATAACTAATGGTCTTTAAATTTAAGGAAACCAAATATATCAGAAAAATATTTAGAAAATATCTTAAACATTCTAGATAATGATATTCTCTAGGTGATAAATAATTCTCTTTTTATACAGTAGTATTCACATTTATAAACAACAAAATCAGTTGCTCTATTATTGTTGTTGTCAGTGGTGTTGGTTGTTTAAGAGAAAAAAATGAAATGTTCATAGTAACTGAAAATTTTCATTATAAGATTTTACCAGTCAATAAAACAAAATTTTCATGTTTGTTTTTTTTTTTCAGAGTATTCAAAATTACAAAATGTTGGAACTATCATTGCTGTTCTTATCTGTCTTCCATACATGTTTCAGTGTAGATCTCTTTTACACTGTGGAAGAAGGAAAAAGCCCAGGTACTTACATTGGAGATATCGCTGCAGATTCTAAAATAATGGATGATATTCCTCAAGAAGACAAAAAACTCATCACATTTAGCCAACTGCAACAGGGTGGAACAGGCAGTTCACAATATTTTCAAGTGTCCAAGAAAACAGGCAAATTATATGCAATAGTCACATTGGATGCAGAAGCATTGTGTAAACGTAATGAAGAATGCTTTCAGCTCATTGATGTAGCTGTTCGTAAGGGAGCTTCATCAATGAGGATTTTAGAAATCAAAGTCATTATAAAAGATATAAATGATCACAAACCAGAATTTCTGGATAAACAAGTTAATATTAAATTTTATGAAGGATTTGGGAAGGGAATGAGAAAACCAATTCCTAAAGCTGTAGATAAAGATGTTGGAATTTTAAATTCTAAGATAACATATGAGCTTAAAAAGATAAAAAATGAGCCATTTACCTTAGTTATTACACCAAGCGTTGATGGAACATCGATGGTAGAGATAAAACTAGAAGAAACATTAGACAGAGAAACAAAAGACTCTTATGTTGTACAAGTTGTGGCAAAAGATGCAGGATATCCACCAAAACAAAATATACTGAATGTTCACATATCGGTCATTGATGTTAATGATAATTTGCCTCTATTTTCTGAAAAAATATACAATATTACAATTAAGAATGAAGAGAGCAAAGTTACACCTATTCTTACTTTATCAGCAATTGATTTAGATTCAGAAGAAAATGGAAGGGTTTCATATCATTGGAGTCAAGAGACAACTGAGATGGCAAAATCTTTCTTTGACTTAATAGAAACAACTGGACAGATTTTCTTGCAGAAAAGGTTTAATTCAGGAGAAAAAACAAAATATAAACTATACATAAAAGCTGAGGATAGAGGAAATCCACCATTAAGTTCTATTGCAGAAGTGAATATAAATGTAGTCAACAAGAACAATAATGCTCCAATTATTAAAGTAAATTTTCCAACAGCTTCAGAAAAGAATATAATTGAAATTTTTGAAAGTGCCAAAGCTGGAACTTTCATAGCTTATGTAAAAGTAACTGACAATGATGAAGGACAAAATGGAGATGTCACTTGCCACATTCACCATGACAAATTCCAGCTTCAAAATTTAGGGACTAAGAAATATGAAGTGACACTGAAAAAGCCCCTGGACAGAGAGAAAGAAGAACACCATGATGTTGTGATCAGTTGTCAAGATAAAGGATCTCCTCCTCTTCATAGCAACAACAAATTCTCTATTCAAGTGATGGATATCAATGATGTTGAGCCACAGTTTACAAAAGACATGTTTAAATTCTTGATTGATGAGAATCAAAACTCAAGAATTACTGTTGGATACATCAATGCAACTGACCCAGACTTGGGAGCTGGAGGAAAACTTACCTATTCTCTCATCACCAATAACAAACGCTTTTTACCTTTCAAAATAAGCACAAATGGATTATTATCAGCAATTATGTCTCTTGATCATGAGTTTCAAGATACTTATGAGTTTCAGGTATTTGTGAAAGACAATGGAACACCATCTCTAAATAACACAGTCAATGTGATTGTTGAGGTAACTGATAAAAATGATAATGCTCCATATTTTACATTTCCCAGTGTTAAACCTTACAATATGGATGTGACATATTACCCACATCATACAAAGAACATCACCCAAATCAAGGCAGCAGACAGTGATAGTCAAGAGAATGCATTTCTAAAATATGAAATAATCAGAGGCAATGACAAACAGATGTTCAGCATGAACCAGTACACTGGATTGTTAGGTTTTAATCGACAACTGAGCCCAGAAAATGCTGGTTCTTATCAGTTAGACATTGTGGTCAAGGATAGTGGTAGCCCAGTTCTATCAGCAACAACTACTCTGTTTTTAACATTGACTATCAGCAACAAGACATCCCAAATGTTAAATGTTGTTGAGCTGGAAAGTGAAGAGAAGGTTCATCTTAATCTCGTCATTATTATTACAGTGATAGCAGTGACAATAGCTGTGTTCATTACGGCTTCATTGTCAATCTGCATCATTCGCTGTAATGGTCAGCCAAATGTGGCCTATGCACAAGCACTTGATCCTACCAATAGATATGTTGGGGAACAGAGACACTTGATAGCTCCTTACCAAGGAAACTCTTGGCCTCGACCAGCTCAACCAATACCAACAGACCAAATTCCATCTACAAATACTCCATTGACAACATCAAGGAGGCAGTTAACTTGTGCCAATGGATTCCCACAGAAAGCACAGCCATCAAATGATGTTCTATCACAAGTAAGTAAATAAGATGTTCCTTTTCCTTGTGTACTTGTTTTTCTAGAAGACAAGAAATGCTAAACCAAATAATAGAAGATTAATATCTTTAATATTTTCTTGTTCTAAGCATGAATTGTCGCTTCTGCCTGTCAATGAATTTGAGATTGGCATCATTTGTAGGAAATCCTTTTATATCACTTGAGTAATCAAAAAGAAAGCAAAACATCAGCAAAGGAAGAAGTAAAAAAAAAAAGGATTGAAAAAAAAAGAACAATAAGGAGTATATTTAAATGAAATAGAGAAAAAGAGCATGGACTTATGTGCAGAAAGGTGAGGAGTGAAATTTAAAAGATACAGAAAGAAAAAAAGAAGAAAACATAAAGGAACATGAAGGAGAGAAATTAATTAGTGTAGCCAACTTGGTTATTATGTAAAAAAAATCATCCCTACATTTGAATTTCTAAAATACTTCATGTTAGCATAACTGTTCTTTTTGATTATTCTATAGTTAAACTAGATTTAATAACTATATATATATATATATATATATATATATATATATAGTTATTAAATCTAGTATATATATATATATATATATATATATATATATATATATATATATATATACACACACACACACACTATTTGATGGTGTATAAGATGCACTCCAATATCAACAGAGCAAATCAAAAGAACAAAGTACTAATATTAAACATGATGAAATTGATATAATGAATATGATTAATAATAACCTTTTAAATAATGAGAATAAGTATATGAAAGTTACTCTTAAGTCTAAACTAATAGGAGTTGCCAGGTCACTAATTTCAGCCAACTATCATGAATTTTAAACCTACATATGGCATATAAAATGCAGGGGAATTTTTAACATATTTTTAGTAAAAACAGTGCACCTTATATGCCATCAAATACAGTATATATATATATATATATATATATATATATATATATATATATATATATATATATATATATATATATATATATATATATATATATATTACATTGTGCTTCATATATAAATAAATAGACTATAACTTTGAGCCAAGTAACTATGAATTAATAATATTCATTTTAGATTTAATTTTTCTTCAAAATATTATTTTTATTTTTCTTGATTAGAAGATTCGACTCCGTCTTTAATGAAGGATTAAAATTGAAAATAATTAACACCTAATAATCTCTTGAGAATCCATCACTTATAAATATCAGTGCTAAACAAATTTTCTTTATGACTTATTTGAAAATGTAAATACATATAATGTGTGTACTTATTTGAGTAATGTAATTCCAGTGTATTGATCATTACTACTCATCTCTTACAAACTTTAGAGAAGGTGAAATCCTGCAGTGGATTGAAAAAAGGTTTATGGGTCATTTGAAGATATATATATATTTAACTTCTTAATTATTTTTTTAACAGATGTATACTCAAAATGTATCAATTCCACCTGATTATTTTACTTGGAGATCTACTGTACCTTCACAACCAGATTCCGAACTTAGCAGGAGGGAAGAAAATGCCACAAGTGATCAACAAAAAGAAGGTAAATTAATTATTATTAGAAAGTTCTTAAACATATCAAATAATTTAGCCAGTAAAAATAGGCAACAAATGAAAATAAAGAAAAACAGAGAAAATGGAAATACCTTTATGAATACATGAAATGATATTTGAAAATATTTCAAGAAAAATGAACAAACAAATAAGCTGTTAAGAATTATTTGAAAAACAGCTGTAATAAGGCAATCAAGTCTAGAACTAATTTAAAAAGTTAAATAAAATTCTAATTATTAATTTCTACTTTGTTAAAATAGTGCAATTCAATATTTTTAATTTTTATTTATTTTCAGACCATCCTAAAATAAAAGACCATCCTAAAAGAAAATGTACTTGTATATATATATATATATATATATATAATATATATATATATATATATATATATATATATATATTAGAATTGGGTGGTTTGGCAATTTATGTTTCAGTATTGTTTCCCTCTGCCTGCCTTTGATACCACAGTTTTCAGTTTTTAATTTAGTATTTTTACTTTCTAAGGAAGCCATTCATTTTCTTGTAATGATAACATTTCAAGTCAATATATGATTTCATTTGAGATTGACAAATTTGCAATTTAGTCCATTTAACTCACAATTTCTCGAGTATTTCTGGTTCAATCTTAAAAATATTTATATGGCTGGAAAGAAAGTAAAATAATCTTTCTAAATATTTAATTTGTATGTTCTTTTATCAATTGAATTATTTTTTAGAGTGAGTTAAAATGATATTTTGCTTTGAACAGCCAAAAATGCAAAATATGATTTTTCTATTATTTTTTTCAAGACAATTTTATGCATTTGTTTCTTGAAAATTCTTGAAATTGTACACTCAATTAGAAGATACCTTAAACTACAACCAGGAAGACGTTCATTTCTTTTCCTGTGGTAGCGGATTCTTTCAAAAATTATAAATTAAGACAAAAAAGAGCAATGTTGCATTAAGAGAAGATAATTTCAGAATTATTTCAATATATGAGTGAAATTTTGATCATGTTTTAATATCAAGCTTTTTTGTGAAACTATCAATTTTCAATTCAAAATACAAACTTAAAAAATTACAATCTATTAAAAAATGTAAACAAAAAGGGAACCTTTTTTGTTCATTCTCTATTGAACTAAATGGTTTTAAAAAACATTAAATTGTTAAAAATATCTTGTCATTTTTAAAAGAATTTTGTCGGACTTTTATTTTGAAGAATACTATTTATTTAAATGAGTTTCAATATTAGTTAATGGTAGTGGTTGAGTAATTCTTTGACTTATTTGTATTATTATATATACAATTGTGCTTTTAAAAAGTCTTGATATATATTGAAACACAGATATTAGGAAAAACTATCTAAATAAACAAAAAATAATTTACATTGAAAATTCAAAATGTGCAAAATTCATAAATGTACATTCCAAAAAGTTTATGGAGGAAATTACTTTAAAATTGTTGGTAATTGTTTGCGACATGCACACATTTAGACTAGATGCCAATAATTGTGACATCATAGATGTATTTTATAAAACCAAATCACTACCCCTGACTGAAAAAGATTTATCAAAAATTGGAGAAATATCTGATTTCAATAAAATTTTCAGTATTGATTTATCAATGAATTGTCACGTGATGGCTCATGGAGACGAAGAGGTAGGACTGATACTATCCTCCCGTATTGAATTAGAGTATCAAGCAGTCAAAAAGTGACCGTTAGGAAGGAATGTGGGTCACACAGGAGACCAGATGTTCGCACTTAAGTGACCTCAGGTCGCCGGACATCGGAAGGGGAAAGAGAGAGAAGCCAAATGATTGGCTGGGACCCCAAAACGGAAGTGGGGTTCCCTTCCCCTCAGCGGAAGTAAATAGGAAAAAGGTAGTTTTTGAGCAAGGCTTGTGGCAGACGGACGATAGCCATTTTACTCCGGGCTAAAGACAAAAGACTAACTGAGACACGAAGGACTCCAAAATCCTTCAAGCCAGTACTAAAAACAGAACAAAGTCTATTAGCCCGTGAAAGAAGAAAAATTCTCCAGTGGAACCCCGTCGAAAATAAGATAAGTAACTTTGGGAACATTTTTTCTTTATACTCAAATTTTGTTTACCACACTCTCTCTCTCTCAATTTGAAAAAGGATAAAAGCCAAGAAAAGACATTCATATTCATGGACAATCCAATTATATGTTTTGACACTTTGAACGTATATATATATAACCGTAGTAAAGAACCTATGTATTTTCATTTTACCATGTGGTCTATGTTGTTATTCCATGCTTTCCTTTCAGCTTCTATTCGCCTTATGTTATCTTGCTTAGAACTGTCCTATTAATTCCTAAAGTATCACACGGGAAACCGGAGTTGCCGACTACTACCATATTAATATTATTACAACTAAAACCTATAGGCTCAACTCTTCCATTATCTCGGGGAAGGAAGAAAGCTGCCTGGTGGGTGTGTGATAGTGTGAAATTTGGAACCCCTTGCCAGCGGCGGTCAGTCTGGTCCTAAATTATTCCCTCACGTAACATGCCAGTTCTTATCTGCCTGAGAGAAGAACTCTGAACAGGACTTATTTCTGTAGGGGATCAAGTGCTTACCTGCCCCGTCTTCACACGTGCGAAAATAAAGTCCCGTTTTGGGATTTTAGTCAATCTGCCGTCACAGAATTAATTTTATAATGCATGTTATTTTATTAAAAAACTTTCTGATTTTTTCAGGTCACTTAACTTTAACGCCCCCCCACTTAATTTGGATGTGCAAAATATCAGTGGGGTTATATAATTAATGGAAACTAATTGCTGTATAAATAAAAAGACAAAAGACTGAAGGTGCAAATAGAAAAAAAAATTTAAATGAAAGATTTTTAAAAAAATAAATACCCAAAATTCGAAAATTAAATAAAAAATAAAATAAGTTTTTTGAAATTTTTCTTAATTACTCTGTTGTATATGAAATATAATCTTCTTTTAGATTATCAGTGAAATAATTATACATTGATATCTGTTCTGTTTAAATAACTGGGGACTAAACTTTTAAACTGAGATTTCTCCATTAATTATTACATCAGCCTACTAAACTAAGCTTGTTATTAAATGAATATTTTTTTATAATTTATAAATATGAATTTTAGAAGTAAAAATTATAGGCATTATATTTTAAATCAATCTTTATAGATTTAAAACATGATATACTTAAAAATCTATGCAAGCTCATTTGGATTCCACTTGCTTCCCCTGAGTCAGTATATATTTTAGACAGTCCTAAATACTCTGAGTGTTATAAGTAACCTGAAAGGAATCTGCAATTTTTTAAATAAAATAACTGATGCATTATGAAATTCATTGATGAATAAATCAACACTGAAAATTTTATAAAAACAGATAATTCCTTGATTGTTCACCTAAAGTCAGTTTTTAGGCTTTAAAGGTGATTTAGTCATAGAATTCATGACTTTGATTAAAGTTTATTTATTAAACTTTTGAATAAATTATCAACTATATATAACTAGCATAACAAATTGGTAAAATATGAAAGAAATTGTCACATAAAATATCTATATTTGTGTCTTTGGACAACACATTTGAAAGAGAAAATAGTATAGCACTCTAGAAATTAGTTTATGATGTGGCTTTTAAAAAGCCAAAAAATGAAACCCCTCATGTTTAAAATAATTAAAAATACAGCAATTCTTTTTTGGTATGCCAGTCAACTGTTTGGGGATTTTGCAAATAAATTTCTTTGAAACAAGGAAAATGAATGAATTTTTTTCTCCCTCTAAATAGATTTATATTCTTATCTAGTGAATACACCTAAAATTGAATATTCAAAATAATTAAAAGCTTTTAATTTCATTTTTAGAATGTGTATATTTCCAAATCAAAAGTATCACCAGTTCTTTTTTAGAAACACACGTTAAAAGTGAAATTAAAAACTATTTCAATCATTTTAATATATAATTTCAAGTGTATTTGCTAGATAAAACTATAAAGATATTTGTAAAAATAAAATGAATTAATTTTAGTTTAGAAGAATTTTACAGGCAGAATACCATTGAACATTAGTGGCTAAAAAATAATGATTTTTACTTAGGGTTTAAAAAAGATTGACTTGCAATTTTGAAAATATACACATTTGAAAACTGAGATTAAAACTTACTTTATTTTTCAATATCTAATTATAGATGTATTCGCTAACATAATTTTATTAGTGGAAAACAATGTTCTTGTTTATAACAACTTTATTTTGTGATTGATGTACTGGCTTATCAGAAAACAATTACCCTTACAAAAAATTTGACTTCATAAAATCTAACATTAAGATGAAACTAGCAACAGTTTTTATTTTTTCTCACTATCTTGTTGTTAACTTAATTTTACCATAAAATGTATTTTTTTGAAAACTGAAACAAACAGATTTCAGACCTCATGTAGTATTTCCCTTTTTTTTTCTATTTGCAAATATTCCATGATATAAAAAGTTTCCAAGTGTCATATCAGTTGTATTTCTTTTTTTCTTCTTCTCCTTCATTTCTTTCATAAACAAATAGATTTAACATTTACTATTATTATTATTACCTATAACTAGTCAATTAAATGTTTTTATCATATTTTTGTTCAATCTTTTCTCTTACAATAGTGTAAATGTTGATAAAATTCAATTTTATAAAATCTAAAAGTCTTTTTTAACAGTGTTTCCTTGAATATGGTCACTCAGTAGTGATATCACTAAACTAAAAGATCTCAGTTTTGTAAAAAATTTTCATGCGGTTTCTTGGTGTGAGGATGAAACTGAAAAAAGTTGGATTTTCATTTAAACCACCCATCTCTAATATATATATATATATATATATAGATATCAATAATTTCATAGCCTAATAATAATAAGTTTACATTATCTAACAAATATTCAACATAATCACCTTCCTTGTCAATGAATTTAACTCATAAATCCTCATTAATAACACAAATTGAATATTATATGGTGAAGATTTCAGCTATTAAATGAGGCAGGATACAGTTGGTTGATCCATCTTTGAATATATATATATATATATATATATATATATATATATATATATATATATATATATACATTCCAAGCTTTCAAAATAAAGTTTAATTTGTATATTCTCATCCTTAAATTTAATGGAACCTTATATAAAAAAGATTTTAGCAAATCTATTTTAATAATTCCTATTAGTAGTGACAAAAGCACTTTTTTTTTTCAGATCAACCTCTTACCAAGTCTGCAACTCATTCAAGCCAACTTAACAAAAATGATATTTCTGCCCCATACCCACAGTCTAGAAATCTAATAGAAATGAACAACCAACAAACTTCTAATATCAGACCATTACCACCAGTGCCACATATGAATCAATAATTATCTCGTCTATACAAATAGTGAAAAGCACACTTTCCATATTTACATTAAATATATGCATACACACATACACATGAGTTAAACCTGCTCATGGTATAAGCACAAAATTGAACATTACACAAAAACCACTAGTTATTTCCAATTTATTTTATGAAATAATAATAATGTGATGTAAAAAGTGGTGCAATTAAAATTTTAAAACTTTTATGTAAAAAAACTGTTTTTTACTTGTACACAAAAAACTTTCAATAAACGAAATAATAAATTCTGACAGTTATTTACGATATTGCTCATAATTTGGCATACTTGCATGATGATACTAAAACAAAATCTATTTACTCTGCTATTTCCAAACAAAGATACAAATTAATAGCTAGACAATAAAATGAAACTGTCTTTCATTTTTGTTGAAAATAAAAAATAATGAAAAACTCTAGATATTATTATCATTATTTTACAAATTTTATATAAAACTTAAAAGTATTAAAATTTTCTTCTTAGACTTATAAACACCGATACAACTTTACAGATTAATATCAGAATGCCCATGAACTTAAATTAGTTCTAATACAAATCAAGATAAACCATATATTTGCATTTGTTTATGATCAGTAGAAACAAGACATTTGGGAGACACATAACATGGATAGAGGGAAGAATGCAGATCCTACAGGATGAATAACATATTCACTATTACACTGCATTGTGGGAACAAAGATAAAAAGAATAAATTTTATTTCTAAATGAAATTAAATAAACTCAATTCTACACCATAGTGTTTTATTTAAAATATCAAAATCAAATATAATAACAGTTTTATTAAGCCATAAAAAATAAGTTTTATATTAATCATAAGACAAACACATGAATGTGGGTTGGTATTTTCTACATGCCACTAGAACAACTTCTACACCCTCTTTCTTCTTTTGATGGATGCAGCCATAACACACACACCATACTTTTTAGGACAACTACTTTGTCACACTTTTAAACACATTTCAATTTCAAAGTTTTATCTCATTTACTGTACTTAACATCAATGGAATAATCACAGGAAAATACATCTTACAGTTAAGAAATTGCAGAGCATAATAAAGGTAAGTTGAAGTTTTATAATTTTTATTCTGTAAAGTTCTTATTTCATACAATCCACCTCATTGATAACCATCTTTCATGTCTGACATACTTTGTGCATAAACAGAATGCTATGTTTTCTGATTTGAAAAACTGTATTTATTAAAAATTTCTAGGCACACTAAAAATTTAAATGTGTATTTTCCTGTTTCATATTAAAAGCATTAATCTAGAGAAATAATGAATTACGATTATACAATTTCTTAATTTTTGTTTTATTAAAATTTTACTTGGTTCAGTAGTAAGACGCCATTACAAAGATCTACATTCACTTCATTCTACATAATGCCATACTTTATTATTTAATCAAATATCTTTACAAATATATAATCAATTATTATTTAAGAATATATTTATTTTAAACTTACATATATTTTTCTAAAAATATATATTTCAGTTATAACTTTCATCAGTTTGTCAGTCTGTATACTTATTTTAAGATTTTATGATTTATTATTTCCAAATGCTTTTTTTTTAATTCATGTAACCATAAAGAATGTTATTCCTAAATTCTAAATACAATATGATATCAATTTGATGAATTCATTCAACTTCAAATCCTAGGAAAACCATTTTACAAGTGGATTTCACACTACTTCAAAACTGAAAGCAAAATAGTAAATTATTGAATCAATGAAAATACATCTAAGTTAAAATAAACAAGATAAATAATTTCATCATAGATTATATTGCTATACAAACTTTTAATAAGATAATGTAAAAAAATCATACAAATACCAATATAAGTATCAATGAATGAAGAAAAATTGTTTGCCAATAGTTTACAAACACCTCCAAGATAATTCCCTGATAAATTCTAATAAAATCGACTTTTGTGTGATATTTACCAAAAAACACTTATAAAGAAATTTTTTTATTAAGTAAAATCAAAATAGGATTTGCTTTATCGCTTAGCAAAAAAAATATGGAGGATTTAAAAATGTTTTAGAATCAAAAAGTATATTGATAACTATTAGTTATACTACTTTTGTTATATATTTTTAAAATATATACATATCAGTTCATCAGGCCATAATTAATTTGATTTGGATTACAAAATTATTGTTCCATTGAAACTCAGAAAATGAGAAACAAGTGGAAGGGAAGTAACTCCACAATAGTTAAACCTCAACTACAAATCTCAAATAATTAGAAGACATGATTTGTCACTGACGAAATAATTAGAGTAAAGGTTAGACATTCTTAAACAAACCTCTGGTACAATTAAAAAGTAACTGTAATTTAAATAGCTTTTAAAATTCACAATTCTCAGCAGAATTTTACAGTATTTGTGGAGATTTTAATATATATTTCTAATATGAAGTAAAAATCAATATACTTTTTAAAGCAAGAGTACATTTAATAAGTACCTGAAAATGAACAAGTAAATAATACTTATTGCTATGTGAATATTAACAAGTCATGAAATCATACTGATAAATCTCTGGTTACAGTGAAAAAATAAAATCATAAATATTTAGTAATTTTCACATTCTTTGTCTCTTTTTTTAAATTTTACTTCTTATTATTCCATATATAAGGTACATAGGATATGTTTCCAGACTTTTTTCGTATGGGCACTTTTATTGATAGTACACATATGAAACTCTAGTCCACTTCGAATTAATCTCCTCCAGCTGCAATGCACTTGTTTTACCGTTCCAAAAACTTCTGGAAGGCCCCATGGAAGTCCTCTTGTGTCAGCGTGTCAATGACCTTCATCACAGCCTCTTTCATCTCCTCAATTGTCTCATAACGACAGCCTCTGAGCTTAGGGAATAACCAAAAGTCACAGGGAGCAAGGTCTGGACTATAGGGGGACTGAGAAACTGTACTGATGCCCATCTTGGTGAAATAGTCTGTGACGAGGATGGAGTTGTGGACTGGTGTATTGTCCTGGTGGAAATGCCACTGACCCGATTTGAAGAGTGCTGGCCTCTTCCAACAGAATATCTTCCTGAACTCCCTTGAAACCTCAACATAGTAACCCTAACTCTAACCCTAACCCTTTGGCCAATTCACTCTTGTGTATTGACTTCCTAACTCCTTCTAAAGTGTCAGATTGCATTTTTGAAATTAACCAGCTGTGACAATCCGTCTTTAGTAGGGTGTATTCGAATTCCTGCTGTAGCTGTTCATTTGAATATGGAATAATAAAAATTTGTCAGTCATCTCATAAGATGTATAGCAATAACATACTGCATTTTCAAGAGTCTACAACAAATTTAAATGCCCATACAAAAAAGTCTGGAAACTTATTGTATGCCCCCCCGTATATTTATTATTTCACTGTTAATATTTTCAGTGTAAATAATGTTACTATTTGCTTTGATTTTTGTATCTTACCAGTAAACATGAAAATGAAATAAGTAAAATATACTCTTGTGATTAAATTATTTCGATCCCGTCAGATGAAAATTAAGATATTTAAATTATGAAAATAGGAAATGGCCATAAATAAAAATACATTATATTACATGGTATCTAAATAATTCTCTAACACACTACTGCTACTTTTTTTTTAATGTATCATGCAAAGATTTTAAAATTCTCAGATCTTTTTATCAAGATCAGTACATATGTTTTTCCATGTGTATCAATTAAACATATTAAATATTTCTTAATGGATAATGGCCAAGTTTGGTATATAATATAATGAAATCTTCATTTTTTAATCTTTTCAAAGATAATTTATTGTCACAGGATGAAAAGTTGCCTTTTTTTTCTTCTTCACATTAACTGGGTTAAAAAAAAAAAACTAGATAAAAAAATAGCTATATCAATAATTAGTTACATCTTTCATTGCTAATATGAAAGGAAATGCAGTAGTCAGAACTCGTGAAATCGATTAAAATCAATGTATAATGCTGAAAAAGAAATATTAATTAGAATTCTTTACCATCTAATTCCCTAATCTAATTATAATTTACTTTATATCAAAGTTTGTATTTTGAAGACAATAACAATTTACTAATGATGTAATTACTTGATAAAAATTGTTCATTTTCATTTAATATTTATTTGCTAGTGTGAATTATTTAATGACAATATGTTTTAAATTATGTTTCAGAAAATAAAGCAAACATGTTAAGATTGATATATATTATCGTATGCATATTACCCATATGTCACAGTGTAGATCTCACTTATACCATGGAAGAAGGAAAGAGTCCAGGTACCTACATTGGAGATATTGCTGCAGATTCCAAGATAATGAATGATATTCCCCAACAAGACAAGAAACTAATATCATTTAGCCAATTACAGAGTAAAATAGGTAATTCACAATATTTTCAAGTGTCCAAGAAAACAGGAAAATTATATGCAATAGTCACATTGGATGCAGAAGCAATGTGTAAACGTAATGAAGAATGCTTTCAGCTCATTGATGTAGCTGTTCGTAAGGGAGCTTCATCAATGAGAATTTTAGAAATCAAAGTTATCATAAAAGATATTAATGACCATAAACCAGAGTTTCCAGATAAACAAATTAGCATTGAATTTTTGGAAGATGTTGGGATAGGTACCAGAATAATAATACCTAATGCTATTGATAAAGATGTTGCAGTTGTGAACTCAAAAATTTCTTATGAACTAAAAAAGATGAAGAATGAACCATTTTTGCTTGATGTTTCGCCAAGTATAGTTGGAAAATCACAACTTGCAATAAAATTGGAAAAAAGATTAGACAGAGAAAAAAAAGATGCTTATGTTGTACAAGTTGTAGCAAAAGATGCAGGATCTCCTCCAAAACAAAACACATTAAATATTCACATCGCGGTTATAGATATTAATGATAACTTTCCAGTATTTTCTAAAAAAGTATATAATATTTCAATAAAGAATGAAGAGAGCAAAATCACACCCATTGTTGTTTTATCAGCAACAGATTTAGATTCAGGAGAAAATGGAAGAGTTTCATATCAATGGAGTCAAGAAACAACTGAGAAGGCAAAATCATTCTTTGAATTAATAGAAACAACTGGACAGATTTTCTTGCAGAAAAAATTTAAATCTGGGATAGGAATAAAAAAATTGTATATAAAAGCTCAGGACAGAGGAAGACCACCTTTGAATTCCTTTGCAATAGTTAATATAAATCTGATAAGCCATGAGAACACTGCTCCAACTATTGATATAAATTTTCCTTCTGCAGCCAATGAAAACATGGTAGAGATTAGAGAAAATGCTAAAGCTGGAAGCTTCATTGCTTATGTGAAAGTCATTGACAATGATGAGGGACAAAATGGAGAGGTTACATGTCACCTTCACCATGATAAATTCCAGCTTCAAAATTTAGGGACTAAGAAATATGAAGTGACACTGAAAAAGCCATTGGACAGAGAGAAAGAAGAACACCATGATGTTGTGATCAGTTGTCAAGATAAAGGATCTCCTCCTCTTCATAGTAACAGTAAATTCTCCATTCAAGTGATGGATATCAATGATGTTGAGCCACAATTTACAAAAGACACATTTAAATTCTTGATTGATGAGAATCAAAACTCAAGAGTTACTGTTGGATACATCAATGCTACTGACCCAGACTTGGGAGCTGGAGGAAAACTTACCTATTCTCTCATCACCAATAACAAACACTTTTTACCTTTCAAAATAAGCACAAATGGATTATTATCAGCAATTATGTCTCTTGATCATGAGTTTCAAGATACTTATCAGTTCCAGGTATTTGTGAAAGACAATGGAATACCATCTCTGAATAATACAGTTAATGTGATTGTTGAGGTAACTGATAAAAATGATAATGCTCCATATTTTACATTTCCCAGTGTTAAACCTTACAATCTGGATGTGACATATTACCCACATCATACCAAGAATATTACCCAAATCAAGGCAGCAGACAGTGATAGTCAAGAGAATGCATTTCTAAAATATGAAATAATCAGAGGCAATGACAAACAGATGTTCAGCATGAACCAGTATACTGGATTGTTAGGTTTCAATCGGCAACTGAGCCCAGAAAATGCTGGTTCTTATCAGTTAGACATTGTGGTCAAGGATAGTGGTAGCCCAGTTCTATCAGCAACAACTACTCTATTTTTAACACTGACTATCAGCAACAAGACATCTCAAATGTTAAATGTTGTTGAGCTAGAAAGTGAAGAGAAGGTACATCTTAATCTGGTGATTATTATTACAGTGATAGCAGTGACAATAGCTGTGTTCATTACAGCTTCATTGTCAATCTGCATCATTCGCTGTAATGGTCAGCCAAATGTGGCCTATGCACAAGCACTTGATCCTACCAATAGATATGTTGGTGAACAGAGACACTTGATAGCTCCTTACCAAGGAAACTCTTGGCCACAACCTGCTCGCCCAATGCCAATTGACCAAACACCATCTACAAATACCTCCTTAACAGCATCAAGGAGGCAGTTAACTTGTGCAGATGGATTTCCACAGAAGTCATCAGCCTCAAATGAAGTTCCATCACAAGTAAGTAAATGCAAGGTTACTTTTACATTATGTATTTAATAATCTATAACACAGGAACTGTTAAACCAAAAAATAAAAAATCAATATCTTCTATATTTTCTGCTTTTCAGTTTGATGTTGATGGAATAGAGTAAGAAGTAAGACATTTTATGTTAATTTGAATGTAAATACCAATTCTTCATCATTTTGTCACTTATGTTGAGATTATTTGTGCATGGATTATGTTGCAAGGAAAGAATGAAAGAAGCACAAAAGAAAGAAAAAAAGCCGCAAAAGAAGAAAATTAAGAAGGGATATACTAGAATGAAATTGAAAAATGAGAACATGGAGTGATATGGAAAATAGTAAGGAGTGAGCGTAGAAAGTTAAGTAAGAAAAGAAAAAAATAAGAATATGAAAGAACAAAAGTGAGAGAGATAAAGTAGAATAGATTCTCTAGTTATTACTAAAGAAGAAAATCAGATATATTTGAATTTCTGAAATGTTAACTACGGAATTTTTTTTTTCTATTATGAGACAGGATTACATGATGTGTGAGTGTGTGTGTGGTTTTGTAAATACACAGATAAAGTCACATTGTTTAAATATAAGTAAATACTTCATAACTTTGAGCCAACCAACTGCAAATAAAAAACATTGATTTTAAATTTAGAATGAAAGATTAAAATTAAGAAGAAATCACTTCTAATCATTTATAAATTTGTGTCATTGAATCAAAATGCTAAACATATTTTACATGATAGTTAAATTAGCTATTAACTGTAAAAATATTTATACTGCAAGATTTTCATTTCTAACAAATATGAAAAACAGATTTATAAAGGGTGAATACTAAATAATTCTCTGGAATGTAAAGTTTAGAATAAAATCTTATAGCATATGATTTTCCATACTGACATCCTATTTTTCATTATACATATAAAGTGATTGTTGTAGTAAATATTTTAAAAGAAAAGGTGTGTAAATGATTTCAAATTTGGTATTTAGATTTTTTGATTATTATTCCATATAAGTGTGATGTGCATTTACTGTTGTTTTTATTTTTTGACAATTATATATATATATATATATATATATATATATATATATTATATATATATATATATATATACCAAATAATAAAAAACCCGAAAAACCAAATTTGAAATCATTTCCAGACATTTTCATTTATATATATATATATATATATATATATATATATATATAAAACTTATTTATTTTTATCGTTTGGGGTTTTCAGACTACTGTCTTCATCTGATGTGTCTTCTGACCTTCTTCAGGTGTTTCTAGTCAAAATCAGGAGCTGACATAGAACTTCGAACCATGTCCTTTATTTAGTCCATGCGGGTTGCTTGCTCTGATTCCACTAACCATAACTGGGGATAAGTGTTAAGTATGTCTGTATTGTTACTTGCCTGCAGTCAGGATTGAACCTGCAACCTCCAGATGATTGTCACTTAGAAGCTTAGGATACATAGTGTAACGGTTATAGGCGTTGGTTCCCTAATAAATAAATAAAGGATGTGGTTCAAAGTTCTGTGTAGGCTTTCAAGTTCAACAAGAAATACCTGATGAAGGCCAGAAGACATATCAGATGGAACATTGTAAATATAACAATAAAGATGAAGACAATAGTCCAAAATCCCTGGATGGTAAAAATCATTAAGCTTCATTTCAGAAATTCAGATAACTAAACTCATTTATTTTTAACAGATGTATAGCCAGAATGTATCAATTCCACCTGATTATTTTACATGGAGATCTGCTATACCTACTCACCCAGACACAGAACTTAGTTGGAGGGAAGAAAATGCTGCATATGATCAACAAAAAGAAGGTAATTTTAAAAGAATTATTGAAGATTTGTAAAACATATAAAATAATTTAGCCCATAAGAATAAACAACCAATAAAAGATACTAAAAACAAAGAGAATATAAATAAAAATGTCTTTGTAAATATATTAACTGGTTTGGACACTAAGTAAGAATTTAGATTTATGAGAAAAGGAATGAACAAAACAACTAATTCAAAAACTTTTGAAGCACAACTGTAATAGAACAATTAAGTATTTAAGTTCTTCAAAAAATTAAATTTAAAATGTTGAATGGTTTGTGGTTCAAATAGTGATTTGATACTTTTGTTATTTCTATTTCTATTTCATTTAAGACCATTTTTAACTGAGAAAAAAAATATATATATACCCAACCCAATGGTGAAAAATAATCTACTTTATCCAACAAATATCTTTTTTACACAATCTGCTTCTGCATCAATGTACTTAAAGTAATAATTTGTCTACAATAACATAGACTTAATATTATATAGTAAAAATTAAGATGAAAATCCAGCACTACCTATGTCAGAATTATTGAACCATTCTTGTGTGTCTGTGTGTCTGTGTGCATGTATTTATATATACATGCATGCATATACAAATATTTCAATAAGATAGTTAATTTATGGAATTGTATATTCACATGTAATGGACATTAATGCAAATAATATGTTAAATTTATTTTAATAATTCCTCCATGATTTGTGACATAAGCACATTTTGTTTTTCAGGTCAGCCTCTTACCAAGTCTTCAACTCATTCAGGCCAACTTAACAAAAATGATATTTCAGCTCCATATCCACAGTCTAGAAATCTAATAGAAATGAATAACCAACAGACTTCTAATGCCAGACCATTACCACCAGTGCCACATATGAATCAATAATTATCTCCTCAACAAAAAAACAGTCAAAAGCACACTCTCATATTTACATCAAATATATACAAACATACAGATTATATATATATATATATATATATATATATATATATATATATATATAATCTGAGTGTAATCTATATAAATGAGTGTGTACACACACACACACACACACACACACACACACACACATATAAGTTAGGCTTGCTAGTGATATAAACACAAAATTTAACAAAAATATAAAATCTTCAACTTAGTTTGTGAAAAAAAATGTGATATAAAAAGTGGTACAGATAAAATTTTTAAACATATATGTAAAAAAAACTGTTTTTAATTATAAACAACAAACTTTAATAAATGAAATAATAAATATTTAAGTTATTTATAATACTGGTCAAAACTTAGCATACTTGCATGATGATACTAAAAAAACTATTTACTCTATCCTCCAAGAGCACAGACCTAGTTGATAACAAGATAATAAAAAGAAAGTGTCTTTCATTATTGTTGAAAATAAAACATAATACAAAACTCCAGAAATTATTATTATTTTAAAAATCTTATATAAAACTTAAAAGCATTATAATTTCTTTATTAGTTTTATGACAATGAATGCAACTTCACAGGTTTATCTCAGATTGCACATAAATTTAAATTAGTTCTAACATAAATCAAGATAGACCAGATATTTGTATTTGTTTATGACGACTAGACATTAAATATTTGTGAGACTCATAACATGGATAGAGGGAAGAATGCAGATCCTACAGGATGAATAACATATTCACTATTACACAGCATTGTGGGAACAAAGACAAAAAGAACAAATTTATTTATAAATGAAATTAAATAAACTCAATTCTACATCATAATGCTTTATTTAAAATATCAAAATTAAATACAACAATAGTTTTATTAAGACATGAAAAAATAAGTTTTATATGAATCATAAAAAAAATATATGAATGTGGGTTGGCATTTTCTACATGCCACTAGAACAACTTCTACACCCTCTTACTTCTTTTGATGAATGCAGCCATTACACACACACCATACTTTTTAGGACAACTACTTTTTCAAACTCATTAACACATCTCTACTTCAATGTTTTATCTCACTGGATCTAACATAAACAGAATAATCACTGGAAAATACATCTTACTGTAAAGAAATTTCAGACCATAATAAAGGTAAGTAGAAGTTTTATAGTTTTTATTCTGTTTCACTCGATACAAGCCAACTCATATATATATATCTATTTTTTAAGTCTAGCATACTTTCTACTTAATGAAATGACATATTTTCTGATTTGAAAAACTATTTTTCAAAAATTCCTAGGCACATTAGAAATTAAAAAGTATATTTTAGCGTTTATAACTAAAAGCATCAACTTAAAGTAGTAATGAATTCCGTCCAAAAATTTCTTTATTTTTTGTTATATTCAAATTTCACTTGGTGCTATTTTAAGACACCATTACAAAAATCTACATTCACTTCATTCTGCATCATGCCAGCCCTCATGATTCAAAGAGATATCTTTCATCTTTTCCTGATATATATATATATATATATATATATATATATATATCAGTTCTATGAGTTCTACAGTGTGTGCGTATATATATGTACATATATATATACACACACACTGTAGAACTCATTTATCTTAAACTGATGTATATATTTTTCAAAAGAAATATTTTAATCATTGCTTTTATCATTTTACTCATCTGTTTACATGTTTTATGATTTGAGTGATAGAAAAGTTCAAAATTCTTTGTTTTAATGTAACCATAGAGAATATTATTCTTAATTTCTCAGCCATATACAAAATAAATTTGATGAATTCATTAAATTTGAAATCCTTGTAAAATCTGTTTGTAAAAAACAGTGAATTTCATGGTATTTCAAAACTAAAGAATAAAATTTTAAATTAATTATTTCCATAAAAATCTATCTTAAGTGAAAATTATATAATCTTTTAGTGGTTGATATAACTATATTAACTTTTAATCAAATGAAGAAAATCATACAAGTGCCTGCACAACTTTCAATGTACAGTTTTGCAAAAAGATATTTTTTCAAAAATGTGAAAATAATTTTATGATTAGATTTTCCAATAAGATACTTTTATACTATAATAAGAAAAATAATAGTTATATTGCAGAAATCCTTGGTTTCTTATTCTTAAGGAAAATATAAAATTTGGATTTGCTTTATCTTACAAAAAATAAAACATGGAGGCTATGAAAATATTTTACAAAATTCTTAATATATGTACTGTAATTTCAAGCCACACAGACATAGACTATATATATATATATATATATATATATATATATATATATATATATATATATATATATATATATATACAGACACACACACACAGACAATCAATTCATTTAGTCATAACAATTAACTTGATTTTAATTACAAATTATTCATCAAATATATCTCAAAGGCGAAAAAATGCAAGGGAAATAACTCTATAACAGTTAGAAGATTAAATATTTAGCATTCTTCAACAAATTTTAGGTACAATGAAAATTTATCTAACAAGAATAATCCTATTCAACATTATTCATTCATGTAAATACAGTTAAATGGTTTCATCTCTTACTGTATAACAATAATGATGCTAAATAATACTATCTAATATTAATCATTTGTTTACAGACAGTTAAATAGTTTCAGGTATAGTAAGTAAAGTAAAGTTGGCGACCATAGTCGAGGATGACCCAAAGGCTCCCTTTTCGATAGCTTACTACACCAAGGTGTAGGGGAGGGTGCTACTCCTTTCCCTGGATTGCTCCACTTTACCCTTGATCTGTACCTTATAATGCTGAGTGTTAAGCAAGGAGGCATCAAGTACCATTTTTTGAGTCTTTGGTATGACTTGACCTGGGATTGAACCCAGGTCTCCCAGGCCATTGGCGAACACTCTAACCGCTAGGCCTTTTTTGAGTAGGCACAGTGAAAATAACATTTACTGTCATAGGAAATGAACTTGGTGAACCAAGTTAAAATCATGGATGAGGCTGTCTGAATTTCATTACACAATAATGCCTTTGGTAATAACATGAATCCATCTTTCCCCATACTCCAACTAGGGTTAAAAAGTAGGGAAAACTGAATTCTCTTGGTAGATAGGCAAACCAGTCTACAAAAAAGAAAAACTCTAAATTCAAAACCAAATGGCATAGAACTAGTAAATACACCAATAAAAACCTACTAGCAATAGAAACCATAGCATCCTCACTGGCATGATATAGCAGTGACACAGTGCAAAATGTTTTGACCAATATCATAATCTGGTCAGAGGACATTGGCTGGTATTATAAAAATAATGATTGATAAAAATGAATTAAAAATATAGTATTACTAAAACAATTATCTGAGTTCTTATATTTAATACTAAGTTCAATGACAAGAAAACCCTAAAACCTTTTTATAATGAGCAGTAATATCAAGTTTTTTTTTCATGATTGTAATTGTTAAATATTTCTTAGTTCAAAAATAGCAAATTTAAGTTAATATCAATAATCTTTATCTTTTAAATCTCTAAATGCCAATACAAGAGAAGTAGTCCTTTTTCTTTGTCCCCACTTAACTAGAGGTAAGTTGTTAAAAATGTATAAAGAAAGTCTTCATTTTCATCTGCTATCAGTCTATTATCAACAGAAATTCAAGACATAAAAGATAAAATTGATAATATGAAATATCAATTTATAAATATTAAGTATAACATATTTTATTCATAGGAATTCAACTGATTTTATATGAATTACTTTCTTATAGAGTAAGATAAACTGTAAAAAGAATATCACATTTTCATGTATTATTTATTTCAAAGTGTTTATGAAAAAATTTTTAAACTAATACATACAAAATTATTTTCCAGGCAGTAAATAAACATGTTTGGACTTGGATATATTCTCCTATGTATACTACCCATTTGTCTCAGTGTAGATCTTTCTTACACTGTGGAAGAAGGAAAGAGTCCAGGTACCTACATTGGAGACATTGCTATTGATTCTAAGATAATGGATGATATTCCCCAACAAGACAAAAATCTCATCACATTCAGCCAATTACAGGGTAAAGTTGATAGTTCACAATATTTTCAAGTTTCCAAGAAAACAGGAAAACTATATGCAATAGTCACATTGGATGCGGAAGCAATGTGCAAACGCAATGAAGAATGCTTTCAGCTCATTGATGTAGCAATTCGAAAAGGAACTTCTTCAATGAGAATTTTAGAAATCAAGGTTATCATAAAAGATATCAATGATCACAAGCCAGAGTTTCCAGATAAACAAATTAGCATTGAATTTTTGGAAGATGTTGGGATAGGAACCAAAGTAATAATACCTAATGCTATAGATAAGGATGTTGGGGTTGTAAATTCAAAGATTTCCTATGAGCTTAAAAAGATGAAAAATGAACCATTTACATTATTTGTTGCCCCAAGTATTGATGGAATGTCACAATTAGGAATAAAATTAGAAGAAAGATTAGACAGAGAAAAAAAAGACTCTTATATTTTACAAATTGTGGCTGAAGATACAGGAACTCCTCCAAAACAAAGCACATTGAATGTTCACATCAGAGTCAGTGATGTCAATGACAACTTTCCAGTATTTTCTAAGAAGGTATATAATATTTCAATAAAGAATGAAGAAAGCAAAGTCACGCCTATAGCTGTTTTATCAGCAACTGATTTGGACTCAAGAGAAAATGGAAAAGTTTCATATCACTGGAGTCATCAAACATCTGAAAAAACAAAATCCATTTTCCAACTAGAAGAAACAACTGGACAGATTTTCCTTCTGAAAAAATTTAATTCAGGAAAAAAGATAATACACAAATTGTATGTAAAAGCTGAAGATGGAGGTCGTCCACCATTAAGCTCATTTGCCAAGGTTCTAGTGAATGTTTTAAATCAATACAATAATGCTCCCATCATTGATATAAATCTTCCTTTTTCATCAAATACAAATAAAGTCGAAATTTCTGAAAATGCTAAAGCTGGAAGCTTCATTGCTTATGTGAAAGTCATTGACAATGATGAGGGACAAAACGGAGAGGTTACCTGTCACCTTCACCATGATAAATTCCAGCTTCAGAATCTAGGAACAAAGAAATATGAAGTGACACTGAAAAAACAACTGGACAGAGAGAAAGAAGAGCACCATGATGTTGTAATCAGTTGTCAAGATAAAGGATCTCCTCCTCTTCATAGTAACAGTAAATTCTCCATTCAAGTGATGGATATCAATGATGTTGAGCCACAATTTACAAAAGACTCATTTAAATTCTTGATTGATGAGAATCAAAACACAAGAGTTACTGTTGGATATATCAATGCCACTGACCCAGACTTGGGAGCTGGAGGAAAACTTACCTATTCTCTCATCACCAATAACAAACACTTCTTACCTTTCAAAATAAGTACAAATGGATTATTATCAGCAATTATGTCTCTTGATCATGAGTTTCAAGATACTTATGAGTTTCAGGTGTTTGTGAAGGACAATGGAACACCATCTCTGAATAACACAGTCAATGTGATTGTTGAGGTAACTGATAAAAATGATAATGCTCCATATTTTACATTTCCCAGTGTTAAACCTTACAATCTGGATGTGACATATTACCCACATCATACAAAGAACATCACCCAAATCAAGGCAGCAGACAGTGATAGTCAAGAGAATGCATTTCTAAAATATGAAATAATCAGAGGCAATGACAAACAGATGTTCAGCATGAACCAGTACACTGGATTGTTAGGTTTCAATCGCCAACTGAGCCCAGAAAATGCTGGCTCCTACCAGCTAGACATTGTGGTCAAGGATAGTGGTAGCCCAGTTCTATCAGCAACAACTACACTGTTTTTAACACTGACTATCAGCAACAAGACATCTCAAATGTTAAATGTTGTTGAGATAGAAAGTGAAGAGAAGGTACATCTTAATCTGGTGATTATTATTACAGTGATAGCAGTGACAATAGCTGTGTTCATTACAGCTTCATTGTCAATCTGCATCATTCGCTGTAATGGTCAGCCAAATGTGGCCTATGAACAAGCACTTGATCCTTCCAATAGATATGTTGGTGAACAGAGACATTTGATTGCTCCTCCTTACCAGGGAAACTCTTGGCGTCAACCTGCTCATCCAGTGACAATGGATCAAACTCCACCAATAAATACTCCCTTGACAGCATCAAGAAGGCAACTAACTTCAGTAGATGGATTTCCACAGAAATCACAACAAGCAATTGAAGTTCCATCACAAGTAAGCTGTAGCTATGATTTTAATTTCGTCAATTTTTATTATTAATTAATTTTCAAGATATATATTGTGTTTCAAATTTCAGCAAGATAGGAGAATCTGAACCAAAATCAAGTAGTCAATAATTTTAATTATTTCTGCTTGTATGATAAAGTATGAAACTGATTTAAATGAACAACTGGATTTTATCAATGAACTGATATTTTGAGTAAATTAATGATATCAAACACACTTTAGTATAAAAAATAATGTTCATATGATATATTTTTATCTGAAAGTGAAACAAGAGAACCAAATAATGTTCAATATACTCTTTAAAATGATGTATTCTAATGCTTTTACTGTCTTTATTTTTTTGTTTTAGGGTATCATCGATTATGTATAAAATATTCTTTCTTTGAACAGATGTATAGTCAGAATGTATCAATTCCACCTGGTTATTTTACCTGGAGATCGGCTGTACCTTCTCAATCAGAGACTGAACTTAACTGGAGGGAGGAGAATGCTACAGATGAACAAGAAAAAACAGGTAATTTGGAATCAAATTAGACACAGGAATTAAAAAAGATAAATGTCTTAATTTGTTCATTTATTATTCTAAAATCAAAATAAATGATAAAATTAAAGCACAATCTCTTAGTCTTCTATAAAAAAGAAAAAATATATGAAATGAAACAAATAAATACAGTTTTATAATATTAAGTTGTAATAAATCATTGTAATAATTAGTTCAAACTTATTTTTCGCTTGTAAATGATTTTAATAATCATTGATCATTTTATATAAAACTATCTAATTAAATGAATTAAAAAAATCTTTTTAATTATTAGCATAAGTATGTTTTTATCTTTCAGAACAACCCTCAATGAAGTCTTCAGTTAACTCAAGTCATCTTAACAAAAGAGATATTTCTGCACCATACCCACAGTCTAGAAATCTTATAGAAATGAACAACCAACAGACTTCTAACACTAGACCATTACCCCCTGTGCCACACATTAGCAAGTAAATGTCTACCCTTCATTAAAAGCTATATATATATATATATATATATATATATATATATATATATATATATATATATATTTGTGTATATGTGTGTATGTGTGTATGCAGCTGAAGTCAAAAGCTTATATATTGTGTAATAATTTTCAAGTTTATATTTGGAAATACTTTTTTTAAGGTATACAAACTAAACAAGTTGGATTGTGATAAAATGTCTAAAAGAAAGCAATGCAAAAATCAAGTTTTACAATACAAACAACATAAAATAACTGAAATACTGAAGTACATTGGGCTTTTTCTGCATAATTTTTATTCAGATTGTTGCCATGGAAACTCTTACATGGGAAAAATATTACATTTTACTGTAATGTTTTTTAAACAGTTTTTTCCTGCTAGCAAATGTCCTGTTAGGTGTTACCAAAAACGGGAAAATGTGACAGTGAAAGGATTAATATTTTATTGCAGGTTCTTTTGCTGTCTTACTAGTTACTAAGTGATTTTTTAAATTCACAAGTTTTTGTTTGATGCAGGAATTATCTTTTACTATTCTTCATTAAATCAATGGGATTTGCAGATTCTTAAAAATTCAGAAAGTATTCTTAAACTAAACTTCCTTAAATTGGGGATATTTGCTGATTTTGAAATGTACCTAAATTGGTGTATCCCTGAAAGACCTAGTTTTGATTTAATATATGATACTTAGTGGAAGAGTTCAAGTTTTCCAACAGAACTTTCAGAGTTCTTTTGTTTTTTCTTATTTTCCCTCTAACCAGAAGAAAAATACCACAGTACTGTTAGTTGGATAATATTCACAGCATAATACAGCTACCACTTTGCTTTATTGTGGGAATGGTGTCCTATGGCTTAAAGATTTCTCTTCATTTTGTAACACATATTTCTGGTCACTGTATACAAACAGTTCAGATTTCATCCAATCATAGCACACTTGGTTTTGGTCAAAGTGACCTTCTGTATGTCTCATATGCAGCAATAACTTTTTCCTTGCATAACAAACCTTTGAATTATTTCTAGTTTTCAGGGAGAGTCCTCATAGCATAGTAGCTAATATACTGTACAGCAAAATTGTAGTGAGTTCAAATTCCAGTCATGATATTGCATTCACTTTTGGACAAATACTCTTGGAAAAAGTATGGTCTCTTTATTTCTTCTCAGCTATGGGTTAAATAGTACTATTACTTTCCTTCTACAAGAAAGTCTTTGGCATTAAATAACCCACAAAAGTTGACATACCATTAAACAAAGAAACCAAATATTTTTATATTTTTGATTGTAGCCACTGATATATCAGTGGACTAACTATTTCTTTCTTTTCTTTTTTATGAGGTTAGTTTCTTTCTAACTATTTCTTTCTTTTCTTTTTTTTATAAGGTTAGTTTTACATTTTTTTTTTTTAAATTGTTAAAATTCTGTTCTGCTATTCTGGTCATTTTTTTTACATTTTTCATGACTTTATCGAAGTAAAGCCCAATAGACATTAACTTTATAACTAAAGTGATATTTTGGCAAGTTATAGTTGCTTAGAAATAGCTTTAAGTTACAGTCAGGATTTCTGTAAAATAATGGTTAAGTTCTGATTTGCATTCTTTAGATTTTCCCATATCTTTAACCCATGTTTATATAAAACTGTAGTAATATATGACATGAACAAGAAAGAAAGTTATAGCTTGTTTCATCTGTCATGTAAGGAAAAGCAAAGTTAGAATAACTTCATTCTAATATGCACTTGCTATCATGTTTTAAACCTCAAAAGAAGACACTTATATAGGAATAGTTTTGACCCTTCTCTTATTTACATTTAGTCATTCAATGTTGTTTGTATTGTAAAATACAAGCAAATAATATTTGAATTGTCTCCTTTCTTTTTAATATTGTTTAGAAACCCAACCTGTTTAGATTGCATATTTTAGAAAAGCATTTAAAAATGTAAATAAAACTGAAAATTGTTGTGCTGTATACAAATTTATGACTTCAATTGAGTATATCAAGATATACATACATACTACTTTAATCAATAAAAAAAAATACAACGTTAGATATAGGAGTATATTTAATACATTAAGAAGATCAACTTATTACTTCAGTGTGAAATATTTATTTAAAATGATATGATTTTGTTAGGAACACAGCATACACAAGTGTGTGTATGGATTGCAATTTTTCTTTTTATAAATTTATGATAAAGAAAAATATTCATATGTTAATGGAATCCATGGTTAAGAATGATAACAAATGATAGTTGGTTTCCTGTAGTTCTTATTTGACTTCATATAGTCTTCCAGTTATTTATATTATTTATTTCCAAAGTAAAAATCAGAACATTAGCAAAACACAACATGGATAGTAAGAAGAAAGTAAACCATAGAGGATGAATGATATACCCACAAAAACATTGCATTGTGGGAATAGAAGCAAAAAAGATAGATCTAATAATAAAAATTAACTAGAATAAACTCTCCATCATCAAAATTTACTCAAAGTGTTAAAAGTAAATCTAAAGCCATTTCTATTGAGAAAAGAATAAAAAATGAATTTAAAGACATACCCAATAAATAAATACAAGTAAGCAGAAGGTGTATTGTATATATTCCATATTAAAAACTTCAACACCCTCCTTCTTCCTGTGACTAATGCAGCCATTACACATACATCATACTTCTCAGGACTACTACTTTGTTACACTCATATAAAAATCTCCAACTTGTTTTTTCTGATGTATTGGATTTAGCATCAACTGAAATATCAGAAGAGTATGGATCTTTTTATGGATTACATCGAAGATCATAACAAAGGTAAAAATATTTTTGTAATTTTTCTTTTAGATTCTTTGTTTCTTTTTGTCTAAACGATCTCATAGAAGGCCATCACCCATATTTTATATATTCACATTATTCTCCTCAGTGCTTTGTGTGTATAAGAAATTGTTTTTAAAAAAATCCCTTCCAGAATATCTATTTGAAATATCTTTTAAAATAAATGAATCTTTACATTAATTTTACACAATGAAATAATGATTGATTTTCCTCTGACTGCTTTCTTGGTTTTCTGTCATATTAAAGAAGCCATTAAACAAGTCTCATTTTGCTCCATTTTAAAGAAGAGTATCATGCAGCTTTTATCCAAATGTTACTACTGAAAATTATCAAACAGAAAAATTATCATACCTCTAAGAAAAACTTTATTTACTCTTGTTATTTTAATAGAAATACAATATATTAAGATAAATATCTAATTTATATGTTTTAGAATGAAGTTCACATTCTGAATAAAATATTATCAACTTCCTATAGCCACCATCTTAAACTGATTTTATGATAAAAAAAATTAATAATATGAAATATAAACTTAATCATTGTAAAAAATTATCCTTAAGATTTCCCATTTTTAAAACATTTAAAAAACTACATTTAAACTCTGTATTTAGCATATAAAGATACTTTGTAGCTGTTTGACATCAAAGTGTTTGATAAATATCTATCTATCAATCTGTCTATCTATCTATAAAACACAATGTGTGATACACACATATATTGGTCATGTAAGCTGGTCTCATTACAGAGTAATGTGAAATTCATTAATCATAACACAAGACATGATTAGCCATTTGCAAATCAGTTTTCCTTACTCCTCATACATACACATAGCTTTTTGCAATATTTTAGCAAATTAGCCTTATTACTGAGTAATTTCAAATTCTTTTGTTATGGTAATATGGTTATTATATTATAATTGATTTCTGGACATATTTTCATCATTTTAAAGTATTTCAAGATAATTACAAATTTATGAATCTATTATCTATTTTTATATTTATATCTTTAAATTTCTTATTTTCATATTTTATAGCTTTTAAATAACCACAAGATATTCATAAATACAGATACTACACTCTGATCCTAAGCAGACATGTTGATCCATATATAATTAACTCCATCACTTTTAACAGACACTATGCTAGTATTATAAAGTATATTGAGATATGCATTACAAAAAGAAACAAATTATGAAAGTAAAAAAAAAATACTAATGACAATAATTTCTCATGCACAATAAATTATTTTTAAAAAGAGTCACCCATAATTTTAGAAAAATTAAATTTATCTGCAGTTTCAAGCAAATTTGTCTAAACGATCTCACAGAAGGCCATCACCCATATTTTATATATTCACATTATTCTCCTCAGTGCTTTGTGTGTATAAGAAATTGTTTTTAAAAAAATCCCTTCCAGAATATCTATTTGAAATATCTTTTAAAATAAATGAATCTTTACATTAATTTTACACAATGAAATAATGATTGATTTTCCTCTGACTGCTTTCTTCAAATAATCTTTGTAGGTGCCAAGGTAAACATGCTTGGATTCATGTTTATGATCTTATCTATCTTCCATACATGCATCAGTGTAGATCTTACTTACACTGTGGAAGAAGGAAAAAGCAAGTTTGAGAAAATACAGACGATGGAAGAGAAAAATTACTAATGTACAAAATATTAATTAAGGCTTTCTATAAATTTAAACAGTCATCTAAAATTTAATTGTTTATGAATTTACCTTAATAAATATGAAATAAAATAATAAGTTAAAGGGATGTAACTCTAATAGGCAGTGTACATTCTTGGACAATACCTGAAATTTTCAAAGTTTAAGGCATTTACATATTATACTTTAATGTTGCCCAGTCGGATGGGGCTGTAGAATATACAGACTGCTTCTCTGCAGAGGTATAAGACCTCCCCCGACCAACAAGTGTCCTGGATATGATACTAAACAATCTCATGGTGAGGTTCCAGTAATGCTGGAGCTTTGGGGAATGCAGAGTACCCCTTCATTGCCATTGCTCCTAGGTCCATTCTGGCTTGGAGTGGTAGCACCTGATAGTTTTGTTCTATTTGACCCTTAAATAGAATCCTACTTCGAATTTTATTTTTCATGATTCATAGTATGATATTTGAATCATGAAAAATAAAATTCAAAGAAGCATTAAAACCTAAAACAATTTTTTAAAAACATTTTACAATAACAGAATGAAGTAACATTTTTAAATAAACTATTTATCTTTTATGACTTTTTATGTGTGCATGTCATTTCTTTTAAAGATCAAAAAACTTCAAATAATTTTTGTAGGTGCCAAGGTAAACATGCTTGGATTCATGTTTATGATCTTATCTATCTTCCATACATGCATCAGTGTAGATCTTACTTACACTGTGGAAGAAGGAAAAAGCCCAAGTACCTACATTGGAAACATTGCTGCTGATTCTAAGATAATAGATGATATTACCCACCATGGTAAAAATCTTATTACATTTAGTCAACTGCAACAAGGTGGCACAGATAGTTCAAAATATTTTCAAGTCTCCAAGAAAACAGGAAAACTATATGCAATAGTCACATTGGATGCAGAAGCAATGTGCAAACGTAATGAAGAATGCTTTCAGCTCATTGATGTAGCTGTTCGAAAAGGAACGTCTTCAATGAGGATTTTAGAAATCAAAGTCATCATAAAAGATATCAATGATCACAAACCAGAGTTTCCAGAAAAACAAATTAGCATTGAATTTTTGGAAGATGTTAGGATAGGAACCAAAGTAATAATACCTAATGCTATTGATAAAGATGTTGGACTACAGAATTCAAAGATTACTTATGAACTTAAAAAGATGAAAAATGAACCATTTGCATTATATGTTGCACCAGGTATTGAAGGAATATCACAAGTTGGTATAAAATTGGAACAAACATTAGACAGAGAAACAAAAGATTCTTATATAGTACAAGTTGTGGCTAAAGATTCAGGATCTCCATTCAAACAAAGCACACTACATGTTCACATAATTGTCAATGATGTTAATGATAACTTTCCAATATTTTCTGAGAAGATGTATAACATTTCAATTAAGAATGAAGAGAGCAAAGTCACCCCCATAGCCATTTTATCAGCAACTGATTTAGATTCAGGAGAAAATGGAAGAGTTTCATATCACTGGAGTCATCTAACATCTGAAATGGCAAAACCCTACTTCCAATTAATAGAAATTACAGGACAAATTTTCCTGAAGAAAAAGTTTGATTCACAAGAAGAAATGATACATAAGTTGTATGTAAAAGCTGAAGATGGTGGTAGTCCATCATTAAGCTCCATAGCAATGGTGTTAGTGAATGTAATCCATCAAAATAACAATGCCCCAATCATTAAAGTGAATTTCCCAACAGCATCAGAAAAAAATATAGTTGAGATTTTAGAAAATGCTAAAGCAGGAAGCTTCATTGCTTATGTGAAAGTCATCGACAATGATGAGGGACAAAATGGTGAAGTTAATTGTCACATTCACCATGATAAATTTCAGCTTCAGAATTTAGGAACAAAGAAATATGAAGTGACGCTGAAAAAACAACTGGACAGAGAGAAAGAAGAGCACCATGATGTTGTGATCAGTTGTCAAGATAAAGGATCTCCTCCTCTTCATAGTAACAGTAAATTCTCCATTCAAGTGATGGATATCAATGATGTTGAGCCACAATTTACAAAAGATACATTTAAATTCTTGATTGATGAGAATCAAAACACAAGAATTACTGTTGGATACATCAATGCCACTGACCCAGACTTGGGAGCTGGAGGAAAACTTACCTATTCTCTCATTACCAATAACAAACACTTCTTACCTTTCAAAATAAGCACAAATGGATTATTATCAGCAATTATGTCTCTTGATCATGAGTTTCAAGATACTTATGAGTTCCAGGTATTTGTGAAAGACAATGGAACACCATCTCTGAATAACACAGTCAATGTGATTGTTGAGGTAACTGATAAAAATGATAATGCTCCATATTTTACGTTTCCCAGTGTTAAACCTTACAATCTGGATGTGACATATTACCCACATCATACAAAGAACATCACCCAAATCAAGGCAGCAGACAGTGATAGTCAAGAGAATGCATTTCTAAAATATGAAATAATCAGAGGCAATGACAAACAGATGTTCAGCATGAACCAGTACACTGGATTGTTAGGTTTCAATCGCCAACTGAGCCCAGAAAATGCTGGCTCCTACCAGCTAGACATTGTGGTCAAGGATAGTGGTAGCCCAGTTCTATCAGCAACAACTACACTGTTTTTAACATTGACTATCAGCAACAAGACTTCTCAAATGTTAAATGTTGTTGAGCTGGAAAGTGAAGAGAAAGTGCATCTCAATTTGGTCATTATTATTACAGTGATAGCAGTGACAATAGCTGTGTTTATTACAGCTTCATTGTCAATTTGCATCATTCGCTGTAATGGTCAGTCCAATGTGGCCTATGCACAAGCACTTGATCCTTCAAATAGATATATCAGCGAACAGAGACATTTGATTGCTCCTTCTCTAGGAAGCTCTTGGACTCAACCTGCTCATCCAGTGACAATGGACCAAACTCTACCTCCAAATACTCAATTAACAGCATCAAGAAGACAACTAACTTCAGTAGATAGATTTCCACAGAAGCCACAGCTATCAACAGAAGTTCCATCACAAGTAAGTAACCAGTAATAATTTTGATTTTATTCTTTCATTGAAACTGCATCTTAAGAAAAAAAATTTCAGGATTTTCATATAAATATACTCATGTTTATATTGTATATGTATTGATCCTTGATTTATGATCATGGAATCAATTTATAGAACTAATCTTTCCAGCAATGATTGTTCATATTTTGTCCCTTTATGTTTGAATTTCAACCTTACAAAATTATTATTTATATATTTACCTAAATTAGGTCTTCAGAATTCAACCCATTTATGAGTATCTATGGTATCTTTAAAACTCACCAACAATGGGAAACAATTTTATCAAAGTTTCAATATACATAAAGATTTTCTAAAAGAATTCCTTTTCAGTTTTTGTTATCTGGAAACAAATTATAGAAAATGGAAAGTAACCATATTAACTTGTCTTTTTTCTTGAATGCTCCATAGTTTTAAATATATTCTTGTATAAACCATGAAAAAAATATTAGATTATATTCCTGAGTTAGAGCAATGATAAACTTCTCTTTGTATTTTGTGAAGGTTGTTATAAACAAATAATCAAAATTGTTAAATAAATTCTTAACCATTTTCAGAATGAATTTTTTTTTAATTTAAATTTTGTTTGTGAGCTATACATATAACTTAACCCACTTTTTATCAGATAAATTATGGTAGAGCTTATATGTAGTAGAGTCTTTTTTACTCATTAATATCTGCTATTAGTCCTTTTCATAGAAACTGAATACAATAAAATTCCTGAAAGGTGCAAAATACATTGCAAACATAACCATCAAAGATGAAGTTGAAATAAATTGTAACAAATACACCTTAGAAGCATGTAAAAACAATTCTGGTGAATTCTAATAATACAAGAATATGACAAAAATTAGAATATTTACTTTTTACATTTTATCAATGAAAGGATAACTTCTCATGCAATGAAATATAAAATAAAAGCCTAATTTTGAAGTACATGGATGCTGCAAGGTTGTTTGTATCAATATAATATATCCCTCTATTTTTAATTGGTATCATCAGATTTGGTTGTAAACAAACACACCTATCTGGATGTCCATACCTTAACAGCCTGTCTTTCATTTACTTTTAACTACCAATTTATTTTGATAGTTTTCTTTTCCTGTTAGCATCACTTTCATATACATATAGCATATGCCTTATGATACATTTCTTTTGGTAGATGTACACTCAGAATATATCAATTCCACCAGATTATTTTACTTGGAGATCTGCTGTACCTTCTCAACTGGACAGTGAACTTAACTGGAGGGAAGAAAATACTGTGAATGACAAAGAAACACCAGGCAAGTACAAAATAAAGCACAGAGCAAAGTTCTAAAGAATCAAAAACAATTATTCAATTAAAAAAATCATATTAGAAGCTGAAAAACAGAGGACCTATGAAAGAAAAGATCTGTCCATAATACTTGATAAAAGCATTAACTGAAAAAATAAAATATAAATAATGATCACATTACATTACAGCAAGATTTTGCCAACTCAGTCATGTTAAAATCCTTTAATTAGGGAAAAAAAGTCATTTCCAATCCAGTATGTATCTTAATGATAATAATGCAGGATCAGTGTTTGTGTTTACTCAAGCAAAAACTTTTCTCAAAGGATAAAAATATTGAATGGTAATGATACAATATTTCTCATTTATTCATATTATAATATAATAATATATTATAATATAAATTCTATAAAGGGGATGTGACTTAATATGACTCAAAATAACTGCCAATGGTGCCTCCTAAGCAAGTAACATATGTAAGAATATAATAAATAATTCAAAGCTCTTCAGTTAAAGAAAAATCCATTTATATAATAAGGCAAATGAATACTGAACAAATTTCAGGAATTAGATTTTTCTGACATTCAATGATACTTTAAACACATTGCAAAAATCTAATTGTATTATGTCATAATTTCAAAGATTTAATGGAAAAATTCTTATTTTCATCCTTAAAAATATTTTTAATCCACAGAAACATTTGTTTATATTACACTTTTATCATTAAGTCTGATTCTTCTACTTGTCAATAAATACAGAAATTTTTTCTTTATTCTTTATTTTGTATTTGAATTTTACTTAAGCTTTTGTAAGTGAAAAAATAACAAAGGTCATATTTGTTTATAAGATATATATATAGACATATCATATAAGTGTACATGTTTTTACATGTTCAACTGAATATAACTCTCTTTAATTTTGTAACATTTCAAACTACATATTCAAAATAAGCCAAAATCATAGTCCACTTCATTACCAATTAACCCTATACAAAATATATCTAACTACATGATTTTTCTCAATATCAGAAAAGTTTCCATATATAAAAGTTTTTACAGACAATATTTTGTCTATTCTTATGTCATCATGATTTTCATATCAATTTTTTTGTAAAATACATTTGTAAAGGTAAAAAATACTGTATCTTTCAGCAAATATTGAAAGTAATTTTAATGGCATAATACTTAAACAGAATAGTTTTGTGAAATTGAAATAAAATTTTATAAATGCATATGCACATGGGCTCCCTTATTAAAATGACTATATGTCACATATTACAGCTAAGAGAATTCAGTTAACACCTTATTTAAAATATCAGTAAACAAAGGCTTAAATGAAAGTATTTTCTATTAGACTGATAAAAAACATCTATTTCATGAATAGCTGTGCTAAACTAAATACAATATATTTTTCAGAACTGGCTTTGACAAAACCTTCAACAAACACAGGTCATCTCAGTAAAAGTGATATTTCTGAACCATATCCACAATCCAGAAATCTTAGAGAAATGAACACTCAACAAGCTTCAAACATAAGACCATTACCTCCTGTTCCACACTATAACCAGTGAATATATTTTTCACATCAACAATAAAAAAAATAACATATAAAACATAAATGCACAGATATATACAAACATACATGTTGCATCACATTCCATGATTAAAAATACTCAGTAAGAAGAAAAATATCAATGTTAAGCTTCTCTTGTGCACACACACACACACACACACACACACACACACACACACACACACACACACACACACACACTTATCAATTTATTTTATGAAAACAAATTCTAATACAATATTATATATCTGATATCTTTTAGAAATTAGGAAGAGATCATTTATAAATATGTGCATAAAATACAATAATAAATTTATAATTTCAGATCATTTCAAATATGAAAACACATGGACAGCAATATTACATTAATCGTTCTTTTAGATTAAAAATGTATTAGGATTTTCTTAATACAATTTATGGCTATGAATGATGCCAAATAATATAAAAATTCATATAATTTTAATCTGACTTCTTGGTCAATCCATTACTCCTGAACATATTTGTATTCTTCTAAGTGTAAAAATATGATGATTTACAGAAACACAGCATAGATAGAGAGAAGAAAGTAGCCCACACAAGATGAATGATACATCCACAAAAACATTGCATTGTGGGAATAGAAGCAAAAAAGATAGATCTAATAATAAAAATTAACTAGGTTAAATACTCCATCATCAAAATTTATTCAAAGTATTAAATATAAATCTAAAGCCATTTCTATTGAGAAAGGAATAAAAAAAAATCTAAATTCAAACCCAAGAAATAAATACAAGTACGTGGAGGACATATTGTGTATATTCCATATTAAAAACTTCAACACCCTCCTTCTTCTTGTCACTAATGCAGCCATTACACATACATCATACTTCTTAGGACAACTACTTTGCCCCACTCAAATAGACATCTCCAAGATAAAGTTTTTTCTGACATATTTAATTTAGCATCAAATGAAATACCAGTTGACAATGGATCTTTTCATGGATTACATTGAAGATCATAAAGGTAAGAAGAATTTTTGTAGTTTTTTCTGATATTTGTTTCCTTTTGTATCAACGATTTTGTGGAAGGCTGTTTCTCATATTTGTTATATTTTCTCTCTTTTCTCTACAATATTTAATGTTGTATATCATGAACGCAAAATTGATTTACAAAAAATATTTTAAAAACATTATTTGCTATATCTAAAAACATTGATAATTCTAAAAAATTAAATAGACTATTTTTCCTAGATTTCTCTTCTTGTTTTTTATGTTAACTCTCCTTTGTTAAGGAAGCCATTAGACAAATCTAGTTTCTCAACATTTTAAACTGCAGTGGCACTTATATATTACAATATACCAATTTGATATATAACTAAGAATCTGTCACTGCTATAAAGAATTCCTTAATTTAGTTGTGCAATATTTTTAGATGAATAAATTTAAAATAAGGTATCCACATTAAAAGTTTTAAAATAGAATGATTTCCCAAAATGTATCCATTCAATAACTTCCTTTAGTGACCATATTCAAATAAATTTTGTGATCCATTTTCATGTATAATTTACATTTTGTGATATATTCTTTAATATCTGATGCAGGATATAAGAATTAAATAATTGAGCAAATTGTCCCAGCAACTATTTAAAATTTAAAAAATATTTCCTGAAAAATACTCGTATATTTTGCTTATAATAATACTTTAATAAGTGCAAAACATAATATGATGGTACATATTTAAAAAGGACATAGATTTAATAGAATAAATAAAATGTGTCAGAAAAATAAATGAATATTAATGATGATTTTATCATTTTAATCTTTAAACAATAAAGACTATACTTAAGTATGGCTACATTTGGTTTTCAATAAAATCAAATTTATCTTTAGTTAAAATAAAAGTACTAATCAATATTTGGAGGAAATTACAAATGACAAAAACGAAACAAATTATATTCAAAAATAATTTTATATGAAAGGAAACTAAAGATTGAAAAGCATGTAAAATTATGACTGACAAATATCTTTAGAAGTTTCGGAATAATAGTTTTAATTTACATGGTTGTTAAAAAAGATGTTTTTCAAAAAATTTTATCTGGGTTAAGTAATTAAATCAAATAATAATGATAAAAATATTTATTTTACACAAAATCTTTTCAAGATAATTTTCTACCATTTCAGTGCACTTAAACCCAGTATATCTTTATTAATCACATAGAGTGAAAATTATAGCGAAAATTTCAGATCAAAATTCAGCAAAAAACTGTATCAATCAACACACTTATTCATACACTCTTTTTTAATTGTGAAGAAACCCTATTAAATGTCTTGAGTAAATTAACGAGTCAAGGGGAAATAACTCCAATAAACTGTTATTAAGTCAACTTGGCTTGGTCTGCCATATAGACCTTAAGTTTCTATCAGAACTTGCTGATATTAAGCACTCATCCATCTAAGCATTGAGCAGGATCATTACTGCTTAGCTTCAGTAATCTAACAGGAGCTAGAGCTTTCAGAATAATTTGATTTCAAGTCAAGTAAAAAAAGTTAATATCTATCCATTCTGGAAATAATTCAGTCATTTCAGATTTTTATACATGCAAAAATTAAGTATACAAATTGTGTATACCTTTTTTTAAATGATGCAATATCAAATAGATATTGATAGAATCAGATGGACTTAACTGCTTCATAAAAGAAATGATAATAGCTGATTGCTCTCTATTTATCACACATAGTTCTTTTAAAAAAACAACAGTAATATAATTCAAATTAATTTTCCAGGTAGCAAGTTAAACATATTGGGACTGATGATTATGATTTTATCCATCTTCAATACATGTCTCAGTGCTGATCTTACTTATGATGTGGATGAAGGAAAGAGTCCAGGTACCTACATTGGAGATATTGCAGCAGATTCTAAGGTAATAGAAAATATTTCCCAACAAGACAAGAAGCTTATTACATTTAGTCAACTGCAACAAGGTGACACAGGCAGTTCACAATATTTTCAAGTTGCTAAGAAAACAGGAAAATTATATGCAGTAGTCACATTGGATGCAGAGGTAATGTGCAAACGTAATGAAGAATGCTTTCGGCTTATTGATGTAGCTGTTCGTAAGGGAGCTTCATCAATGAGGATTTTAGAAATCAAAGTCATCATAAAAGATATTAATGATCATAAACCAGAGTTTCCAGATAAACAAATTAATATTCAATTTTCAGAAAAAGATGCTAAAGATGTAAAAATATTAATCCCTAATGCTATTGATAAAGATGTTGGGCTACAGAATTCAAAAATTTCTTATGAACTTAAAAAGATGAAAAATGAACCATTTACATTATTTGTTGCTCCAGGCATTGAGGGAACATCAATGGTATGGATAAAATTAAAAGAAACATTAGACAGAGAAGAAAAAGATTCATATGTAGTTCGAGTTGTGGCTAAAGATGCAGGATCACCTCCAAAGCAAAATACTTTAAATGTTCACATCAGAGTCATTGATGTGAATGATAACTTGCCAATATTTTCTGAAAAAATGTACAACATTACAATTAAGAATGAAGAGAGCAAAATTACACCTATTGTTACTTTATCTGCAACTGATTTAGACTCAGGACAAAATGGAAGAATATCATATAAATGGAGCTATCAAACACCAGAATGGACAAAATCTTTCTTTCAGCTTATAGCTACAACTGGACAAATTTTTTTGTGGAAAAAGTTTAATTCTGCCGAAGAAACAATATACAAATTGTATATAAAGGCTGAGGATGAAGGAAGTCCACCATTAAGTGCTCTTGCAATAGTCTATGTTAATATAATCAATCAAAATAACAATGCACCTGACATTAAAATAAATTTCCCTACAACATCAGAAAAAAATGTAGTCGAGATTTTTGAAAATGCTAAAGCTGGAAGCTTCATTGCATATGTGAAAGTCATCGACAATGATGAGGGACAAAATGGTGAAGTTACTTGTCACCTTCACCATGATAAATTCCAGCTTCAGAATCTAGGAACAAAGAAATATGAAGTAACACTGAAAAAACAACTGGACAGAGAGAAAGAAGAACACCATGATGTTGTGATCAGTTGTCAAGATAAAGGATCTCCTCCTCTTCATAGTAACAGTAAATTCTCCATTCAAGTAATGGATATCAATGATGTGGAGCCACAATTTACAAAAGATACATTTAAATTCTTGATTGATGAGAATCAAAACTCAAGAGTTACTGTTGGATATATCAATGCCACTGACCCAGACTTGGGAGCTGGAGGAAAACTTACCTATTCTCTCATCACCAATAACAAACACTTCTTACCTTTCAAAATAAGCACAAATGGATTATTATCAGCAATTATGTCTCTTGATCATGAGTTTCAAGATACTTATGAGTTCCAGGTGTTTGTGAAAGACAATGGAACACCATCTCTAAATAACACAGTCAATGTGATTGTTGAGGTAACTGATAAAAATGATAATGCTCCATATTTTACATTTCCCAGTGTTAAACCTTACAATCTGGATGTGACATATTACCCACATCATACAAAGAACATCACCCAAATCAAGGCAGCAGACAGTGATAGTCAAGAGAATGCATTTCTAAAATACGAAATAATCAAAGGCAATGACAAACAGATGTTCAGTATGAACCAGTACACTGGATTGTTAGGTTTCAATCGGCAATTGAGCCCAGAAAATGCTGGTTCCTATCAGCTGGACATTGCAGTTAAGGATAGCGGTAGTCCAGTTCTATCAGCAACAACTACATTGTTTTTAACATTGACTATCAGCAACAAGACATCTCATATGTTAGATGTTGTTGAGCTAGAAAGTGAAGAGAAGGTACATCTTAATCTGGTCATTATTATTACAGTGATAGCAGTGACAATAGCTGTGTTCATTACAGCTTCATTGTCAATCTGTATCATTCGCTGTAATGGTCAGTCCAATGTGGCCTATGCACAAGCACTTGATCCTTCTAATAGATATGTTGGTGAACAGAGACACTTGATTGCTCCTTCTTACCAGGGAAACCCTTGGCCTCAACCAGCACATCTAATGCCAGAAAACCAAATTCCATCTTCAAATACTCCATTGGCAGCATCAAGGAGGCAATTAACTTCTGCAGATGGATTTCCACAGAAATTGCAGCAAGTAAATGAAGTTCCACCACAAGTAAGTATCCATATGTATATATATTTTTATTCTTCATTTAAAATTCAGCCCTCTTCAATCTGATAATAAAATTCCATCTTCATAAAAGTAAATTAAACCTAACTTAATCTGAAATTATGCCATTTTTGACATAAATAAAATTAAAATTTTAAAACAAATAAATTTATATTACATATACGCATCTATAGCAAAATGGTCTTGTTGTAAACAATTAGATGTGTTTGAAAAGACAGATTTGCCCGATAAGATAACAGATATAACAATGCAAATTAAATCTTTCATTCTGTCCTAAATAGAAGCATCAATATCCTCATGGACTATTATTGCGGGAAATGAAAATGTTCATGAGGATTTAATTCACGCTGAGCACCAGAAATATTTGTTTGAAATATTTTTATTCAAATATATTTGTCTGTTTTAATGTGAAAACATTTTATTTCTATCTTTTTCTCTCATTCTATATATTATATCAATATAAACATATATTTTTTTCTTTAATTAGATGTATACACAGAATGTATCAATTCCACCTGATTATTTTACATGGAGATCTGCTGTACCTTCTCAATCAGACTCTGAACTTAACTGGAGGGAAGAAAATGATGCAAATAATCAACAAAAAGAAGGTAATATGAAAAGAGATGCAACAAAATATAGTATTAAATACAAAGAAATATGAAGTAATTATCCAATAATAAGAGATAAATAGAAGATTGAGACTAAAAACAGTGAAAATAGGAACTAAATTGCTTTTATTTTTTAATACACTACTATGTGGGTGCACAGAGAATGAAATCAGTGAATGAAGTTAAAACTCCATTTGGGACAATTTACATACATTTTACATTATTGCCAAGGCAAAAAGACCCAAATTCACTCTTCCCTTAAGCTAAAAGTAAACAGCAGTGTAGCTGGAGCTCTTTAGCCTTGGGCATTCAATAATAGGTCAAGTCAAAGATCATCCCTTGTTGTTGGTGCAATATAACCAAGTACAACCTGTTACATAGAAATTAGACAGAGGATAAAAACTGCCAACTCCTATTCTCTTTAAACAAGCCATGAAGATGAATTACTCTGCATATCACCCAGACAATCGGATAGATTATAAAATTCAGTAAGAATATTAAGCAATCATCAAAATATAAGCAGAGAGAAAAATAAACAAATACATCAAGAGATATTTCATTTAACAAATGCTAAACAATTTACAAATACAAAATTAAATCTCAAAGACTGAATTACAAGTAAATAGTTGGAAAATATCATTTATGTTTTATTTTAAATAATTTTCCATATCTATTTTGGACTAGATGAAACTAATCTGATTGTAAGATAGAAAATAAGTAGAAAATGATTAATATCTACAAAGAGTTTCTAAGTAAATATTTAGTTTGAATAAGTGCATCTTCATATTATAATGGTAATTGATGTCCAGCTTAAATAACAGTTTTTATATTTTATTGCTGACAAGAATTTTTAGCTTATAGAAAAGCATCTTTATCTAACATAATTGAGATTGGTATGAATAACATTATTGAAATTATGATGGGAGAAAAATATTGAATTTAAGAATATTGATATTCTATTGATTTTGAAATTTGTTTACAAAGGTTAATTTATGTGTATATATAACTTTGTTTTTCAGATCTTACTTCAAGAAAGTGTTCAGCTCATTCAAGTCATCTAAATAAAAGTGATATTTCTGCTCCATATCCTCAATCTAGAAATCTTGTTGAAATAAATAATCAACAAACATCAAACACAAGACCACTGCCCCCAGTGCCACACATGAAATAGTAAAATTGTATAATATATTAACAACAAAACACATTTACACAAATGCTTACAACATTAAGGTCTATAAATGTAAATATTAGCTAGCACAAAATATTGTAATTTTCAGGTTATTTGTGGTACTAATACTAAAAATTCAAATGCAATAAAATAAAAAAATATCCCCCACACATATATCTTTATTTACTTTATCATATCTAAAGATAATGAATATTTTCAATAAAATTATGAGGCTCACTTTATGGGGAGAACTGGTTAAATATTAAATAGCCTTTTCTTAAACTCTGGAAAAATTAGTCATGACTTAGAATACACAAACACACAAACTTATGTAATTTACAAAGCGTTTTGCTTTGTTGTGGCACAAGGCCGAATAAATGGGGCGCCCAATGAGACTCGAACTCACTCGTGTAGGTCTGCTAGTCTAGCTTGCTAACCGTTACACCACCAGAGGTGCCCACAAACACACAAACTTATGAGTCATATTATATTCTTGAATTTACAACAAATTGAATGGATTAAATATCCTCAATAGAATTCATAGTAACAAACTATATCTACAAATTAATATCTAAATATATGAAAAATTTAAATGGCTACCAGATCAATTAAGACAACCAGACATTTGTGTCTTCTGTTGTAAAAGTAAAATTATTAAAGTTTTGAGGAGCTCTGTATGGATAGAGAGAAGAAAATAGCTCATATAGGATGAATAACATAGCTTCTAAAATATTGCATTGTGGGAAAAAGGGTAAAAAAGATAAATATTTTAATAAAAATTTTTAAATTGTATATTAGCAATTCTTAATCAAAATCTAAAAGATAGATCTAAAAACAGTTATAATGAGAAAATTTAAATTAATTTCAAGAAAAAATAATATAAATAATAACGGGGGTATTATATATAGTCCACAATAACAACTTCTATATTTTCTTCCTTTGACTACTGCAGCCATTACACAGACACTATACTTCTTAGGACTACCGCTTTATTACATTCATACACACATCTCTAGCTTAAAGTTTTATCTTACTTATTGATCCCAGCATCAACGGAAATATCTGTGAATAAGACCTATCTTCACTGATTTAATCTAACATCATAAATAAGGTAAGAGCAATTTATACAGTTTTTCTTTAAGTAACTTTGTCTCTCCTAAAACAAACCACATAATGGTTGATGATGTTTCACATTTGACACACTTTATTATTTCTTGATAGCATGTTGAGCTTTTTTGACATGAAAACAAATTTATAAAAGATGATTCTACACTAAACATTCCCACTTAAAATGTTTCCTTATTTCAACATTCTATATTAAAAAATAATACTCAATTTGATAATAAACTATTTTTCTACCATTTCTTCCCATCCTTTTCTCTCTGTTGATAGTATTGTCAGACGCCATTACATTAATATCAACTTGCTTTTACATAATGGCAGACCTTTTTATCTACTCAGATAACTTTTTTTACATGTATATACTTGAAATATTATGCTATGTTATTTAGGAATATATATATATACATATATATATATATATATATATATTTATTTTTTTATATATATATATTTTTTAATCTTTTTATCTAATCTTAAACATAAATCACTGGCGTAGTACTGAAGATTGTATGAAATAGTTTAATAACCTCAAAAAAAAAATGACAAATGTTCATTTATTAAGTATGATATAAGGGAATTTTACCTATCAATTATGAAAAAAGCAGTAAATGAAGTGTTAAAATTAGCTAAAGAATACACGAGAATACCCGAGGAGAAAATGGATATAATTAAACACTGTCACAAATCCCATATATACTATAATGAGGAAATATGGATTAAAAAAAGGGTTAGTGGAAATTTCGATAATCCAATGTGTTCATAAGATTCAGCCAAAATGTCAAAATTGGTCGGGTGCTTGTCACTATATAAACTTAATGATATGATCAAACCCAGCTGCCATGGACTTTATCAGGATGACAGACTAATTATAATTGATACCTGCACACCTAGGAATGGAGATATTATTAGGAAAAAACTTCCTGCATTATTTAACAAATTCGGATTCGAGTTAGACATCCAAGCTGAATTGAAGATAAGCAATTATTTAGATGTTATGTTTAACTTATATAATGGGACAGTATCCCCTCAGAGAAAAAATGATCAATATTCATGCTTCATAAATGTAGGATCTAATCACCCTAAGAAGGTCTTTAAGCAAATCCCTAATAGCATTATGATAAGGTTATCAACAAATTCATCAAACAAGGATATTTTTACTCAAAATAAGCAGGATTATAAAATAGCCCTAAAAAAATTGTGGATATAAAGAAAAACTCAAATATAAAAGTAGAAAAGACAATACAAACATAGAGAATAAGAGTAATAATAGGAAAAAGAAAATCTTATAGTTCACTCCTCCATTTAAAATGGCTGTAGCCACAAAAATAGGAAGAGAGATTTTTAAAATAGCAGGAAAAAATTTTCCTAAGATGAGTAATTTATCAAAAATATTTAATAAAATCACCGCAAAATTAAGTTACAGCTGTATGCCTAACATTTCCACATTAATAAGTAGAGGCAACTCAAAAAGGCTTAGGAGAAATAAAAATACTGAACCCCCAAATTGTAACTGTATTATGAAGGAAAACTGCCCCTCAAAGGAAGATGTCAAACAGAATGTGTAGTATATAAGGCTGAAGTACTCAACCCAAGCAGTAACAGTAACAATAAGGTTGATAAAAAAGTGTATGTGGGTTCAACGCAAGGTTTGTTCAAACAAAGATATTACGATCATAAAAGTAACTTCACACATGAAATATATACACATAAAACTAGTTTGTCCAATTATGTATGAGAAGTCAAAAACAAATTTGGTATACATCCTACATTGAAATAGGAAATCATGAAAAGATGTAATAAATATAAGGCAGGGGATAGATATTGTAAACTATATATGGAGGAAAAATTAACCATAGCTACATATAATAAACCAAAGGAATTGCTTAACCAAAGGTCTGAAGTATTTAATATTTGCAGACATAGGGAAAATTGGTTAATTAGTAGATAAAAGGGTTGATAAAAATTGTTTAATGTAGAAGAAATGGAGAAAAGGAAATGAAGAAAAAAATGAAGGAAGAGGAAGTAAAGAAAAAAAGAAAAGATAGGCAATTTTTTTGTTGTTGGTTTCTCAAATAAAGGTATATTTTTTTTAATATGCTAATTTTTGTATAGGTGAGGGGTCTTTTTAACCCATAAAATGTATTTTATCCAAACCCACTTCACCAAAGCAATCCTAAAGAGCCATTTGGTGAAACCTAGGTAGACTCGCTTGTGGGCATGTAAGAATTATTTTCATTATATATATATATATCTAACTGAATATTATATGAATATAATTTAAGTGAAAATAAATATATATTTTATACATTAAAGTATATGTCAGATGATCATTTTATGAAATTAAGAATTTTGATTTTAAACAAGGAAAAACTACCTCAATGTATATCATGTGGCTTGTTTTAAAAATATATAGAAATTACCATTGATTAGTGTACTTTTCATTTATTTCCTATACCATAGCAAAAAACAACCAGCATCACTTTTTATACCATTAAATATTGAGAGCTATGATTTTGCTTTTAATAGTACATAAATTAAAAAAAATGTATATAAGGCTAAGAACAAAGTGATTTTTTTTTTCAGATTTAATGAATAAAAATAGACTTAAGAATACCTCAAGTTTAAGAGTAGCAATCTACTAAAAACACTAATTTGTAATTTATACTATAACAACTTATTTTGAATAATACAAATCATCAAAATAATACTAGAATATCATAAATTAGCAAACTAGTTCTAAGGAATATATTCACTTATATGACTTATTTTTCATTTGAATAGCTTCTTACTTTTTTCTGATTTTATCCAGGTAGCAAATTGAAAATGCTTAGACTGATGATTATGATCTTATCTATCTTCCATACATGTTTCCCTGCTGATCTTACTTATACAGTAGAAGAAGGGAAAAGTCCAGGAACCTACATTGGAGACATTGCAGCAGATTCTAAAGTAATGGAAAATATTTCCCAACAAGACAAGAAGGTTATTACATTTAGCCAACTGCAACAAGATGAAACAGACAGTTCACAATATTTTCAAGTTTCCAAGAAAACAGGCAAAATATATACAACAGTTACACTAGATGCAGAAGCAATGTGCAAAATAAATAAAGAATGCTTTCAGCTTATTGATGTAGCTGTTCGCAAAGGAACTTCTTCAATGAGGATTTTAGAAATCAAAATTATCATAAAAGATATTAATGATCATAAACCAGAATTTCCTGAAAAACAAGTAAATATTCAGTTTGATGAAGGATATGGGAAGGGAATGAGAAAATCAATTCCCAACGCTATTGATAAAGATGTTGGGCTGCAAAATTCAAAGATTACTTATGAACTTAAAAAGATGAAAGATGAACCATTTACATTATTTATTACACCAAGTGTTGTTGGAACATCACAGCTTGGAATAGAATTAGAAAAAACCTTAGACAGAGAAACAAAAGACTCTTACATTGTACAAGTTGTGGCTACAGATTCAGGATCTCCTCAAAAACAAAATACATTAAATGTTCACATCTCAGTTAATGATGTTAATGATAACTTTCCAGTATTTTCTGAGAAAATCTACAACATTTCAATGAAGAATGAAGAGAGCAAAATCACACCCATTGTTGTTTTATCAGCAACAGATTTAGATTCAGGAGAAAATGGAAGAGTTTCATATCACTGGAGTCAAGAGACATCAGAAAGGGCAAAATCTTTCTTCCAATTAGTAGAAAAAACTGGGCAGATCTTTTTGCAAAAAAAGTTTAATTCTGGAGATGAAAGAATACATAAGTTGTATATAAAAGCCGAAGATGGAGGAAGTCCACCATTGAGCTCTATTGGTGTAGTTAATGTAAATATAATTCATCAAAATAACAATGCTCCAATCATTAAAGTGAATTTTCCTACAACATCAGAAAAAAATACTGTTCAGATTATGGAAAATACCAAAGCTGGAAGCTTCATAGCATATGTGAAAGTCATTGACAATGATGAGGAACAAAATGGCGAGATTAAATGCCACCTTCACCATGATAAATTCCAGCTTCAGAATTTAGGAACAAAGAAATATGAAGTGACACTAAAAAATCCCCTAGACAGAGAGGAAGAAGATCACCATGATATTGTGATCAGTTGTCAAGATAAAGGATCTCCTCCTCTTCATAGTAACAGTAAATTCTCCATTCAAGTGATGGATATCAATGATGTTGAGCCACAATTTACAAAAGATACATTTAAATTCTTGATTGATGAGAATCAAAACTCAGGAGTTACTGTTGGATACATCAATGCCACTGACCCAGACTTGGGAGCTGGAGGAAAACTTACCTATTCTCTCATTACCAATAACAAACACTTCTTACCTTTCAAAATAAGCACAAATGGATTATTATCAGCAATTATGTCTCTTGATCATGAGTTTCAAGATACTTATCGGTTCCAGGTGTTTGTGAAAGACAATGGAACACCATCTCTAAATAACACAGTCAATGTGATTGTTGAGGTAACTGATAAAAATGATAATGCTCCATATTTTACATTTCCCAGTGTTAAACCTTACAATATGGATGTGACATATTATCCACATCATACAAAGAACATTACCCAAATCAAAGCAGCAGACAGTGATAGTCAAGAGAATGCATTTCTAAAATATGAAATAATCAGAGGCAATGACAAACAGATGTTCAGCATGAATCAGTACACTGGATTGTTAGGTTTCAATCGGCAACTGAGCCCAGAAAATGCTGGTTCCTATCAGCTGGACATTGTGGTCAAGGACAGTGGTAGTCCAGCTCTATCAGCAACAACTACACTGTTTTTAACATTGACTATCAGCAACAAGACTTCTCAAATGTTAAATGTTGTTGAGCTTGAAAGTGAAGAGAAGGTGCATCTTAATCTGGTGATTATTATTACAGTGATAGCAGTGACAATAGCTGTGTTCATTACAGCTTCATTGTCAATTTGCATCATTCGCTGTAATGGTCAGTCTAATGTAGCCTATGCACAAGCATTTGATCCTTCCAATAGATATGTTGGTGAACAGAGACACTTGATTGCTCCTTCTTACCAGGGAAACTCTTGGCCTCAACCAGCACATCTAATGCCAGGGAACCAAATTCCATCTTCAAATACTCCATTGGCAGCATCAAGGAGGCAATTAACTTCTGCAGATGGATTTCCACAGAAACAGCAGCATATGAATGAAGTTCCATCGCAAGTAAGTATTTATGAGTTACAATTTTTTCTTTATATAAAATTCAGCTCTCTTCAATCTTTTAATAAAATTCAATCTTCATATAAAAAAATTATCCCTTTAAAATTGTATTTTTAAATTTCATTATTTTTTAAATAAATTTAAAATTGATTTAAAACAAATTTATATTGCTTATACACTTCAATTGCAAATTGGTATTATAAGGTTTTATTGTAAAAAATTAGATGTATTTGACAAGATGTATTTGTCTGGTCTGTCTAATATGATTTGTTATTTTTTTTAGCACTATTTATACACTTAAATTTAATTATGTACATTATTTAGGTTAAATGAAGTATACCACCAATTGAGTCAAAATAGTTGTCACATTTCATGAAGATTATAACAGTTGAACTTGCAAACGGCAATTAGTTATTTAGCTCTATTTTTGGAACCTATTTGACATCTATTCAGTTCATCAAGTATGTCATTTTTATCTATAAATTGATTATTCACTCATTAACTACAGGCTTGAAGAATGTTAACAGATATTAAATAGAAATATTAATAAACTTCATATTCTTATTAGAATTTTTTTTAAGATAAAAAAGATCATTCCCAAAACTGAAGCCATTCTAAATTATAAAAATCTGAAACTTTAATTTCAATAGTTTTCTATGTACTAGTATGTACTGGCTGAAGCAGAATTAATAGGGCAGCGAATATTATTGTTGAATAGGAAACACCTTTTTTCGAATAGAATATTCCTATTATGCTGTTATTGATAGTCCTGTTACTTCTAGTCCATTTTGTACACTTAAAATATAACATTTTGTCTGAAAATAAATTCAAGAGTACAAATTCATAGGAAAATGGGGATATTATTAGTTATTGACATATCATCATTAGACAATTGTTTAGACTGTTCTTCAAATACTACATTGATTTTGTGTTGAACACAAAAGTATAGGATCAAGAGAAAAAGAAATCATTCTGATTGTAACAATTCTTTTCCCATTCACTCTTCCCTTCTTGCACTTTCTTCCTTTGCCTCACCACTTCCCGACAAGAGACAGTGGAAATATGTATATATATGTAAAGATTCATGCTACTATATGCGCAAATAAATGTATATATGTATCTAGAAGCAACAGCACACACAAATAGACAAAAATTCAAAAGCACACATATACACAAACAAAATCCCCCATCAAACAAAAAAAAAAATCGTCATTATTAATCGTCTTTTTTGGAAAATATTTCTCTCAGACTGACAAGTGTGTAAAGAATGAAACCCAGGGTCACAGACACTACCATGTAATATATATATATATATATATATATATATATATATATATATATATATATATATATATGTGTGTGTGTGTGTGTGTGTGTGTGTGTGTGTGTGTAACTGTAACTCAACAAAAAGAGCACATTATAGCAAGATTGTTATTAGAGTAATAGACATAAAAAGTTCGAAGTTTGAGAATAAAGCAATTTCAAGTCTAATTTGCAACAATGATAATTTTGCTGGGGCCTGCGTTTGTACTGAATATTATTCTTTAAGTATTTACATGCTAAATATAACAGATATAACCATGAAATTCTAATATAAACTCTTTCATTCTATCCTAAATAGAAGGATCAATATCCCCTGGACTATTATTGCAGGAAATGAAAATGTTCATGAGGATTGAATTCACACTGAGCACCAGAAATATTTGTTTGAAATATTTTTATTCAAATATATTTGTCTGTTTTAATGTGAAAACATTTTATTTCTATCTTTTTCTCTCATTCTCTCTTTTTATATATTATATCAATATACACATATATTTTCTTCTCTAATTAGATGTATACACAGAATGTATCAATTCCACCTGATTATTTTACATGGAGATCTGCTGTACCTTCTCAATCAGATTCTGAACTTAACTGGAGGGAAGAAAATGAGGCAAATAATCAACAAAAAGAAGGTAATATGAAAAGAGATGCAACAAAATATAGTATTAAATACAAAGAAATATAAAGTAATTATCCAATAATAAGAGATAAATAGAAGATTGAGACTAAAAACAGAGAAAATAGGAATTAAATTGCTTTTATTTTTTAATACACTACTATGTGGGTGCACAGAGAATGAAATCAGTGAATGAAGTTAAAACTCCATTTGGGACAATTCACATACATTTTACATTATTGCCAAGGCAAAAAGACCCAAATTCACTCTTCCATTAAGCTAAAAGTAAACAGCAGTGTAGCTGGAGCTCTTTAGCCTTGGGAATTCAATAATAGGTCAAGTCAAAGATCATCCCTTGTTGTTGGTGCAATATAACCAAGTACAACCTGTTACATGGAAAGTAGACAGATGATAAAAACTGCCAACTCCTATTCTCCTTAAACAAGCCATGAAGATGAATTACTCTGCATAGCACCCAGACAATCGGATAGATTATAAAATTCAGTAAGAATATTAAGCAATCATCAAAATATAAGCAGAGAAAAAAAATAAACAAATACATGAAGAGATATTTCATTAAACAAATGCAAAACAAGTTACAAATACTAAATTTAAATCTCATAGACTGAATTACAAGTAAATAGTTGGAAAATATTATTTACGTTTATTTTTTAATTATTTTCCATATCTATTTTGTACTACTTGAAACTAATCTGATTGCCAGGTAGAAAAAAATCAATAATAAATAACTAAGAAAAGTTTTTAAGTAAATATTTAGCTTGAATAGTTGCATCTTCACATGTCATAACACTGATTAATGTAAATAATTTCATTGAAATTCTGAAAGGAGAAAAAATATTGAATTTAGGAAAATTGATATTTTATTGATTTTGAAATCTGTTTAATAAGCTTAATTTATAAATAATGTATGTATATAACTTTTTTTTCCAGATCTTACTTCAAGAAAGTCTTCAGCTCATTCAAGTCATCTAAGTAAAAGTGATATTTCTGCTCCATATCCTCAATCCAGAAATCTTGTAGACATAAATAATCAACAAACATCAAACACAAGACCACTGCCCCCAGTGCCACACATGAAATAGTAAAACTGTTTAATATATTAAGAACAAAATCAAAAATTCATATAAAAACACATTTACATAAATGCTTACAACATTAAAGTCTATAAATGTAAATATAAGCTAGCACAAAATAATGTAATTTTCTGGTTATTTGCGGTACTAATACTAAAAAAGGAAATACAATAAAATAGAAAAGTAACACACACACACACACACACACACACACACACACACACACACACACACACACACACACACACACACAATCTTTATTTACTTTAGCAAATCTAAAGATAATGAATATTTTCAATAAAATTATGAGGCTCATTTTATAGGAAGAAATGGTTGAATATTAAATAGCCTTTTCTTAAAAGAAATTCTGGAAAAATTAGTCATGACTTAGAATACACAAACACACAAACTTATGAGTCATATTATTTTCTTGAATTTACAACAAATTGAATGTATTAGATATCCTCAATAGAATTCATAGTAACAAACTATATCTACAAATTAATATCTAAATATATGAAAAATTTAAATGGCTACCAGATCAATTAAGACGACCAAACATTTGTGTCTTCTGCTTTAAAAGTAAAATTATTAAAGTTTTGAGGAGCTCTGTATGGATAGAGAGAAGAAAATAGCTCATATAGGATGAATAACATAGCTTCTAAAATATTGCATTGTGGGAAAAAGGGTAAAAAAGATAAATATTTTAATAAAAATTTTAAAATTGTAGATTAGCAATTCTTAATCAAAATCTAAAAGTTAGATCTAAAAACAGTTATAATGAGAAAATTTAAATTAATTTCAAGAAAAAATAATATAAATAATAACGGGGGTATTATATATAGTCCACAATAACAACTTCTATATTTTCTTCCTTTGACTACTGCAGCCATTACACAGACACTATACTTCTTAGGACTACCGCTTTATTACATTCATATGCACATCTCTAGATTAAAGTTTTATCTTACTTATTGATCCCAGCATCAATAGAAATATCTGTGAATAAGACCTATCTTCACTGATTTAATCTAACATCATAAATAAGGTAAGAGCAATTTATACAGTTTTTCTTTAAGTAACTTTGTTTCTCCTAACACAAACCACATAATGGTTGATGATGTTTCACATTTGACACACTTTATTATTTCTTGATAGCATGGTGGGCTTTTTTGACACATGAAAAATACATTGATAAAAGATGATTCTACACTAAACATTCCCTTTTAAAATGTTTCTTTATTTCAATATTCTATAATAAAAAACATTACTCAATTTAATAATAAACTATTTTTCTATCATTTCTTCCCATCCTTTTCTCTCTGTTGATAGTATTATCAGACGCCATTACATTAATATCCACTTGCTTTTACATAATGGCAGTCCTTTTTATCTACTCAGATAACATTTTTTACATCCATCTATATAAGATTTATGTTATTTAAGAATGTATGTATATGAAATTTATGTCATTTATGAATGAATATTTCAATCAGAGCTTTTATCATTTTACCATACTACTTAATTATTTCACGTTAGGGAATTTCAGAATTATTTTTCAGTTACAAAAATTCCTATACTAAAAAAATTGCATGTTTCATGAAATTTAAACTAAATTTAAACCTTGATCACCTAGTCATAGAAATAACAGTGGTCAACAACAAAAAAAAAAAATTTGAAATGGTGTTGTGGCACTATATATCTTTTTTAGCTAATTTGAGGACACTAAATCTGAAAATGACCTTACTTTTTCTTGGTTAGCTACCATTTTTGCTGTACATTTAATAAACAACAGCAGAAATAAAATATTCATAAACATAAGAACTATGGTAAAAACTTTATTTTTCTAGATTGTCTGTTACATTCCATGTTATTTAAGTCCCTTTTGATACTCCAGCAGTTGTCAGCCATCATTAGTTTGTCCCACCATCCTGGGTAGCACTCTTCCATTGTTTTGATATCCTGATAGAATCGTTCTCCTTGCTCATCACTCACATAGCTCCAAGTATCTGGAAATTTATCTAGATGGCTATGTAAAAAATGAACCTTAATACACATATTAGCACATATGTTCTATAAACTTTTCAACAACTTTTCTACTAACTCCTTGTAGGTGATTGCCCAAGAAGTTTTCACTACATCAATAAATGATGTCCAAGCATGTAATTCCAAATCATTCATTGAATTAACAAATTCATCATCCTTAATAAGTTTTATGATGTTATGGTGAAACCATTTTCATGTACAATGGAATATGTACATTCAATTGGAAGGTCTTTCATTAGAGTTCCTTTCCAACAGTAAAAATAAAAGCTCTCAATGTGCTTGGTTTCCTTCCATACTAAATGGACAAAAGAGATGGGACAAGTTTGTGAATATCAAAAAAAGATTTTAGGGTTACATTTTTTTGTTGTCACCTAAATTATCAGGTTTACTAAAGTGTATTACTGATAACATTTATCACTTAATTTGAATTGTGGCAATAAAGTGGGAAAATTTGATACTTCTATTTAAAATTTTTGGACTCAAAAACACTTTTTTCTTACAAAAATAGTTTATTTCAGGTTGCTGACATGAATTGCTTGGCCTACCAGAAAAGTGATGGGTTTCTATGACCTTTATTAGCTAAATTTTGCAATCAGCCAAGATCATAAATTGATCCTTTTTCCAGAAATGTGCTATTACAGTACAGCAAAAACAGTAGCTAGCAATGAAAAACTAAGGTCGTTTTCAGCATCAGCACCATCAAATTAGCAAAAATCCGTGTTCTGTTTCTTGACACTAAAAATTGTGTTGACCAGTGTACTCTATGTACAATACAAATAAATATTCAACATGCAATAAAGTAGAAATTTATATTTTTGAAATCTAAGACATATGAAAATAAGCATTTTTAAACCTGAATAGTATTTTAAGTTATATGCTTATTTTGGAGATTTACAAAAATAATGAATGTATTACAAAATAACTCAATTATATACTTTTTCAGCAGAATCAAAAGATTTGCTTTTCTTCTCCTCAAAAAATACAGTCTTTAAACAAGTTTTAAGATATTCTTTTTAATCTTTGATAATTTTGTCAGTTATTCTGTTCTATTAATCATCTTTTCATAAATAAATTGATCAAGTCATGATATCTATTGTAAAATACTTGTTATTAAATGAAGCTAAGACAAACAGAAGTGCAAGGGAAGTAACTATGCTGAGCACTATTAAACTAAATCACAGTTGATTGAAACTGAAACACTTATGTGAAACAGGGATTTTCTAAAACAAGTTTCTTGTACAATATTAATTTTTCTGGAAGAAATTGTTCTGCACATTCACACACTCCCCTTAGTAGGTTTTTTTTTAAATTGAGAGCAGTTTGTCAATATTTATATCTTTAATCATGTATACAAGAAATGAAAAAAATTAAGCAAGAATACATTCACTATGTAGAATGGGCCACGCCTAAATAAAAATACATTTTTTCCAAAATTATATTTTAAATCATATGACTATACATTGGGTATTTGCAAAGATAATGGCTATATTACAAATGGACTTGGTTATTTACTTGATCAGTAGAATCAAAATAAGGTTTGTTTTATCTTTTAAAAGAAAAATGTGAAATTTAAAAAAAATGAATTTTTATATTGAAAATTTAGTCTGTTATACTGTTTCAATAATAATGTTTTAATATGTGAATTGATCATGACACAATGTGATATTTATTGCAAAATATTAGTTCATTTTTAGAGGATTTGGAATTAGATTACCAATATTTTTTAATTATGTATACAAAAAAGGATGCCACTCTCTAAAAAAAAAAAAAAGAAAGAAAAAAATTTATAAACGGGTGCTACCCAAAATTTCAGGGAACGTGAATAGGTCAATGTTTCATCAATAAAATTATCCAGTTTTATTTGGAATTTCTTAATTTAAAAAAAAAAATCAGTTCACCAGAAAATAAAGAATCATATTTTTTAACATTTTTATTCTTTAAGAAAAGCATTTCTTAAAATTTTGGTAGCACCTCATCTCTGGCAGTACAAAATAAAAAAAAAATATGCATCCATATATTTGGTCCCCAGCAAATTGTTTACATAGACCAAAACTTAGGTAAATAATAGCTTCCTTATTAAATTTAAAATAGGAATTAGAAATTTAAAATAAATCTGAATAGCCAATTATTAACTTTATATTAATGTATATCTAACAGGATATCATTTTTAGAAAATAATTTACAGAGAATGTTTAATTTTCATATGTAATTTATTTTCAAACACCAATGACTTAACTTTAAAAATAATATGTTTAATATCCATTTTCAGGAAATAATTCAAAAATGTTTGGATTTGTATATATTCTCCTATGCTCACTACCCATTTGTCTCAGTGTAGATCTTACTTACACTGTGGAAGAAGGAAAGACTCCAGGTACCTATATTGGAGACATTGCTGCTGATTCTAAAATAATGAATAACATACCTGAAAAAGACAAGAAACTTATAACATTCAGCCAGTTACAGGGTAAAGTTGATAGTTCACAATATTTTCAAGTTTCCAAGAAAACAGGTAAACTATATGCAATAGTTACATTGGATGCAGAAGCAATGTGTAAACGTAGTAAAGAATGCCTTCAACTCGTTGATGTAGCTGTTCGTAAAGGAACTTCTTCAATGAGGATTTTAGAAATCAAAATTATCATAAAAGATATTAATGATCATAAACCAGAGTTTCCAGATAAAAAAATTAATATTAAATTTTCAGAAGATGTGATAATAGGAACTAAAATACTAATCCCTTATGCTATTGATAAAGATGTAGGACTGCAGAATTCAAAGATTACTTATGAACTTAAAAAGATGAAAGATGAACCATTTACATTATTTATTAAACCAAATGATGTTGGAACATCACAACTTGGAATAGAATTAGAAAAAACCTTAGACAGAGAAACAAAAGACTCTTACATTGTACAAGTTGTGGCTACAGATTCAGGATCTCCTCAAAAACAAAATACATTAAATGTTCACATCTCAGTTAATGATGTCAATGATAACTTTCCAGTTTTTTCTGAGAAAATGTACAACATTTCAATGAAGAATGAAGAGAGCAAAATCACACCCATTGTTGTTTTATCAGCAACCGATTTAGACTCAGGAGAAAATGGAAGAGTTTCATATCACTGGAGTCAAGAGACATCAGAAAGGGCAAAATCTTTCTTCGAATTGATAGAAATAACTGGGCAGATCTTTTTGCAGAAAAAGTTTAATCCAGGAGAAGAAATAATACAAAAATTGTATGTAAAAGCTGAGGATGGAGGAAGTCCACCATTAAGTTCTTTTTCAATAGTTAATATAAATGTGATAAGCCATGAGAACACAGCTCCTGTAATTGATATAAATTTTCCTTCTGCATCCAATAAGAATAAAGTGGAGATTTTGGAAAATACCAAAACTGGAAGCTTCATTGTGTATGTAAAAGTCATCGACAATGATGAAGGACAAAATGGTGAGGTTAATTGCCACATTCACCATGATAAATTCCAGCTTCAGAATCTAGGAATAAAGAAATATGAAGTGACACTGAAAAAGCACCTGGATAGAGAGAAAGAAGAGCACCATGATGTTGTGATCAGTTGTCAAGATAAAGGATCTCCTCCTCTTCATAGTAACAGCAAATTCTCCATTCAAGTGATGGATATCAATGATGTTGAGCCACAATTTACAAAAGATACATTTAAATTCTTGATTGATGAGAATCAAAACTCAAGAGTTACTGTTGGATACATCAATGCAACTGACCCAGACTTGGGAGCTGGAGGAAAACTTACCTATTCTCTCATCACCAATAACAAACACTTTTTACCTTTCAAAATAAGCACAAATGGATTATTATCAGCAATTATGTCTCTTGATCATGAGTTTCAAGATACTTATGAGTTCCAGGTATTTGTGAAAGACAATGGAACACCATCTCTGAATAACACAGTCAATGTGATTGTTGAGGTAACTGATAAAAATGATAATACTCCATATTTTACATTTCCCAGTGTTAAACCTTACAATATGGATGTGACATATTACCCACATCATACAAAGAACATTACCCAAATCAAAGCAGCAGACAGTGATAGTCAAGAGAATGCATTTCTAAAATATGAAATAATCAGAGGCAATGACAAACAGATGTTTAGCATGAACCAGTACACTGGATTGTTAGGTTTCAATAGACAACTGAGTCTAGAAAATGCTGGCTCTTACCAGTTAGATATTGTGGTCAAGGATAGTGGTAGCCCAGTTCTATCAGCAACAACTACACTCTTTTTATCACTGACTATCAGCAACAAAACATCTCAAATGTTAAATGTTGTTGAGCTAGAAAGTGAAGAGAAAGTTCATCTTAATCTGGTCATTATCATTACAGTGATAGCAGTAACAATAGCTGTGTTCATTACAGCTTCATTGTCAATCTGCATCATTCGCTGTAACGGTCAATCAAATGTGGCCTATGCACAAGCACTTGATCCTTCCAATAGATATGTTGGTGAACAGAGACACTTGATTGCCCCTTCTTATCAGGGAAACTCTTGGCCTCAACCAGCTCATCTAATGCAAGCAAACCAAATTCCATCTTCAAATACTCCTTTGACGACATCAGGGAGGCAGATTATTTCCTCGGATGGTTTTCCACAGAAATCACAGCAAATGAATGAAGTTCCATCACAAGTAAGTATTCATGAGCAACAATTTTTTTTCCTCATTTAGAATTCTGTAATCATGGATCTGACAATAGACATTAATCTTCATAAAAGCAACATACCCTTTAGAAATTGCATTTTTTCTAAATGTTATCATTTTTTAGATAAATAAAAATTCAATTTAAATGAGATTTAAAACAAATTTATATTGCATATATACAGCTACTGAAAATTGGTATTATTAAGTTTTGTTGTAAATAATGGTATGTGTTTGTCTGCTAAAATTTATTCTTTCTTCTGTCAATTTTATTCCTTTTAACTATGTATATGATGTATATAAGATAAAATATACCCCTAATTATTTATAGATTGATTATTCAATCATAAACTACTGGTTTGTAGAATTGCAAGATATTAAATTCACTTTAATAGAAAGCTTTATATTCTTAACCTGTTTATTTGAAAGATAAAAATGTTCATCACGAACACTGAAGTCATTGTGAATTATAAAAATCTGAAACTTTAACTTCAATAATTTTCAATGTACTGGATGGATTTTAGAAAGACCATAAATTTTAGGGATAGTGAGGTGGTAATGAATTAATGAAGACCAAAATTTGTCCTCTTTTGAGATAAATTTCTAGGACTTATTAAAATTATTCACATCTTTTTAAAAAGTATTTATAAAATCAGTTTATAAGTGTTATTATCATTGAGTAACTCCAATAGTTTCTGGTTAGAGACAAAAACACCACCTTCTTTATCAGTCATCATCATGTCATGCCGTTAGCATGGATATCCCTGACCCTCTCTCACCACTTCTCCCTATCATTCATTGCCTCTGCCAGGTCTTCAGAGCTACATCCCGTATCCTCACATAGCTGCTGTATGTATGTTCGAGCTAGTCATCCTGCTTTTACTCAGCCATATGTGGGAGTCCATAGGAGTACATCACTTATGAGCCCATCCCTGCTTCTCCAGCAACGACCTGCATGTCTGGTTTGTCTAACTTAGATAGTTTTCATGATGGGAGGCAGGTGGCCGTATAGTTGGTGCCTTGTGGGGTGTTGCCACCAGGACTTGTTCAATATTGCTCACAACATTCTTGTGTAACTGCTGTCTAGCTTCTTCTCCAGTCGTTTTGTTAGTGTCCAAGTAGTGCATCCATACAGCAGTATCGACATGACTGCTGCCTGGAAGAAATTGCGTTTCATTTTATCGGTCAGGTCTGATTTCCATATGATCGATAGCTTATCGATAGCTAATATATAATATAAAAAAATTGTTGTTTCAAGACAGTCTTTAAGGCAGCTAAGTATCTCCGAGGCAGGGAGATACAATTAAATTAATCTGACAAATAATGGTTTTATTATCTTTCAATCCAATATATCAAGAAATTTGACACATTTTAAACATCATTGCCTGTGCTAATCATGTAATGGTTTACAACAACACTGACTGAACGGCTGTGTCTTTTTCTATATATATACTTTCTCTTCTGTTATTTTAATAAAAACATCCATTGTTGTTCAAGCCACAATTTTTCCTCCATCTTAAAGTCCAGATGAAGGATTAATAAATCTGAAATGCTTTAATGTTGACTTTAACATCATAAATAAATTCATTATATTTGGAATACTTTGTTTTTCTATTTTCTTCATACTACCTGATTTACTTCCACATATATATATATATATATATATATATATATATATATATATATATATATATATGTATATATATATATATAGAGAGAGAGAGAGAGAAAGAGAGAGAGAGAGAATGTAAATATGACACTGAGAATTTAAATGCTCAGCACAAATACTGTCTCCCACGACATTATCATTGGTCAAATTAGACTAAAAATTGCTTTATTCTCATTTCAAGCGTATTGTTCTAATAAAAGCCTTGCTATAAATTGCCATTTTTGTAGTTAGACACACAAATACACACATATTAATGCATATGTTTTTCAGTGAAAATATTTTATTCATCTCTCACTTTTTTCTCCCCCCTCTTTCTACACACACACACACACACATATATATATATATATATATATATATTATGTTTTCCTCTCTTACTAGATGTATACACAGAATGTATCAATTCCACCTGATTATTTTACATGGAGATCTGCTGTACCTTCTCAATCAGATTCTGAACTTAACTGGAGGGAAGAAAATGAGGCAAATAATCAACAAAAAGAAGGTAATATGAAAAGAGATGCAACAAAATATAGTATTAAATACAAAGAAATATAAAGTAATTATCCAATAATAAGAGATAAATAGAAGATTGAGACTAAAAACAGAGAAAATAGGAACTAAATTGCTTTTATTTTTTAATACACTACTATGTGGGTGCACAGAGAATGAAATCAGTGAATGAAGTTAAAACTCCATTTGGGACAATTCACATACATTTTACATTATTGCCAAGGCAAAAAGGCCCAAATCCACTCCTCCTACAAGTAAACAGCAGTGTAGCTGGAGCTCTATATCCTTTGGATTTCAATAATAGATCTAGTCATAGATCATTCCTTGCTGTTGGTGCAATATAACCAAGTACAACCTGTTACATGGAAAGTAGACAGATGATAAAAACTGCCAACTCCTATTCTCCTTAAACAAGCCATGAAGATGAATTACTCTGCATAGCACCCAGACAGTCTGATAGATAATAAAATTCAGTTAGAATATTAAGTAATCATCAAAATATAAGCAGAGAAAAAATAAACAAATACATCAAGAGATATTTCATTAAGCAAATGCAAAACAAGTTACAAATACTAAATTTAAATCTTATAGAGTGAATTACAAGTAAATAGTTGGAAAATATTATTTACGTTTATTTTTTAATTATTTTCCATATCTATTTTGTACTACTTGAAACTAATCTGATTGCCAGGTAGAAAAAATCAATAATAAATAACTAAGAAAAGTTTTTAAGTAAATATTTAGCTTGAATAGTTGCATCTTCCCATGTCATAACACTGATTAATGTAAATAATTTCATTGAAATTCTGAAAGGAGAAAAAATATTGAATTTAGGAAAATTGATATTTTATTGATTTTGAAATCTGTTTAATAAGCTTAATTTATATATAATGTATGTATATAACTTTTTTTTCCAGATCTTACTTCAAGAAAGTCTTCAGCTCATTTAAGTCATCTAAGTAAAAGTGATATTTCTGCTCCATATCCTCAATCTAGAAATCTTGTTGAAATAAATAATCAACAAACATCAAACACAAGACCACTGCCCCCAGTGCCACACATGAAACAGTGAAATTGTTTAATATATCAACAACAAAATCAAAAATTCATATAAAAACACATTTATACAAATGCTTACAACATTAAAGTCTATAAATGTAAATATTAGCTAGCACAAAATAATGTAATTTTCTGGTTATTTGCGGTACTAATACTAAAAAATGAAATACCACACACACACACACACACACACACACACACACACACACACACACACACACACACACACACACACACACACACACACACCATCTTTATTTACTTTAGCAAGTCTAAAGATACTGAATATTTTCAATAAAATTATGAGGCTCACTTTATGGGAAGAAATGGTTGAATATTAAATAGCCTTTTCTTAAAAGAAATTCTGGAAAAATTAGTCATGACTTAGAATATGCAAACAAACCAACATAGGAATCACATTATATTCTTGAATTTATAACAAATTGAATGTATTAAATATCCTCAATAGAATTCATAGTAACAAACTATATCTACAAATTAATATCTTAATATATGAAAAATTTAAATGGCTACCAGATCAATCAAGACAACCAGACATTTGTGTCTTTTGTCGTAAAAGTAAAATTATTAAAGTTTTGAGGAGCTCTGTATCGACAGAAAGAAGAAAATAGCTCATATAGGATGAATAACATCTCTGAAAATATTGCATTGTGGGAAAAAGGGTAAAAAAGATAAATTTTCTAATAAAAATTTTTAAATTGTAGGTTAGTAATTTTTAATCAAAATCTAAAAGTTTGATCTAAAAGCAGTTATAATGAAAAAATTTTAATTAATTTCAAGAAAAAATAATATCAATAATAACGAAGGTATTATATATAGTCCACAATAACAACTTCTATATTTTCTTCCTTTGACTACTGCAGCCATTACACAGACACTATACTTCTTAGGACTACCACTTTATTACATTCATATACACATCTCTAGATTAAAGTTTTATCTTACTTATTGATCCCAGCATCAACGGAAATATCTGTGAATAAGACCTATCTTCACTGATTTAATTGAACATCATAAATAAGGTAAGAGCAATTTATATAGTTTTTCTTTAAGTAACTTTGTTTCTCCTAACACAAACCACATAATGGTTGATGACGTTTCACATTTGACACACTTTATTATTTCTTGATAGCATGTTGAGCTTTTTTGACATGAAAACAAATTTATAAAAGATGATTCTACACTAAACATTCCCACTTAAAATGTTTCCTTATTTCAACATTCTATATTAAAAAAATAATACTCAGTTTAATAATAAACTATTTTTCTACCATTTCTTCCCATCCTTTTCTCTCTGTTGATAGTATTATCAGACGCCATTACATTAATATCCACTTGCTTTTACATAATGGCAGTCCTTTTTATCTACTCAGATAACATTTTTTACATCCATCTATATAAGATTTATGTTATTTAGGAATGTATGTATATGAAATTTATGTCATTTACGAATGAATATTTCAATCAGAACTTTTATCATTTTACCATACTACTTAATTATTTCACGTTAGGGAATTTCAGAATTATTTTTCAGTTACAAGAATTCCTGTACTAAAAAAGATTCAAAATGTCATGAAATTCTTTTTTTTTTATTAACAATGAAATTTTGAATAATTTTAAATCTTAACCACCTAAAGTTATACTAATAATGTATGTACACTACAAATAAAAATCTAACATTTTTAAGAATAGAAATCTATATTTTTTAAATCTAAGATATATGAAAATAAGCATTTTTAAACCTAAATAGTATTTAGTTATATGTTTATTTTGGAGATTTGCAAAGATAAGGAACATATTACCAAGTGACAAAGTTATTTACTTTTCAGAAGAATCAAAGTAAGATTTGCTTTACCTTTCAACAAAAAATACAGAATCTTTAAATAAGATATTCTTGTTAATTTTTGCATTGATAATTTTGTCAGTTATTCTGTTTTATAAATCATGTTTTCATAAATGAATTGATCAAGTCATGATATTTATTGAAAAATACTTCTCATTAAATGAAACAAAGACAAACAAAATAAAGTGCAAAGGAAGTAACTATTTTGAGTAACATTTAACTATATCATAAACAATCAGGGCAGCTGATTTTGACATAAACATTCATGTGCAACAGAGACATTCTTAAACAAGTTTCTTGTCCAATTAAGTATTCATTTTTCTTCAGGAAATAATTCTGAATAGTTCTTTCACATCATTTTTTGAAAATTAGAGAAGGGTTATCAATAATACACTTTTATTCATGTATATAAGAAATGGAAAAAATTAAACAAGAGTAGATTTACTATATCAAATATGGTATCTCAAAATAAAAATAACTTTTTTTACCAGAATTATATATCACTATATTTCACATAGGCTAGGTTATTTATCTGTTCAGGTGAATCAAAACAAGATATGTGTTGTCTTTTAAAAGAAATAAATATGGAATCTTAAAATATGTTTTAAAACATTCTTATCAATTTTAATGTTGAAAATTTAGTCAGTTATATTATTTCAATAATAATGTTTTCATAAGTAAATTGATCATGATAATTAATTTGGTGTCTATTCCAAAATACTGATTCATTTTCAGATAATTTGGAATCAAATTATCAATTATACACTTGTTTCAATGAAGTATAAAAAAAATGAAAAAGTCAAAGTACAAACATATGCAACTCAGAATTTCAGGGAATTTCAAGAGGTTGATAAATTTCTTTGCTAATCAAATTAACCAGCAGTTCCTACATTTCAGTTGACATTTCATAGATTTTTGAAGAAGCATGTTTTTTAACATTTTTTATTAGAGAAAGCTATTTTGTGCCTTAAATTATTTAACTTGTTTTGTAGTACATCACCTGTGGCAGTCCAAAATAAAAAAAGGGTTCTGTACATTTTTGAAATTTTAAATGATTTACATATGTCCTCAACTTAGGTAAATAGTAACTTCCATATTAAATAAAGAGGGATGAAACATTTTTTTTTTAATTTGGAATATCCTATCATTAACTATATGTAAATGTAGATCTAATAGGATAACATGTTTGGAACAATTATATGCTGGTAATTTTTCCTTTTTATATATTTCTATATTCAAATGCCAACAATTTAACTTTCAGGAAATAATTCAAAGATGTTTGGATTTGTATATATTCTCCTATGCACACTACCCATTTGTCTCAGTGTAGATCTTACTTACACTGTGGAAGAAGGAAAGACTCCAGGTACCTATATTGGAGACATTGCTGCTGATTCTAAAATAATGAATAACATACCTGAAAAAGACAAGAAACTTATAACATTCAGCCAGTTACAGGGTAAAGTTGATAGTTCACAATATTTTCAAGTTTCCAAGAAAACAGGTAAACTATATGCAATAGTTACATTGGATGCAGAAGCAATGTGTAAACGTAGTAAAGAATGCCTTCAACTCGTTGATGTAGCTGTTCGTAAAGGAACTTCTTCAATGAGGATTTTAGAAATCAAAATTATCATAAAAGATATTAATGATCATAAACCAGAGTTTCCAGAAAAACAAGTAAATATTCAGTTTGATGAAGGATATGGGAAGGGAATGAGAAAATCAATTCCCAACGCTATTGATAAAGATGTAGGACTGCAGAATTCAAAGATTACTTATGAACTTAAAAAGATGAAAGATGAACCATTTACATTATTTATTACACCAAGTGTTGTTGGAACATCACAACTTGGAATAGAATTAGAAAAAACCTTAGACAGAGAAACAAAAGACTCTTACATTGTACAAGTTGTGGCTACAGATTCAGGATCTCCTCAAAAACAAAATACATTAAATGTTCATATCTCAGTTAATGATGTCAATGATAACTTTCCAGTTTTTTCTGAGAAAATCTACAACATTTCAATGAAGAATGAAGAGAGCAAAATCACACCCATTGTTGTTTTATCAGCAACTGATTTAGACTCAGGAGAAAATGGAAGAGTTTCATATCACTGGAGTCAAGAGACATCAGAAAGGGCAAAATCTTTCTTCGAATTGATAGAAATAACTGGGCAGATCTTTTTGCAGAAAAAGTTTAATCCAGGAGAAGAAATAATACAAAAATTGTATGTAAAAGCTGAGGATGGAGGAAGTCCGCCATTAAGTTCTTTTTCAATAGTTAATATAAATGTGATAAGCCATGAGAACACAGCTCCTGTAATTGATATAAATTTTCCTTCTGCATCCAATAAGAATAAAGTGGAGATTTTGGAAAATACCAAAACTGGAAGCTTCATTGTGTATGTAAAAGTCATCGACAATGATGAAGGACAAAATGGTGAGGTTAATTGCCACATTCACCATGATAAATTCCAGCTTCAGAATCTAGGAATAAAGAAATATGAAGTGACACTGAAAAAGCACCTGGATAGAGAGAAAGAAGAGCACCATGATGTTGTGATCAGTTGTCAAGATAAAGGATCTCCTCCTCTTCATAGTAACAGCAAATTCTCCATTCAAGTGATGGATATCAATGATGTTGAGCCACAATTTACAAAAGATACATTTAAATTCTTGATTGATGAGAATCAAAACTCAAGAGTTACTGTTGGATACATCAATGCCACTGACCCAGACTTGGGAGCTGGAGGAAAACTTACCTATTCTCTCATTACCAATAACAAACACTTTTTACCTTTCAAAATAAGCACAAATGGACTATTATCAGCAATTATGTCTCTTGATCATGAGTTTCAAGATACTTATGAGTTCCAGGTATTTGTGAAAGACAATGGAACACCATCTCTGAATAACACAGTCAATGTGATTGTTGAGGTAACTGATAAAAATGATAATACTCCATATTTTACATTTCCCAGTGTTAAACCTTACAATATGGATGTGACATATTACCCACATCATACAAAGAACATCACACAAATCAAGGCATCTGACAGTGATAGTCAAGAGAATGCATTTCTAAAATATGAAATAATCAGAGGCAATGAAAAACAGATGTTCAGCATGAACCAGTATACTGGTTTATTAGGTTTCAATAGACAACTGAGTCCAGAAAATGCTGGTTCCTATCAGCTGGACATTGTGGTCAAGGACAGTGGTAGTCCAGCTCTATCAGCAACAACTGCTCTGTTTTTAACATTGACTATCAGCAATAAGACATCTCAAATGTTAAATGTTATTGAGCTAGAAAGTGAAGAGAAGGTACATCTTAATTTGGTCATTATCATTACAGTGATAGCAGTAACAATAGCTGTGTTCATTACAGCTTCATTGTCAATCTGCATCATTCGCTGTAATGGTCAATCAAATGTGGCCTATGCACAAGCACTTGATCCTTCTAATAGATATGTTGGTGAACAGAGACACTTGATTGCCCCTTCTTACCAGGGAAACTCTTGGCGTCAACCTGCACATTTAATTCCTGCAGACCATAATCCAGCTTCAAATTCTTCATTGACATCAAAAAGGCAACTAACTTCTGCAGATGTAAGTCACCATTAGATCAAATTTTCTCTCTATCCTTATTCTCCTAATCTGATGTTAAAGATGCATTTTGTGTTTTGATCTTTGATTAGACCCTATAGTTTGAAACTAAATGAGAGCACATAAATAAATTTAATCACTATTTTTTTTTACCTCAATATAATTAATGAAATATAGACATTTCCTAAATATAGCTTAATCTGATTCCTGCTTATTTTTATCACATGTTCACTAATTCAAAAAGTGTTAAATTCTTCTAATTTAAATGATTGATTTTTCCATAATTAAATACTTGTTTAAAAAAGTTGAAGAGTAAATTTACTTTTAAATAACATTTTCATTTTGAATCCATTCTTATTTTTTTAATGCTTTGTAAATGTTTTAACAGCAAAACTGTATGAAAAAGAACTTAATACAGTGTATTTTCAACCATTAAATAATATGTTATATGCTCTTCAGTTTAAACTCATTTATATATTCTTATATATTGTTTTAGGATTTGATGGATTATATATATCTTGCAATATATTTTTCTTTGAACAGATGTATACACAGAATGTATCAATTCCACCTGATTATTTTACCTGGAGATCTGCGGTACCATCTCAGTCAGACACTGAGCTGAGCTGGAGAGAAGAAAATGCAGTAAATGACCAACAAAAATTAGGTAACTTCAAATGTTGAAATTAAACTTGGTACAGAGAACATTGTGTATGTATTTGTGTGTGTGGAGCCAGTTTTATGCCTGAGGTTAATGTATACTTCCCACTTGCCACTTACGGCAGTTGAGTAAAACCATTATTCTGAATGCTGATTTTCAAATTTAGAGATTATTCTCACTTATTATATAGATAAAATACAATCTTCCAACTTAACACCATTTAGCTAATCTTAATAAATATCTATATGGAGATATATATTCCAAATCTCATGGTGTAATGATTATCATCATAGGAAATGGACATGGTGACCAGAGTTCAAAGCCTGGACAAGGCTGTTTGCATTTCACATAGTGCTAATACCTTTAGGAAAGGTATGCATCCGATTATTCTCTCTCCAGCTATGGATAAATAGTGGGTGCTTGTGACATAATGGTTGCCATTATAGGAAATGGACATGATGACTCAAGTTCTAATCCTTTTCACATAGCACTAATACCCATAGAAAAGGTATCAATCTAATTATTATCCCTTCACGTATGGGTAAATGATAGGGCAGACTAAACTCTTTAATCTTGATATAGTAACTGATCTAATAGTAGGAAAAAATCTAAATTCAAACCTGTTAAACTTCATTTAAAAATTAACCAAAGTTACATACTGCTTGTGCAGAGTGGTTGTTAAATACATATATATTCAAAATCTTCAGTTTAATGGTTATTTCAGTTTTCCTGTCTATTGAGGGTGAATGAATCAAGAAAATGTTGAAACATACTAAAATCTATGTAGAGTCATGAACACAAATATGTATTTATACTGTTTTTCAGATCTGCCTTCCAACAAATCTTCAGTTCACTCAAGCCATCTTAACAAAAGTGATATTTCTGCTCCATACCCACAATCCAGAAACCTTATAGAAACGAACAACCAACATTTTTCTAATGTCAGACCATTGCCACCTGTACCTCATATAAACCAGTGAATATATTCACATTAAGAATAGAAGTCAGTATTATATATTACCATAAATTATTAAAAAAATGTGAACCTTCTCTTTTTGTTTTTGATGATAACAACATTTTAGCAAATCTTTATGTTAACACCAAAAATAGAAAGAAGAGGTTCAGTTGACTGAATAATTTCTGCTCAATGTTATTAATAAGAATTACATATTCGTATCAACTATATACAAGCACATATATCTATAGATTTGTTTTATATTCCCTAAGTATAAATATCTACAAGGCAAAATACATCACTGTGAAACTTTTCTGTAATGTTAGCTTCCAAAGAAACCTACATGAATAAATTTACATTTGTAAAAATGAATATTTTGAATAAATATGTAAAAGTTACTTCAAACTTCACAATGTTTGCCATAAAGATACTCAACAGATATGCTTGATTTTAGCTATAATTTTGTAAGGAACAAATTATGAACATACTTTCTAAGTAATAAATAAAAAATGAATTGAGTGTTCTTTAATCAAATATATGCTGACTGATATGTAATATGAGAATTTCTGTAAATTTAAGTGCAATGAATAATATTTAACAGGGAATTTTTCTATTCCAAAAGTAGGAATAAGACAATTTAAAGAAACTAAGCAAGGATAGAGAGAAGAATGTAAAAAATATAGGATGAATAACATATCCACTGGAACACTGCATTATGGGAACAAAAACTTAAAGAAAAAAAATCAAACAGCAGAATTTTAAGAAACATAATTATATACCATTATCTTTTATTCAGAGTCTGAGAATTAAACTAAATGAAATTATTATGAAATTTTAAAAAAAATTTAAGATGCATTATGAATACGGTTATTGTGTATATTCCACACCAGACCCTCCTCCCTCTGACTAATGCAACCATTACACACACACCATACTTCCCAGGACTACTACTTGGACATACTGATATACATATCTTTAAACTGTTATCTTGCTTTAACTTAACCATCAGTTATTGGTGGACAAGAAATCTTTTTACTCATTTCACTGAAGATCAAAATAAAGGTAAGGAGAATTTTGTTTATTTTTCTATCAGTTTCTTTTGTTATCCTTGAACAAACCATCTCATAGACAACCATCTTTATGCCTGACACACTTTTCTCTACTTTTATTTTGTGACAACCTCTAAGAAATATAATTTTGCAAAAGAATTTTTGAAATAAATAAAACCCCTTCTAAAATATCAATTTAAAATATCTTTCTGTATATTCAAAAACTTTACTTTTTTTCAATTTAAAAAATTAAATAATGAACAGTTTTCCTCAGATTTCTTTGTTGGTTTTCTGCCATATAAACACTCCTTTGTAATGGAAGCCATTAAAAACTTGCCTCTCAACATTTTTATCTATAGCAGTACTCAGTTTATATATCCAAATATTCTACACACTTGATACACTGCTAAAAATCTGTCGTATCTATTAAAACTAGTTAATTTAACTTTCTTATCTTATTTTTACTGTATTTGTCTTACAATATACTAATATTATGAGTTTTAAAATATAATTATTTTCATAAATGTGTACATTCGCTAACTTCCTTTTATCATATTCAAATGTTTTTTGGTGAAATTTACTTATTGTAATATTTTTTTGTTTCTTTATAAGGTAGAAAATAAATTTTGAACACTTGAGAAAACTAAGTCAGAAACTTATAAATCTTGAGAAATTTCCCCCAAATACTGTGCATGTACTTTATAATAATACTTTATTAGTGCATATAACTTGAAAATATTTCTTATATAGTATTGCATATAATAGAGTAGACATTAATTTTATAAAAGAAACTATATTTGCCTATTTCAGTAAAACAACCTATAAATGAACTTATTTTAATCTATAAACAATAAAAATTATACATCAAAACAACCCTATTTTGTTTTCAATAAAAATCCAATTCAATTTCTTTGTTAGAATAAAAGAATTGATAAAAAAGACAATGTTTGAAGAGAATACTTTATTAATTTAAAAAAAAATACTGAGCCATATTTTATTTTTCTGTCATGTTAACATTCCTTTGTAAAGGAAGTCAATGAAATCTCGTCTCCCAACATTTTTTTTAAACTATAACAGCACTCTCTCTCTCTCTCTCTCTCTCTCTATATATATATATATATATATATATATATATATATATATATATATATATATATATTCTAAGTAGGAAACAAGTTATCTTGAAATTATTTTATATAATATCTACATAAACATGGAAAAACAAGTAAATGTTAATGATTATGGTAAATGTTTCCAGAAATTCATGAATGTTAATTTTGAATAATGTCATTGTTAAAAATGCAGGATGTTTTTGTGGTATTTAAATGTTTATGATTTTGTCAAATGTTTCTAGTAATTCATTAATGGTAGTTTTATAAAATGTAATTGTTAAAAATCAGGATGCTTTGTAGTATTTAATTTCAGAGTTAACTTAGTCTTTTTGTTTAATTTAATTTTATGTGCCACAAGAAAGGTCCTTATTAATGTCTGTGATTAAAATTACCAAGTCGAAGGGAAGTAACTCCATTCAACAGGATCAAATTTTGAAAATTCATAATTCAAAACTACCTCGATATTACACGAATATAATTTAAGTAAAAAAGAATTTATATTTTAGAAATGAAACTGCATGTGAGGTAGTCATCTTAATGAATTAAGAATTTTGGTTTTAGAAAAGAAAAAACTGCCTGAAACTCTATTATCTGGCTAATTATGAAAATATGGTTTTATATATATATATATATATATATATATATATATATATATATATATATATATACATACAAACACACAGAGAGAAAGACCTGATGTTTACCTAAGCTCTATTTTATTTCATCAACTATTGCAAAAATCAGTATCATTACGTTTTTCATGACATTAAATGTTTTTAATACTTTATAAATAAAAAAAATTTATCAAAGGATAACAACTAAGTGATTTTCTTAAGATTTAATGAATAAAAATAAATTTAGAGAGCATCCATCAGATTTATGAAGAGCAATCAACTTAAATTATTTATTGGTAATTTATTCTATACAAACATCTTTCAAATAACACAAAACAGATTAAAATAACATTAAAAATCGTGTTTCAAGAAACTACTTCAATGGGAATGTATTTACTTATATGACTTTTCTCATTCAAATTGCTTCTTACTTTTTTTTCAGATTAATTAATACAAATCACATATTTCTATCCAGGCAGCAAATCGAAGATGCTTAGACTGATGATTATGATTTTATCTGTCTTCCATACATGTCTCAGTGCTGATCTTACTTATACTGTGGATGAAGGAAAAAGCCCAGGTACCTATATTGGAGATATTGCTGCTGATTCTAAGGTAATGGAAAATATTTCCCAACAAGAAAAGAAGCTAATTACATTCAGTCAATTGCAACAAGGTGATACAGACAATTCTCAATATTTTCAAGTCTCCCAGAAAACAGGTAAACTGTATGCAATAGTCACATTGGATGCAGAAGCAATGTGTAAACTTAATAAAGAATGCTTTCAACTCATTGATGTAGCTGTTCGTAAAGGAACTTCTTCAATGAGGATTTTAGAAATCAAAGTCATCATAAAAGATATTAATGACCATAAACCAGAGTTTCCAAATAAACAAATTGATATTGAATTTTTTGAAGATGTTAGGATAGGAACGAAAATAATAATCCCAAATGCTATTGATAAAGATGTTGGGCTGCAGAATTCAAAGATTACTTATGAACTTAAAAAGATGAAAGATGAACCTTTTACATTATTTATTGCCCCAAGTATTGTTGGAAACTCACAACTAGGAATAAAATTGGAAGAAACCTTAGACAGAGAAACAAAAGACTCTTATGTTGTCCAAGTTGTGGCTACAGATTCAGGATCTCCTCAAAAACAAAATACATTAAATGTTCACATCTCAGTTAATGATGTTAATGATAACTTTCCAGTATTTTCAGAGAAAATCTACAACATTTCAATGAAGAATGAAGAGAGCAAAATCACACCCATTGTTGTTTTATCAGCAACTGATTTAGACTCAGGAGAAAATGGAAGAGTTTCATATCACTGGAGTCAAGAAACAACAGAAATGGCAAAATCTTTCTTCCAATTAGTAGAAAAAACTGGGCAGATTTTCTTGCAGAAAAAGTTTAACTCTGGAGATGAAAAGACACATAAATTGTATATAAAAGCTGAGGATGGAGGAAGTCCACCACTTAGCTCTCTGGGAGTAGTTAATGTATATATGATTCATCAAAATAACAATGCTCCAATCATTAAAGTGAATTTTCCAACAACATCCAAAAAAAATACAGTTCAGATAAAGGAAAATGCCAAAGCTGGAAGCTTCATTGCATATGTGAAAGTCATCGACAATGATGAAGGACAAAATGGTGAAGTTACTTGTCACCTTCACCATGATAAATTCCAGCTTCAGAATTTAGGTACCAAAAAATATGAAGTGACACTGAAAAAGCACCTGGATAGAGAGAAAGAAGAGAACCATGATGTTGTGATCAGTTGTCAAGATAAAGGATCTCCTCCTCTTCATAGTAACAGTAAATTCTCCATTCAAGTGATGGACATCAATGATGTGGAGCCACAATTTACCAAAGATACATTTAAATTCTTGATTGATGAGAATCAAAACTCAAGAGTTACTGTTGGATACATCAATGCTACTGACCCAGATTTGGGAGCTGGAGGAAAACTTACCTATTCTCTCATTACCAATAACAAACACTTTTTACCTTTCAAAATAAGCACAAATGGACTATTATCAGCAATTATGTCTCTTGATCATGAGTTTCAAGATACTTATGAGTTCCAGATATTTGTGAAAGACAATGGAGCACCATCTCTGAATAACACAGTCAATGTGATTGTTGAGGTAACTGATAAAAATGATAATGCTCCCTATTTTACATTTCCCAGTGTTAAACCTTACAATCTGGATGTGACTTACTACCCACATCATACCAAGAACATCACTCAAATCAGGGCAGCAGACAGTGATAGTCAAGAGAATGCATTTCTAAAATATGAAATAATCAGAGGCAATGACAAACAGATATTCAGCATGAACCAGTACACTGGATTGTTAGGTTTCAATCGGCAACTGAGCCCAGAAAATGCTGGCTCCTATCAGCTGGACATTGTGGTCAAGGATAGTGGTAGCCCAGTTCTATCAGCATCAACTACACTGTTTTTATCACTGATTATCAGCAACAAGACATCTCAAATGTTAAATGTTGTTGAGCTAGAAAGTGAAGAGAAGGTACATCTTAATCTGGTGATTATTATTACAGTGATAGCAGTGACAATAGCTGTGTTCATTACAGCTTCATTGTCAATCTGCATCATTCGCTGTAATGGTCAGCCAAATGTGGCCTATGCACAAGCACTTGATCCTTCTAATAGATATGTCAGTGAACAGAGACACTTGATTGCTTCTCCTTACCAAGGAAACTCTTGGCCACGACCTGCTCATACAATACCATCAAATCAAAATTTAGTAATGAATCCTGCCCTGGCTGCTTCTAGTAGACAACTTATACCTGGACGGAAAGTGCAAAACTCTCCAGAGAATCAATCCTATGTAAATACAAATTTTTTTTTTACTTTTGAATATTATTTTATGTATCTACCTGATGTATATAAACACTGTCTGGCTTTCTCATTTCTAGATATATAAGTATAAATTTCATAGGTAAATACAGAATAATGTTTCACATGATTTCTTGTATTACACATTAAAAAAGAAACAAATAAATAAAATATCTTTTTAATTTTACCATTTTAAATCAGTGAATATCAAGTACAAAACTATTATTTTATTTACATAGATTTGTATGATACTTATAACTTACTGCATATCATCTATGACAATATGACTTTGCACCTTTTCTTACTGAAACCTAAATATGTATAATAATCAGAAATCTGCAGAAACAAAAGTAGAAAATTGTGATTAATCTATTTCCTTTTTGTTTATCATTGAATAAATTCACATGCATATTTTCTGTTCAGTTAAACAACTTTTTGTTTGTTCAAATCTTATCTTTAGCAACAGACATACACACAAAATGTATCAATACCTCCTGACTATTTTGGTGATTGGAGATCTGCTGCAATTGGACCCCTTTGCAGAGAAGAAATGTCACATTGTGAAGAAGAAACAGGTAAATTCCAATCAAATATTCATATAGGATTGTAGTACAAAAGTAAAGTAATTTATTTTTATTCATTTGTAAGGAATTTAAGAATTCAAGAAAATAGAAATATTTGGAATGAAAATGAGTTAATGACACAAGCAAATACAGAAAATAATCCAAGAGGAAGAAAACTGAAAATATTGATGAATTATATTCAAGGCAAACATTTGAGGAAATTTCAAAAACTAAAACAGATCATTATGTTAAACTGTTTTATTCATATCAGTATTCTCATCTTGGTTGTTGTCACAAAAACTAAAAAGGGTTGAACAAATGATTTGTAAATACATATCCAATAATTTTTTATTAATACTCAAAAATGATTCATTCTTTTATGTAATACATAAGATTAAATACGAAATTTGAGAAATTTATCAACCCAAGAGAATTACTTGGAAGGAAAATGAAAAATAATTATCTTATTCAATTTTCTTACAACTGAGTGTATTAACCATGATTTCACTCATAATCAAAATATTACTGAAAATGCCTTCTTATTTCAGGTCTTAGATAATCATAGCCTTTCACATTAAACTGTGAATTATAATGGTTATTCTTGGGAGAGACAATAAAGTGGTTTGCAGTTTGAATTCAAAATTTTCTTTTTCCAAGTTTGGGTGCCTAACAACATGGTTAGAGAGTCTAATAAACTCTGAATTTTTATCTATAGCTAGAGTAGAAGTTGATTACTACTTTAACCAAGGGCATTAGATTGATTTGTTCAATACAAAAATAAATTAAAATTTTGTGGTATAAAATTAAAAACTTTAAAAATGCTGGCTTTAAATACAGCCAACATTTCTAAGAACTCAAAAGAATATTTTTAAACAAATTGATTATATTTTCTTATTAAAAGCAAAAATAATGATTTGCTTAATGTTTTTAATGCTTTTTCTACTTTTGATTTCAGATCAACTACCTTCCAAAGTTTCATCTCATAGTGGCCATTTGAATAAAAATGACATTTCTGCTCCATATCCTCAATCTAGAAATCTTGTAGAAATGAGTAATCAGCAAACATCAAATATAAGACCACTGCCTCCAGTGCCACATTTAAATCAATGAATATATATAGAGAAGAACAAAAACAAATGCATTTAAATTTTGTATATTGATACACTCTACACTTATATCCACACAACTTGCATGTACTGTATATATGTCTTTTTCAACTGTGAAATATTTACAACCTTGATGCTTAGTTAACAGAGAGGAATGTTTTATAAGAATAATTAAAAATAGAAATATGTTTAATAAGATCAATTGAAAAAGTAATTAACAGAAATTATGTAATATTAAATTAAGAAAATACCAATCAAATATAGCATAATACACAAATAATATAGATCCACTCCATCAATTATCAACTTATTTTTTATATAACACTTGGATTTTTATAAGAAATTCAAAGACTTTGATCCATTTAATTGATACATTAGCAAAAATCCACAATTATTTATTGATGAAAACAAGTTCTGTACAATTTAATGCCTACTGAACTTTGATTTCATTTATACACCTAACATTCAATAAATGTGATATGCTTACAATAATGTATTTCATTCTTATTTGTGTTTTATTCAATTCTAATAGGATAACATTTCACTAAATCAATTATACATAAAACATTAAATTCATAATTTTAAAAGTACGGTTTAAATTCTTTATCTGACTTTAGAAAAAATATTTTATTCAAAATTTTATACTGTAATCATGAACAATGCTGTAAGCACTTACTGAATAATTTTAATTCAAAGGATAGAAAGAGAATAAGTTGAGGATAGAAAGAAGAAAATATCCATAAAAAGGATAAATACTACTTTTGCTAAAATATTGCATTCTGGGAGAAAACAAGCACAATTTATTTTTAAAATTTACTAAATTAAGCAAATCATTTACTTTTATATTGGATTCATAGTTAAAATATGAAGACATTGTCATGAAAAAAGAAATTTTTTAAAAAAGAAAATTTTTCTTTATTGCTTCTGAGTAATGGGAAGTGGGTAATATTAACATCATACATTAATAGACTAAGTCATTTCTTTCCAGTAATACAGACATTTCCCACACACCATACTTCCTAGGACTACTAGTCTATTACAGTCACACACAGAATTTGATTTCAAAGTTGATGTCACTAAAAAAGAATTGATAAGCAAAACCACCAATAGAAAATACATTTCATCACTCCACTTGAAATATCAACAAAGGTAACAATATTTTTTAATTCTTCTTTTAAATAATAAATAATAATTTTCTTCACTAAAATTCTACTTATAGACAACTAACTTTTATATCTGACCCATTTTTCTCTATATCTAATGTTCATAGGTTTCTGCATGTGAAGATCTTTTTAAGAAATTTATTTTTAATAAATGAATAATTATATAAAAATATCTTTCCATTAATTGTTTACTAGTAAATAATAAATCAAACAGTAAATGATAATCTAAGTTTCTTTTGGATTTTTTTTTGCTTCAACATTCTTTCATTTAGGAAGCCATAATACAAAACTAGTTCCTGTACAGTTAAAATGGCCTCCTACACTTTTTTTTCTGAATCTGTATCATTTTTGGATTCTTCAAGTCAATTTTCTACTTTATTTTGTATAAAGGGATACAGAAATTTTCCCAACAATTTTTCAATCAAATAGTTACAGTTCTATATAAAAGAATAAAAAAACTTCTTTTACATGACATGTGATATTTCTTTTTGTCAATTTTATTTTAAAAGTATTCTCTATTTCCATAAGAGAAAAATAGGAAAATATTTTGCAGTTTAATCAAGTCATGAACTTGAGAATTTCTCTAAACTCATTAAAATCACATTTTACTTTGTCATATGTAAAAGTAATCTTTATTCATTTCTTGTGTAATGGAACCTATGCATTTTAACTGTTATGAAAAGATGAAATCTAATTTAGAGTAAATATATAAAATACATATAATCATAAAAGAAAATCTATAAGATATAACAAATTTTACAGGAGTTTTTATGAAATCCTTTTTGGTGGGAAAAATAGAGATGCAGAAAAAACAGTAATGTTATTCATGAAAACATCTTATTTGCTAAAACTATAATTGTAGGAGGATTATAAGCTTGTATAACAATGATTAAATTTGTATAAAGATATTTTAAATATTTTACTAATGTTTTTCCAGCATTTTCAAATTCTTAGGACATTTCACTTACTGTTAAGTAATTGTTAACATAAAAAACAAAGTGATTATCACTTATTTTCAAGGAATTTACTTGAATCAAAGTTCATTCTTGTTTTATCATTTTTTTACCCAAAATGTTTATTTATTTTCTCAAATATATCAAAGCAGCATCTGTTTCTTTCTCTTTATAAATTCCTTTTTTTATTTTTCTCTTAAGAGAAAAATCACTTTATTCTTCAGTTTTTAATTAAGAAAAATAAAAATGACATAAAATAAAAACTTTATATTGCTTATTGCATAATCTAAACAGTAAAATGTCAGATTAACATAATGTTTTTCATAAAAAATATCATGAAAAATACTGTTCATAGTGAAGATCTCAAAAATTAATGATACTAGTGTTTTTCTATTAAGCATCTGAATGACTTTGTAAATGACAAAGCCATGACTAAAAACTAGATTTTTTCTTTACTATTTTAGTACTTACATCCAAAATTGCAAGATGTACAGTGTAGTTTCTATAGATCCATTAAATTAAAAGTAACTACTGAGTTTTAACTTGTTGGTATAGTAAAGAACATGCTATAAAACAACATAAAACTATTTTAGTATTTCAAGAAAAAAAAATAGTTCTAGTAAATACTATAATTCATTGTCAAAAAAATAGCATCATGTAACTCTTGCCCAGTCGGCTAGGGCTGTAGAATACACCATCTGCATCTCTGCAGAGGGATAAGACCCCCACCCCAACGAGTGTCCTGATATGACACTAAACAATCTGATGGTGAGGTTTCAGTGATGCTGGGGCTTTGGGGAATGCAGAGCACCCCTTCATGGCCATTGCTCCCAGGTCCAGTCTGGCCCAGAATGGTAGCACCTGATAGGGCCTTATCTATGGGTTAAATAGAACTAAACTGCATACTTATGCTAAACTGAATTGCATGAGTTAGAACTGTTTGACTAAACTGAATAGCTTGAAAAAGAAATGTTTTTGACAATTAAACTGTGTACTTATGCCAAACTGAATTGTTTGAAATGAAACTGTTTTTTACATTGAAACTGTACTTACGCTAAACTGAATTGTTTAATGTAGAACTGTTTTGACATTTAACTGTGTAAACAAAATCTATTCTTATACTAAACTGAATTGGCTGAATTAGAACTGTTTGAATAAACTGAATAGCTTGAAATAGAACTGTTTTTGACAATTAAACTGTGTACTCATGCTAAACTGAATTGTTTGAAATAGAACTGATTATTTGTATAAAATGGATTTAAATATCACAAAACTGCATACTTATGCTGAACTGATTTGTTTGAATTAGAACTGTTTGACCAAACTGAATTGCTTGAAATAGAAATGTTTTTAACAATTAAACTCTGTACTCATGTTAAACTGAATTGTTTGAAATAGAACTGAATATTTTCATAAAAATGGATTTGGCATTAAATAACCTACAAAGGTTGATATGCTTATAAAACCCAACCAATCATGATAACTCCTTTAGGATTTTCATTTTAAATATTATTGATGATTAAATTATTAAAATGGAATAAAACTAAAAAAAAATTGAAAATATAAAGCGGAAAAAATATCAGCATATCTTGTCTTCGCCTTGTTGAATTTGGTATCAAATATGTAAGGGAAGTCACTCTAATGGGAAGAAAGTGAATTGTAAAATCAATTGGTTAATAAATTCTGGCATTGTTTCTTTTTCAAATATCACAATAACAATTCAAGTGACATGTTAACAATTCTAGCAGTTACTACAAAAAATATAAACATTGTTTTTCTTAAATGCTTCCATTTGGATATTTTAGCACCTATTAAATTTCAAGATAACTTTTTAAAAAATTTTCCATAGAAGTGAATTTCAAAGTTTAGTATGTTTTTTCTGCTGTTGAAATTTAATTATATTTCACAAGAAGAATTCATAATTCAGAGAAACAAATGAACATGAATTATACTTTACACTGAAAATAAAATTTACTTACAGTATATGAATAACATTTCAATCAACTAATGCATTTCAAATCTCATTCAACAAGGGTTGTAAAGAAAACATTTGGAGGTGCCCGTGGTGTAATGGTTATCGTTGTAGGAATTGGACACGATGATACGAGTTCAAATCCTGGACGACACTGATTGCATTTCACATAGCACTAATACCCTTGGGAAAGGTATGAATCCAATCATTCTCCCTCCAGCTATGGGTAAATAGTAGGACAGATTAGGTTCTTCAGCCTTGGTGAGGCAACTAGTCTAGGAGAAGGAAAACTCTGAATTCAAACCTGTTAAACTCCGCTTAAAAATTGACCTTGTGTCATAGCCTGCCCGAGCGGAGGGGTTGGTAAATATGGTAAAGAAAACATTTCGTTTTATCAAATAGCTTAATCATATATATTTGGTCTCACATCTCGCACCAATCATATTTCAATTTTGATTTCAGTTGGATTTATAATTTTTCTATTAGACTATTTAATGAAATTCATTTAGTTTTAAAAAGAATATTCACACTCATATTTCAACAAGTCACTGACTGTTAAAATAGACTCATTTTTCTTGAAAGAAAAATACATTTATTTTCTAAGTTTTGAAAAAGCTTTTATGAAATCAATTAACAATTTGCTCTTACAAAAGCAGTTTCCAATCTATTTCAGATTTTTGAAAAAATATATCAAGTCAAGAAATTGTAAAATTATGAAACCTAGGAAAAACATGTTCATTCAAGTCAGCTTACTACTGTATGCATCAATCAGCTGTTTGGCTGCAGACCTAACTTATAACATTGAAGAAGGAAAAAGCCAAGGAACCTTAGTAGGTGACATTGCAACAGATTCCTATATCTTGAAGGATATCCCATCTCAACAACACAAACTTATTACATTCAGTCAATTGCAAAAAGCAGGAACAGGCAGTTCAAAATATTTTCATGTCTCTAAAAAAACTGGAAAACTTTATACAAGTGTTATGCTTGATGCAGAAGCTATGTGTAAATATAAAGAAGAATGTTTTCAAATTGTGGATGTAGCAATAAGAAAAGCAACTTCTTCCATCAAAATATTAGAAATTAAAGTCATAATACAAGATATCAATGATCTTCAACCACAGTTTCCTGAGAAAGAAGTTAGGATTGAATTTGATGAAGATGACCGAATAGGAATGAGAAAATTCATCTCTAATGCCATAGATAAAGATGTTGGAGTAATAAATTCTCTCATCAGCTATCAACTGAAAAATCTTAAAAATGACCCTTTCATACTATCCATCTCCCAAAATGTAGACAAAACTTCAGATCTCAGTATTGTACTTGAAGAAATGTTAGATAGAGAAAGAAAAGATTCCTATGAATTACAAGTCATAGCTAAAGATGGAGGAGATCCACCCAAGCAAAGTATTTTGAATGTTTATATCTCAGTCATTGATGTCAATGATAATGCACCTGTTTTTTCTCAAAATGTCTACAATATTACAGTAAAAAATGAAGTCAATAAAAACCAACCAATTGCTATTCTATCAGCCACAGATTTAGATGCTGGAGTAAATGGCAAGATTTTATATCATTTCAGTTCTAAAACGAATGACATTGCTAAATCTCATTTTCAACTGGATGAAGTCACTGCAAAGATCTTTTTGTACAAGCAATTAACATTAAGAGAAAAACTAACACACAAGCTGTATGTTAAAGCTACAGATGAAGGAAAGCCTCCACTCAGCTCTATTGCAATGGTTTTAATTAATATCATCAATCAACAAAATAATGCACCTACAATTGCTATAAACTTTGTTTCAGAATCAATAGAGAATACAGTTGATATTTTTGAAGGAGTGAAAATAGGCAGCTTCATTGCCTATGTGAAAATCATCGACAATGATGAGGGACAAAATGGAGAGGTTAATTGCTACATTCACCATGATAAATTCCAGCTTCAGAATTTAGGCAAAAAGAAATATGAAGTAATACTGAAAAAGTCCTTGGATAGAGAGAAAGGAGAGCACCATGATGTTGTGATCAGTTGTCAAGATAAAGGATCTCCTCCTCTTCATAGTAATAGTAAATTCTCCATTCAAGTAATGGATATCAATGATGTTGAGCCACAATTTACAAAAGACACATTTAAATTCTTGATTGATGAGAATCAAAACTCAAGAGTTACTGTTGGATACATCAATGCTACTGACCCAGACTTGGGAGCTGGAGGAAAACTTACCTATTCTCTCATCACCAATAACAAACACTTCTTACCTTTCAAAATAAGTACAAATGGACTATTATCAGCAATTATGTCTCTTGATCATGAGTTTCAAGATACTTATGAGTTCCAAGTATTTGTGAAAGACAATGGAACACCATCTCTGAATAACACAGTCAATGTGATTGTTGAGGTAACTGATGAAAATGATAATGCTCCATATTTTACATTTCCCAGTGTTAAACCTTACAATCTGGATGTGACATATTATCCACATCATACAAAGAACATCACTCAAATCAAGGCAGCAGACAGTGATAGTCAAGAGAATGCATTTCTAAAATATGAAATAATCAGAGGCAATAGCAAACAGATGTTCAGCATAAACCAGTACTCTGGTTTATTAGGTTTCAATAGACAACTGAGTCTAGAAAATGCTGGTTCCTATCAGCTGGACATTGTGGTCAAGGACAGTGGTAGTCCAGCTCTATCAGCAACAACTACACTGTTTTTAACACTGACTATCAGCAACAAAACATCTCAAATATTAAATCTTGTTGAGCTAGAAAGTGAAGAGAAGGTTCATCTTAATCTGGTGATTATTATTACAGTGATAGCAGTGACAATAGCTGTGTTCATTACAGCTTCATTGTCAATCTGCATCATTCGCTGTAATGGTCAGCCAAATGTGGCCTATGCACAAGCACTTGATCCTTCAAATAGATATGTTGGTGAACAAAGACACTTGATTGCTTCTTCTTACCAGGGAAACTCTTGGGCTCGGCCTGCTCATCTGGTTCATAGAGACCAAGCTGTAGCCATGAATACTCCTACCCAGGGAAGATCTACACAAATAATTACAAGTAAAGAGAAAACACAACATTCTGATGTTCCATTCCAGGTAGAAAGCATTATTTTTATTAAATGTTTTCATTTATTTTTTTCATTCATTTGGTCAGTGATGAATTTTTTCCTGATTTACCATTGTAACTACTTAGAAAGTTTATGATAATTATTAATCTCTCTCATAGCTTCAAATTAATGGAATTATATGCATTGAAGAATATATATATATATATATATATATATATATATATATATATAAGAAACATGCATCCCAGATGTTAAATATTGTTCAGCTAGACATTGAAGAGAAGGTGTATCTTAATCTGGTTATTATTATTGCAGTAAGAACAGCTGTGTTTATTAGTTTCATTGTCAATCTGCATCATTTACTATGATAATCAAACAAATGTGGCCTATGCACAAGGACTTGATCCTTCCAAAATATATGTCAGTGAACAGAGATACTTGATTGTTTCCTATTAAGAAAATGTTTGGCTTCAACAAAACTTGCAAATAGACCAAACTACATGTACAATATTCAATTGATAGCATCAAGGAAACAACTTGGAATAGAAAACATAAGGCAAGGACCTTTAGATCTAGTGAATCAGGAGAGCAATTAAAAAAAAGTTAATGTATCATTAGCAATTATAAGCAAAGATAAAAGATGTACCAAAGCTGTTCAGAAAAATTATTTTTCTTTAAATTTGCTTTTTAATGAGGCAAAAATAAAAGTTCTGTAATAAAGGCAGGATATTTGTATTTTAGAACTGATATATGATTTGATATCCTATTTCACATATAATGTTGATGATATTCTTAAAAACACATGAGAAAAACTTTGAAAGTAAAATTCTCAATTCTATTATGAAATATCAACTGCTTTTAAAATTAACATTTTTTGTTTGTTTTTTTAATTAAAAAATCACTTCAGTTTTTAAAAATGTATATTACAGATGTATTCACAGAATATATCAATACCCCCTGACTATTTAACTTGGAGAACTGCAGTACCTTCCCAATCAGATGAAGAGGAAGACTGGACTGACAGAGATATGAAACATGAAGAACAGCAAACAGGTATGTTATTCATTGACCATTAAATATTATCTTTTATGAGGAAACCTACATGTCCTTAATGATAAATTAACATGGCAGGGTTATTTATTTGTTGTTCATTTATATTTCAGACCAGTTACATTCAAAATCTTCATCCCAAATTGGCCAGCTGGATAAAAGTGATATTTCCTATCCATATCCACAATCCAGAAAGCTAATAAAAATGAACAGTCAACAAAATTCTAATGCAAGACCCTTACCACCTGTGCCACATAATAACTGAAAAAATAAAGATATTCATTAAAGAGTGACTGATAATTTTGTGGCCTAATGTTCAAGAACACAAGTTATACTATTTTGACAAAATTTTATATGCAGTTTAACTCTTTGAATGTTTACACAGAAAATTTAAAGTTCATAACAGTTGTATTTTTTCTGTTGAAGGAAATTGAAATTTGAGAGAGCAATTGTTGAAAAAATGTACAGTATCACTCATCATTTATTCAGCTGCCCACATTTTGACTATGCTAGCAGGAAAGGGCATACTTCTTTTGTATCCCCACAAAATTCTTGTGAATCTCCTTAGTTGATAAATCCTTGATACAAAGATAATGGATAGCTGTACAGTGAGTGGTATAGTCTATTTTCTAAGCAATTGCTGATTCATGTTTCAATTTACTGGGGAAAAAGACTGTTAAGAAATTTTAATTTTCTGTGTAATGTTTGACCATGTGTTTTTAGTTGAATTGTTAAACTTATGCCTTTGTACCTTAGGTCATAAACTCATCAATCATTCTTTCATAATTTAAATGGCTCTGTTTGAATTAAACTCTTATTACTGTCCATTAGAATCTTTAAAGGTATGTTAAAAACCATATATGCTGGAATACTCAAACAAATAAGGTCACAACTTAAATCCTGAAAAAATTTGATTATAGAAATTATTTTTTTATTTTAAATATGAAAAGTAATTTACCTATCATATTAAAAAAATATCTTTACCATAGCCAATGGTTTTACATTGAAAGTGTTTCTAATAAAGTTCAACAGATTAAACTTTTATAAACAATAAAACTACTCCTACTCTGTATACTTTTATCTAAAATAAATTTGTCATAATGATAATATAAGTTTCATAAAAGCAACTTTATAAGATATAAACAATAAATGATTATCCAGGAAAATTGATTCTTGAAGCTATCAAATGTATGTGGCAAATGAAACAAATGAGGTAAAATTTGACTTATAAGACTGATAATTTGATAAGTCAATTACTCCTTATAAATAGGACACAGTGAAGATAGAGAGAAGAAAATAATTTAAAAGGGATGAATAGTAGTTCTGCTAGAACATTGCATTATGGGAACAAAGACAGAGATATAATTTATTTTTAAAAGATAAACACTCTCAAATATTTATTACTAAAGTCAAATATTGTCTAAAAATCTTTACAAAATAAAGGTAATGAATTTAGTTTAAAATCAAATTGTAAATATCAGAAATGGGAGGGAGGGAGGCAAGTAAGTTACATATTCTTTATCAGCATCATCATTCTCCTAGTAGCCATTACACATAAATCATACTTCTTAGGACTATAACTTTATGAGGCACAGGGATGTTCTTCATCTAAAAACTTATATTAAATAAGTATCAACAGACCTAACAACAAATATTACATTTGAAAAATACTCCACAGTGAAGATAATAACCAAGGTAAGTTATCTATATTTTTTTCATTATCAGTTTTTATTTTCTATGATTTTAATTTTTCCATGAAAATTTGTTCTTTATATGACACAATTTATAGTTTGTTCATTTTAACATTCTTCTATTTGCTGAAGACTTTTTTTTTAAATTCTCATAATCTACACTATATGTTTTAAAGTATTCACTGTTTATTTAACAAAATGTAAATGTAAATACTATTTGCTAAAATTATTAACTTAGCTGATCTTCTCTTTTCCATTTTTGTTTTCCATTTCCGTCCTATTTTAAGAAGCCATTATACAATTCTATTTCCTGTACACATTTAACTATGGATGCAGTGTAAAAGCAAATATTTTTCTTGATGTAAAAGATGCTTTTATATACTTTTTATATCCAAATTTAAAATAGTTTTAGTTTTTATAGACATTTCTAAAGTTCTTTTTTTTAGTTTCTATTATTTAAAATATATTTTTGTTTTTATATTTGATGTACTGGTTTTGAATAACTTCCACTAGCTGCTTTTCTTAACTAAGGATTTTGTTTCAAATTATCACAAAGAACTTTATAATAAGATATTTTATACCACATATGTATAGCAAGTTTTAATTGTGATTTTTAATAATCTTATTTATTTTGATAAAAATGTAATGTCTACTTTATATATATATATATATATATATATATATATATTGCATATATTTGGCAGTTTAAGTAATAAAGCACAATACAGTATGAAAATAATCAAGGATTATAATGAAGAATGGTTTTATTATATTTACTTGTAGATAACTACTTGATATATAGCAAAATTATCAAATGGTCAAATAGTTGTGACAGTGCTTGAAATATATATGTAAATGTAATAACTTTTATGAGACAGAAGTAATATATTTTTCTATTTTTATGATGAACTTTACATAACTTTATGTCTTCTTCTCTTTCAATAAATGAAAACAATAAGAAACACTAATTCTAATATATACATAAATTTTATTTTACTAGAGAATCAATCAAAGCTTAAAAACCTATTTAATGCCAAACTTTTAGTGTATATTTATATATATATATCTTTTTTCTTTGTGTTTGTGTTTCTATTACTTCAATGAAAAATGTTCTGTATTCCCAAATAGAGAAATAACATCCTATTTACCCTTGAATAATTATGAAATTTTATTCATCAAATTAACAAAATTCTGTTTTATGTCACCAAAACATAATGTTCAATTTAGTGTTGGGTTATACTTTGTGTTATTATAAAAATGTTCATTACTTTATTGAAAAGTTGTATGACTGATTAAATGCATATGAAGTCACATTGTGTTTTATATTCAAATACATTATAAATAACTAGATAGAGAAATGTAGCAGCTAAACTGAAATGTATATTTGATACAGAGATTTATAAAAGTGTTATTTTTTTTGTATTCCAGATTAAATGAATAAATACATTACAAATTCAGCAAAAAAAGACTTTGAGATTTAATTAATACAACATGCTTCTTGAATCCTATTTACTACTGTATGCTTCAATCAGCTGTTTGGCAGCAGACCTGACTTACGACATCAAAGAAGGAAAAAGCCCAGGGACACTAGTGGGTGACATTGCTACAGATTCACATATCTTGAAAGATGTCCCATCTCAACAACATAATCTCATCACATTTAGTCAGCTACAAAAGGCAGGAACAGGCAGTTCACAATATTTTCACATTTCTAAAAAGACAGGAAAACTCTATACAAGTGTTACACTTGATGCAGAAGCCATGTGCAAACGTAAAAAGGAATGTTTCCAAATTGTGGATGTGGCTGTCAGAAAGGCAACTTCTTCAATCAGAATATTGGAAATTAAAGTTAAAATCAAAGATATCAATGATCACTCACCTGAATTTCCCAACAAAGAAATTACAGTCACCTTTGAAGAAAATGATAGCAAAGGCACAAAAGTCACCATACCAAATGCAAAAGACAAAGATGTTGGAATAATCAATTCTCAGATCTCCTATGAACTGAAGAAAAATAAAAATGAACCATTTAAATTGATAGTCTCAAAAAGTGTCGATGGAACATCAGCTCTCAGCATAGAGCTAGTAGATAAGCTAGACAGAGAAGTAAAAGATACTTATGTATTACAAGTGAATGCTAAAGATGGAGGGTTTCCAGCCAAGCACAGTGTCTTAAATGTTATTATTATTATCAGAGATGTGAATGATAACATACCAATTTTTTCCAAAAACATCTACAATGTTACAGTAAAGAATGAAGTTGTTAAGGACCAACCAATAGCCATGTTGGCTGCAAGAGATTTAGACTCAGGAAAAAATGGTAAGATTTTATATCATTTCAGTTCTGAAACAACAGCTATAGCAAAATCTCATTTTCAATTAGAACAACAAACTGGAAAGATATTTTTACATGAGAAAATTACTTTTGAAAATGAATTAACATATAAATTATATGTAACAGCTACAGATGAGGGTAATCCACCTTTAAGTTCTATTGCTATGGTTATAATAAATCTAATCAACAATGAAAATACTGCACCAATCATAGATGTGAACTTTGTTTCTGAAACTACAGAGAATACAGTTGATATTTCTGAAGGAGTGAAAATTGGCAGCTTCATTGCCTATGTGAAAGTCATAGACAATGATGAGGGACAAAATGGTGAGGTTAATTGTCACGTTCACCATGATAAATTCCAGCTGCAGAATTTAGGCACAAAGAAATATGAAGTAACACTGAAAAAGCCCTTGGACAGAGAGAAAGAAGAACACCATGATATTGTTATCAGTTGTCAAGATAAAGGATCTCCTCCTCTTCATAGTAACAGTAAATTCTCTATTCATGTGATGGACATCAATGATGTTGAGCCACAATTTACAAAAGACTCATTTAAATTCTTGATTGATGAGAATCAAAACTCAAGAGTTACTGTTGGATACATCAATGCCACTGACCCAGACTTGGGAGCTGGAGGAAAACTTAGCTATTCTCTCATCACCAATAACAAACACTTCTTACCTTTCAAAATAAGCACAAATGGATTATTATCAGCAATTATGTCTCTTGATCATGAGTTTCAAGATATTTATGAGTTCCAGGTATTTGTGAAAGACAATGGAGCACCATCTCTGAATAACACAGTCAATGTGATTGTTGAGGTAACTGATAAAAATGATAATGCTCCATATTTTACATTTCCCAGTGTTAAACCTTACAATCTGGATGTGACATATTACCCACATCATACCAAGAACATCACTCAAATCAGGGCAGCAGACAGTGATAGTCAAGAGAATGCATTTCTAAAATATGAAATAATCAGAGGCAATGACAAACAGATATTCAGCATGAACCAGTACACTGGATTGTTAGGTTTCAATCGGCAACTAAGCCCAGAAAATGCTGGTTCCTATCAGCTGGACATTGTGGTCAAGGATAGTGGTAGCCCAGTTCTATCAGCAACAACTACTCTATTTTTATCACTAACTATCAGCAACAAGACATCTCAAATGTTAAATGTTGTTGAGCTAGAAAGTGAAGAGAAGGTTCATCTTAATCTCGTCATTATTATTACAGTGATAGCAGTGACAATAGCTGTGTTCATTACAGCTTCATTGTCAATCTGCATCATTCGCTGTAATGGTCAGCCAAATGTGGCCTATGCACAAGCACTTGATCCTTCAAACAGATTCATTAGTGAACAGAGACAGCTGATTGCTCCTTCTTACCAAGTAAACTCTTGGCCTCACCCAGCTCATCCTGTACCAACAAACCAAATTTTGGCTAGAGATATTCCTCTGATAGGATCTAAAAGACAACAAATCCCTGAAGGTGTATTTGCTGAAGGACAAAAATCACAGCCATCAACAGATGTAGCCCCTCAGGTATATGGACATTATTTCTCATTACATCCTTATGTTTTTTAATAATCAGTCTGATTAGTTGAGACTTTAATGATATAATATTTGGAGTTATAAACCCTCTGTACTTCCTGTTATTACATTTAATGTATGAAATTCATATCCAAATTCAACAACTATCATGGAGTGGATGTAGTTTTAAATTTTGCTGTCAGTAATTAAGCATAAACTAAAATGTATGATCAAATTTCACATCAACTACCTCTCCCATAATTGTTGTTACGTTTGCATATAAATTTCTTACTCTAAATGTAACTACTTTATAGGATAAATGTAATGATATTTTTTTAAAAAAACAAAAAAACTTTGAACTTTAGATGCCTTACAACTTAGCTTTACAAAATTTTATTTAAAAAATCAAGCATAAAACACTGTCAAATTTCATACCAGGGTACAGAAACATTTGCTTAAATCTATCTCATTATTCTATAAAAAGAAAAGCTGTAAATGGTTACTATATTAAGCCTTCTGTCTAACATGATTCACCTCAGTCCAGAATATCAGATTTATGATATACAGTAAAATAGTGATCAGCACAAAATATTGGATAATGGATTCAAAGGGTTAATTCTTTCACCATGTAAATTTATTTAATTTATTTTTAGAATAAATATAATACTCTTTAAAAAAAAAGGTTCTCTAATATACAAGCTTTTTTATTATTCTTCACTGCAATTTTTTCTCTTTTTTGAATAACAGATGTATACTCAGAATGTTTCAATACCTCCAGATTATTTTACCTGGAGATCAGCTGTCTCTTCTTCATCTGACAGTCAATGTGATAAAAATGAGAGTGAACTTGGAAAACAAGGAGGTAAGATATTTTACAAATAAGAATTATAATAAAGAATTAAAAGAAAGACAAAATTGTTATTGTATATTCTTAAGAAAGAACTTAAAACATTTACTGAAATATCAATTAACTAACCTAGTTTCCATCATTTATGATGGAATTTTGGTATGGATTTGTACTTTTGTTTGTATATGGGTTTAATATGGTGGCAGCAAACAAGTTGGTGAGTTGAGAATTTAGGAGCAGAGGTTGAGTGAAATTCTTTAAAATCATTTAAATAAACAGAAGAAACAAAGAAAGCGGGAAAAGAAAAAAATCAAAGAGAGCCAAAATTAAAAGATACAAAGTGAAGGAAGGAAGAAAGAAAATGAAGTTTAAAAGTTATAGTGAAAATAAAAAGTGATGTAAAGGAAGAAAACAGTGTAGTCTACATAGTTATTACCTGTGAAAAAAATCAAATATCTGAATTTTTTAAAATGCTTCATGTTAACATAAAAATATAAGGAGACCAGGTTGCAGGACAAATAAACATAAAGTCATTTTGTATTTTATATATAATTTGAAAAATCATAATTTAAATTGTTTTCAGCTGTACTGATTTTGATTGATAGTATAATGAATCAATATTGCTTTTCTTTTCAGACTTCTGCAAATCATCAATTCACTCAAGTCATCTAAGTAAAAGTGATATTTCTGCTCCATATCCTCAATCCAGAAATCTTGTTGAAATGAGTAATCAACAGGCATCAAATGCAAGACCACTGCCTCCAGTGCCACATACAAAGTAGTCACTTACAGTTTATAAATAAATTCCAAACCAATAAAATTATGAATGAATAAAAACACACACACACACACACACACACACACACACACACACACACACACACACACACACACACACACACACACTACTCCTTCATTGAATAGGAAATATATTAGTTTAATGAATAGTATCATTTTATTTAATTAAGCTTTATGAATTTATTTGTATACCTTCTGGCCTGTAACAAATCTATAATCAACGTTTATTGTAATAAAACCCAATATGTTATTTAATCAATTATTCAAAATCAGAAGAAAAATAGATACAAAAAGTTTGGTTAAAAGACTTCTTTATTTCAATGAAATGATTAATATAATTCAGTTTGATTGATTTCCTTATAATTTGGGTGTGTATTTAATTATTGACCTAAACTCTTTTAGAAGCCAATTAGTAAGAATTTATTAATATTTGAGATTAGGTTACATTCTCATTTATGTGTTTTCAAAATTTTTACTGATAGAACTAATTAAGGCTTATAGTAGACATTTCTACATATTTAAAAAATTTCCAAACAATAAGTTTAAAAATAAGGTTAAATCAGAAATTTAACAAAATATATGTTATTTGACTTTAAATGTTTTAAATAACTATTATATTTAAAATAGTTTTCATAAAAAAATTCTTAACAAATTTTTAACTTTTGTACATTGCTACATTAATTAAAACTCAATCTTCCAAACTATTATAAACGATAATAATGCATACAAAACAAAAAGAATAGAGAGAAGAAATTAATTTCCACTGGATGAACAGCTTCTCTACAGAAATATTGCATTATGGGAGCAACGAAATAGGGACAATTTATTTTTAAAATATTTAACTCATTGAAACATTTTGTTTGATATCAAGTAAATTATTATATTTATTGGTAGTTATTATAATAAATGATAAAAAAATTAACCTATTTTTAACACAAAATATTGAAATGCATAGGTAAGGGGTGGGTAACATAAGCATTCCATATAAATAGCCATAACACTCTCTTCTCTGAGACTAATGCGGCCATCACACATACAGCATACTTTTTAGGACTACTACCAATCTATACATACATATATAATTTCGTCATTAAGTTTTTATCACTCAGTAGCATCAATATCAATGGGATATACATTTTATCCAAAACATTATTGGAAATCATACTAAAGGTAAGCATGTTTTTGTGAATTTTTACTTTATTTCTTTATTTCACTTACAAATCATCTTATGGAAGACCAGTTTTCAATTTGACATACTTAATTATCAGCTTAGTATTTTGTGATCCTTGTAAAAAAAGAAATCTCTTTAAATAAATCCTTGCTAATCAGTACATTCTTCGTATTTTCTATAAATTCACCAACTATTTTTCTGATAAAATAACAAATGACATTTCATTGCTGCTATTTCTTCATTTGAGAAAAAAAAAAGGCCATTACACAAATCCACTTCCTGTTCATTTAACAATGGCAGCCTTTAGTTCACATATATTTTCCAAACATTACAGTTTCATTAAATAACGAAGTAAAATATTTTCACTGATTTAAATATTTCAATCTTAATTTTTTTATTATAAACAAAATGATTGTAATAATTACAAATAACTCCTATCATGATACTCAGACAAAAATATTTTTTAATCAGTTCTTCATAATTTTATAATAAAACCCCTTTGAGAGATATCATAACTTCTTAGTTATCATTGTTAAAAGTTTATCAAAATTTATTCTTTAAATATATATTATGATTGCAGAAAATTTTTTCAGAAATAATATATCCATTCTAATTATTTCATTTAAATTTTTTTTCAAAGTTTTAAATATCTTTCATGTATTAAAAATACTTCTAAGTTGTCCAAGAAGAGGTGTTCTCATTCTTCTGTATATCATTTAGCATAGAACTTTTTATACTAACATTAACCATTAATAAAATAGCCCACATATTTTCATTGAACAACTTTGTATTTTCATTTTGCCCAGGATTTTGAAATTAAGCATTTTCATTATTTTGTTAATTTTTTTACCATAGTATTTTATTTTTAACCGCAATTAAAAAATATTGATCAAGAACATGATGATTCGAAGCAACAAAGAAAAAATATATGATATAATGAAAGTTCTTTATCTCAAGACCTCAGAAACTTAAATACTTGGCATGTTTGAAATTATACTTCAATTTCTTGTGAAAATGAATGATTGTTATGATACCAATATAAAAACGATCTTATTACATTTGATTATTATTTGTTCTTTAAGGTGTGTGTGTGTGTGTGTGTGTGTGAGTGTGAGTGTGTGTGTGTGTGTGTGTGTGTGTGTGTGTGTGTGTGTGTGTGTGTGTGTGTGTGTGCATAATACTCTTCTACATCCCCAGAATACTCCATTATAAAGAAAGAGATGGATTAAATGAGTGTTGAGAAAATCCATTATAGTAACACAAGACATGCAATTTTTCCCTTTGTGAAATAAGTTATAGTATTCTCAGACTGAAAAGTAACATGCCATAATGTATTCATATCTTGAATTATTTTTTATTCTCACATTACTCTTAATGCAAGTGTTTTACATTTATAACAACAATGTTTTTGATATATAGTAAATATGATACAATTGGAAAATCAATATATTGTCATTTTACATATATACATTTGTGTTCAATAAAATACAATTATAAAAGTATAAGTTTAGAACTTGTATATGAAAATTATCTATAGCTTACAATGATGATTTGAAGAAAAATTTTAAATGCTGCAAAAGTTCATTATAAAATGGCACAATAAAATTTAATAAACAATTACTATTAATCATAATAATCAGTATTTCATGTTTTTCATGTAAGACATATAGGTAGATAAACAAAAGTACTTTGATAGGAAATTTTAAATGGGTTGGAGAGACATTTTCAAATAGAAGTTAATATGCCAATTGTATTATTAACATGTAATGTTTAGAAGCTAAGAAATAATTATTCAGGTACTGATTATGATTTGCAAATCTAGAGAAAGAAAAATTCAGGTTATCAATGTTATATCATTAAAAAATTATTGTTCCATTAATCATGGTTTTTACTTGGAACTATAATACTCAATAATAAAGTATTGATACATCAAAGTTGCATTCCTATATTGATTTCAAATTTACAACTTCTAAAATTCTTTTGAGATAAGAAATAAACAGTTACTTCAGGTGTTTCATTTCTGGTTACACAGTAAAAACCATCAATAACATACAAAAAATCTTTTTTAAAACTTTAACAGTATAAAAAAGACAAAAAAATTAATTTAAATTCTCTATTCTTATTATTGAGAGAAAAACATTTTTAGGTTATTCTATCAAATATGAGAAAACAATGTAAGGGCAAGTAACTCTAACGTACTGCTGACAACGGATAGCAAAACTATGCAATTCATAAGTAGTCAATTGTAGTTGTTTTCTGATTTAAAAAATTTTTTTTATTCAGTGGAAGATTTCATTTGCAACGTTCAGTTTCTGAGTAAATGTATAATGCATGTCTTATGTTTATACATTATTTCATATTTTACACTAAAACCAAGATTTTCAACAAGTATTAAATTTACTACTGTAAATTTAATACTTGTAGTAAAATTTATACATAAACTGATAAAATGACAATTTTTTTCATAAAAATGATACCTGAAATATGTAAACATAAGTGATAATATAACAAATACTCAAACTGTATATCAGTTATATTTCTGATTATGCCATTGAAAAAGAACAAAGAGAACATTACTGGAAGTTTTGGATTCATGGAAGTTATTCTTATCAAAATTGGTAATATCAAATTCATAACAATAATCTATAATACATTTTAGAAGGAAATCATTCCTATAAGAAAATATACCAAATTCTGCACTCTACAAAGGATTTTAAAAGCAATTATTTTTGAAAATATATCAATATACTGAGAATTATATGAAAGTAATTTAAGAAATGTATGTTGAGTTTTTATCAAAATTTATTATTTCAAGAACATCTTTTTATTTTAGATGAAACAAGAGATTCTCATTTGTTTGATGATCAACTAAGTTACTTGTATCAAAAATCAGGATAAATCCAAAGATGTTTATTCAAGTCTATTTACTACTGTATACTTCAGTAACCTGCTTAGCCACAGACCTAACTTATACCATACAAGAAGGCAAAAACCCAGGCACTCTAGTGGGTGACATTGCTACAGACTCACACATTTTTGAGGATATCCCATCTCAACAACACAACCTCATCACATTCAGTCAATTGCAGAAATCAGGAACAGGCAGTTCACAATATTTTCACATCTCTAAAAAGACAGGTAAACTCTATACAAGTGTTACACTTGATGCAGAAGCCATGTGTAAACGTAAAAAGGAATGTTTTCAAATTGTGGATGTGGCAGTAAGAAAAGCAACTTCTTCAATCAGAATATTAGAAATTAAAGTTAAAATTGAAGATGTCAATGATCACCAACCAGAGTTTCCTGAGAAGCAAATCAGGATCCAGTTTGATGAAGGACACGGAAAAGGGATGAAAAGGTCAATTCCCAATGCAAAAGACAAAGATGTTGGGATAAAAAATTCATTAATTGATTACCATCTAAAAAAGGTGAAAGGTGACCCTTTTAAACTGTCCATATCTCAAAATGTAGACAAGACATCTGATCTCAGTATTATATTAGAAGAGATGCTGGACAGAGAAGTAAGAGATACCTATGTACTACAAATAACTGCAAAAGATAGAGGATCTCCACCTAAACAAAGTGTGTTAAATATTCACATCACAGTAATAGATGTCAATGATAATGCACCTGTTTTTACACAAAATCTCTACAATGTAACTGTAAAAAATGAAGAGATAAAGACTCAAGCAATGATTATCTTATCAGCTACTGATAAGGATGCTGGGAAAAATAGTAAAATTTCATACCAATTTAGTTCTGAAACAACTGACATTGCTAAGTCCCACTTTCAATTAAATAAATATAGTGGAAAAATATTTCTATATAAAAAATTTGAATTAGGAGAAGAATTGTCACACAAACTCTCTATAAAAGCAACAGATGGAGGTAATCCACCTCTTAGTTCTATTGCAATGGTTTTAGTTAATGTGATCAACGAACAAAATAATGCTCCAACCATAGCTGTAAACTTTGTTTCAGAATCAACAAAGAATACAGTAGATATTTCTGAAGGAGTGAAAATTGGCAGTTTTATTGCATATGTAAAAATTACTGACAATGATGAAGGACAAAATGGAGAGGTTACTTGTAATATTCACCATGATAAATTCCAGCTTCAGAATTTAGGCACAAAGAAATATGAAGTGACATTGAAAAAGCCATTGGACAGAGAGAAAGAGGAGCACCATGATGTTGTGATCAGTTGTCAAGATAAAGGATCTCCTCCTCTTCATAGTAACAGCAAATTCTCTATTCAAGTGATGGATATCAATGATGTTGAGCCACAATTTACAAAAGACTCATTTAAATTCTTGATTGATGAGAATCAAAACTCAAGAGTTACTGTTGGATATATCAATGCCACTGACCCAGACTTGGGAGCTGGAGGAAAACTTACTTATTCTCTCATCACCAATAACAAACACTTCTTACCTTTCAAAATAAGCACAAATGGATTATTATCAGCAATTATGTCTCTTGATCATGAGTTTCAAGATATTTATAAGTTCCAGGTATTTGTGAAAGACAATGGAGCACCATCTCTGAATAATACAGTCAATGTGATCGTTGAGGTAACTGATAAAAATGATAATGCTCCATATTTTACATTTCCCAGTGTTAAACCTTACAATCTGGATGTGACATATTACCCACATCATACCAAGAACATCACCCAAATCAAGGCAGCAGACAGTGATAGTCAAGAGAATGCATTTCTAAAATATGAAATAATCAGAGGCAATGACAAACAGATGTTCAGCATGAACCAGTACACTGGTTTATTAGCTTTCAATCAACAACTAAGCTCAGAGAATGCTGGCTCCTATCAGCTGGATATTGTGGTCAAAGATAGTGGTAGCCCAGTTCTATCAGCAACAACTACTCTGTTTTTAACACTGACTATCAGCAACAAGACATCCCAAATGTTAAATGTTATTGAGATAGAAAGTGAAGAGAAGGTTCATCTTAATCTCGTCATTATTATTACAGTGATAGCAGTGACAATAGCTGTGTTCATTACAGCTTCATTATCAATTTGCATTATTCGCTGTAATGGTCAGCCAAATGTGGCCTATGCACAAGCACTCGATCCTTCCAATAGATATGTTGGTGAACAGAGAAACTTGATTGCTCCTTCTTATCAGGGAAACTCTTGGCCTCACTCTGCTCATCCAATATCATCAAACCAAACTTTTGCAATGAATGAGAACATACTTGAATCTCAGAGTCAACTAAATTCAAGAGATAAGTCACAAGCTTCTACAGATGTTCTACCGCAAGTAAGTAAAAATTTAAATTTGAAAAAGAAAAAACTACATGTATTGATTTACATATATTAAACAATGACTAATTCATAATTGTTATTAACTTCCATATTTATACTATCATGCAGTAAATATAGAATTAATCATCAGAAGTTAAACATTTCCAGTCATGATGTTTTGTTATTCCTAGTGTTAATCTGTAATGCAAGCTTAATAATTTTTAAAAAATCTGATTTTGAAAACAGTTATTTAAAAAATGTGGGATAAATCTTTTTCTTAAGGTAAATCCTTCTATATAATATCAATACATAATTAATCTCAATATTTTCAACAGATGTATTCCCAAAATGTGTCAATACCTCCTGACTATTTTGCTTGGAGATTTGCTTCATCTCCACAACCTAACAGATGTACTTGGACTGAAACTGATGCAGATGTTGGAGAACAACAAACAAGTAAGTTACTTAAAGAGTATAATAATATCAATTAGATGAGGTTGCCAATCTCAGTACCAGTTGTAATAAAATCATGTTTGACAATACAACAGTCAATTGATTTTTAAAATATCAGTTCATAAAGTACTTGTTTATTCTCAAACCAGTAATCATTGTTTTTGTGGTAAGACCATTGAAATACAACTCAAAACTTTTACGTTTTAGCTGTCGAGTTTCTGCTTGATTCAAAGTTTGTTTGAGAGAGAAAAATTGGTTGAAAAGGGGATGAGGTTTTTTTCTTTAGTCAAATCATCAAACCACTAAATGGGCAATAGGACAGAAGTGAAATCTCACACTTACATTTCTGCTTAAATTCTAAAAATGACAAGCCTTGATTTCATTGGACCATGATTTTTAAGATTGACATATATCATGCTACACTTCTGTATTATTAGTATATATAGTATAATGAATTGGAATAGAGCAATGCATCCCTTGCACATTAACTCTGATAAACTACTGAAATGTGATGGTACAGCTGTCCTTGCCAAACATGGGGGTGATTCTGCTTCCAATCTGCTGATCATTCTGCTGGTTGAATATATCTTCAGATGACACAATCAATTCATTATCTGTCCATGCTGTGCTTTTAAGATACAGACAACAGATCAATCACTATTCAGAGTCACTGGTCAGCAAGTAAACAAATAAGACCACACAATTAAGAAAGTAAAAAAAAAAAGTTGACACCAAGAAATAGAGAACAAACTACGGCTTTCAAAAATAATAATATTTAGTATGAAAAAAATTTTCATAAATGATACATATATTCATCCATCTTAGAGGAAGCAAGTTTTAGTCAGAAACCAGTTCACGAATTAACAGTCCATAAATTTCTGGTATAAATTTTAGGCTTTTCTATTATCACTGTCTATAGTCTGGTGCAAAGCAATCAATCACAAATGGCAGTTACATTTGCTTTCCTCAATCTTTGGTAGTACTTCACAAGTACTTATTACATTAAGTACTTATTACATTAAGCATTATAGTCAGCTTTCTTATATTTCTATACTCAGGGCAGTCTGGTACAAGGTCAAAAACTCAGAGCTTCAAGGAAACTGCTCACCGTCTCACATGCTGCTCTTTCCTTCTATCTCTCTAAAATATCATATCATCTCAATTTTGCTTCACCTATTTATCTCTACAGGTGGCACAAGGCTACTTCTAGGTATTGGGGGGGGGTCCTCGTGGTGTAATGGTTAAAGCGATGGACTGCGGAACCAGAGTAAGCGAGTTCGAATTCCAGTTGCGCTATTACGTTCACTTTCGGGCAAATACCCTTGGGAAAGGTATGAACCCCCTTATCCTCCCAGCTATGGGTTAAATAGTACCACTACTGTTCTTCTAGGAGAATGGCTTTGGCATTAAATAACCTTGCAAAGGTTGATATGCCATTAAACAAAGAAACCAAAACAAACCATCTAGGCATTGCATTATTTCAGTCTCCCTTTGCTTCTTTATAAGGTTGTCTATTGGTAAGACTACATCACATCCAAACAACATGCAATAGTTTTTCTCTTCCTCTCCACTCTGGACAGTCTGACACAATATCAGAGCCCAGAGTGCATGAAATCTAGTTGCTGTTTTCTGCTTAGACTAATTGGTTTATGTCTGCAAGGAACAAACCCAGTCATTTTATGTATACCTTCTTCTGAAGGGTGGTAAAGGCTGAAACCAAAAAATAGATATCAATTTTCTCCTAATTTTGATGTCAATTTTCTGCTGATGTATTATAGCAGTAAAAGTGTTCGAAAATTTTCCATATTTGAATTTAAAGGACATGTTATTTCAAATTCAGATTTTTCATACTCAGGCACCTTTGATGATTGACAACTGTGGTCCTGATGTGGATTCAGCTCTTTCACTTCAAACTGTCCCAGAATGCAGCGATCTGTCAAAACAATTCACCTATCTTCTGACTGTTTTAGTTTAAACAATAACAATATATTTGCTTTTCTTTTCCCATCAAACAACTTGCTCTGTCAAATTCCTTCTCATCAAAAATAACACAATTTTTATCTACACTTCATTTCAAAAATCCATTCTACCATTAGACATTTGTAATATACTACTCTATTCTTCGAAAATCCAAATAGCTTTCTTTTTCTTCAGGTTAATAACATTTCATTGACTTGTCTCCAACCCTATAGAGTTACAAAAATATTAAAAAGTAAAATAGATCTATAAATTCTGAATATAAAATAATGCCTTCAAACATCATCAAGTCATGCTGATAGCACAGATTCCCTTGTCTCTTTCTGTTGCCATCCATCCCGAGTTGATAAATGGGAGCCTTTGCTGATCAGCCAATACTGGTATGTCCTAGTATTAGAACCCTCAAAAGAACTTCACATACGAGTTCCTCCTTGCTTCTCCAGCAGTTCCCAGCATGTTTTGCTTGTCTTACTTTCATGGTTTGTGAGATGGGGCAAGTGGCTATACAGATACTTTTTTGTGGGATGATGCATCCAGGATTTGTTCAAAACAGTATGCAGTATCTTTGTGTAATTGCCATCTTGCTTTTTCTTCAAAAATTGTTAAAATGCAGGTAGTGCAGCCAAACAACAGTACTGAAATGATGACAGCATAGAAGAATTCCCATTTTATTTTATCAGAGATTAGATTTCCATATGGTCGATAATCTGTTATTAACAGTCCATGCTTTTCATATGCATCTGTTGACATTTCTTTCAGAAGATGAGATATTGTTACCATGGTCCACTAATTTCAAAGGCTAGTGATTTAGCATATAGATCACACTGCCTTGTTTAAAACACTATTTATTACTAAATAGACAATTATATTAAAATTTGTTTTTTTTTTTTGTATTTACATAATTGTTATCCAACATAATATTAAAACATATTTACAAGATTATCTTTGCTGGTATTTTTTTTTTGGATTCACTTTTAATATTATAAGTGAAAATATATAAATGTATGTGAGAAACAAAATTAGGATATTTGTCAATTTATACCAGTTAACTAAGGGGAGAAAATTGTTTTTCTCACAACAATGATTTGTTATGTAATATCTGTTATTTTCTTGGTTGATGTACCAAGCAAATTCACAAGCTCAACTTTTAATTGTGTAGGAAACCATTATTATTATAGAGATAGATTCTATATTTTACTTTGAACTTTTTAATTAATTTATTAAACAGTAAAATTTAACTAAGTGAACAATATAAAAAATGCAAATGAGTGTATAAATGTAAAATATACAAGAAGTATATTACAGTCATAAAAACATTTATTCACTTGATATCAACAATAAGCTCAGAGAATATAAATTATTTTTAAGCTACTTCTGACAGGTTATTATATAAACTATTTGTGTTGTTGACTTGTATTACAAAATTATGTGTAGAAAACTTACATGGAATGCTATTAATTTTTACGATGTGTCAAGTTGAATAAATAGATAAATGTAAATAAGTAATTATTATATGAAATATTCACAAGCATAAAATTTCAATATGAAATATTCAAGTGCCCATAATAGTTTGTCATAAGGTAGTGTTCTGCTGACAAAGTATTAATGACATGGGAAAAATACAGATTATTATTTTATGTAGTTGCACAGAAAGTGGAATTCTCATAAATTCATCACACTTTTGTTTTGTTTTGTTTTCTGAATGCTCGTGTTCCCAAGTAGAAATCCATCTAGTATCCTTCATAGTATCTAGATGTTTAATAAACTTTATATTTTATACTAAACCACTTTAATTCACTAATGTTTTTTATATTCACTATCTTAGTATAGACTTTCAATTTGCATATGTAGGCATAGTGCCCAATGTGCATTGAGCTTAAGTGCAATGCCCAAATTCATCATATGCCCAAAGTATAGCTTGTGTTTATCATTACACTACACTTGTATTTTAAAAATTTTTAACTAAAACATTAATATATATTTATAACTCCCAAAATTTAGAATGATTATTATTATTTCCTTTTATCAATATACATCATAGAATACTATTAAATAGGTTTGAGAACTTTTACTTTTACAAATACCATAGATCAAAGAAAAGTAACATTAAACAATATGGTCATCTAATAGAGAGTAATATTACTATTTATAAGTGTCAGAATAAAATTTAAAGAAAAATACAGTCATATGAATACAAGTAAAACCTTACATGTATCATACTTTTTTTATATAAATTAGTACTTTTTTAGTTTTTAAGAGTTATCATTGTATTCTTTTAAGTCATTAATACAATACAAATCACCAGATTTTCTCAAGTTAAAGTCAGACATTAGTAAAATACTAAAAGAAGTTTATGAAATATTTATTTTCAAATTTTCTCAATTTGTAGATCTGCTGTCTTCCAAGTCTTCAACACAGTCAGGTCATTTAAGCAAAAGAGATATCTCTGGTCCATATCCACAGTCCAGAAATCTTGTAGAAATGAACACACCACAGACTTCCAACACAAGACCCCTACCACCTGTACCACAGACACATCATTAAATAAATTTTCTTCATACTTTAAACCAAATTTTATATAAAATCAAATACAACAAATTCTTATCAATACAAAGCAAATATAGTATATCAATTCATCAGCTATCAATTTGAGATTGTTTTTTATATTTCAATATTGTAAAAAGTTATACAAATATTTTCTAAGTAAGAACTTCTGTTACAACCTAACTAAAAAGAAAAATTATAAAACTAAGCAATTTCCTACTTTTCTTCAAGCACATAGGAAAAATTTGGCAAATTTTAATATCATGAAATTTTTCATTCATGATTTATCTAAAATTGTTCTCAAGATCAATGATGAAAACTAGTTATATAAACAATTCTTTTATATTCTTTAGGACAGAATGAACTTATCCTGAAAATGAAATAATTTTATACATAATATGAATCATTTGTAACAATTAGAATTATCTTTCATAAAGTAAGTGCTGAATACAAAGAAAAAATAGAAAGAAAGAAGAAATCAGACTATATTGGATGAATAACAACTTCACTTCAAAACTGCATTCTGGGAAAAAAAGACAATTTATTTTAGATAAAAAACTCAAATATGTATTTCATTTTTTTTTTAAATATCAGATATAAAATCATATATACAAACAATTCTAGAAACAAAGTTGAATTAAAATTTAATATAAAAGTAAAATACACACCAAGACTAAAAGGGAGTAGGGAGTGGGTAGTGTTTATATTCCGCACAAACAGACTAAACATCCTCCCCTTTGTCACTGATGCAACCATTCCACACTCGCCATACTTCCTAGGACTACTATTCTATTATTTGAATATTCACAGTTTCAACTAAAGTTTATATTTCTCAAAGGCACAAACCTTAATTAAATTAACAAGCAGCAATAATCTTTTTTAACACTCCAGTGAAGATCATATTAAAGGTAAGCATATTTTATAGCTTTTTTTTTCTAACTTTGTTTTTTCTTAACCCAAATTGTTCATGGTAGATCATTTTCCACACGTACATTCCTCTCTGTAGCTGAATCTTTTCAGGAAACATTTGTTTTAATTTATAAATTCCATGACTGCAATATCAGTTTTTTATACATTCTGTTTTATCTGTACAAATTCACCAACAAATTTATCTAATGTAGAAATATACTGTCTCTCTCTACTTTTCTGATCTGGCCACATTTTAATGTAAGCAGCCATTATACAAACCTATTTCCTGTAAATTTTCAACAATGACTATATCCTATACATGAAATATGATTTTATCTTGTTAGTAATTTATTTTATATTTTCTCATAATTTATATTCTATTCCATTAAATATTTTCTCAAATGTTTTTTTTTTTTTTTTAAATCAGATGTTATGTAAATCACTGTTTTGGTTGATATGTAAGATTTTAATAAAGACTATGAATTCATTATTTCTAGATTATTTTTGAACAGTAAAATGTACCAAAATTCATGTTAAGCAAAATGAAATACTCAGTTTTTTTTAATTTACTGAAAAGTAAACAGCAAAATATGCTGATCTGCATTCACAAATCACCATACAAATATTAAAAACAAAAAGAAACAATAAACAGTTTATCAAAATATATATTTAAAAAATATAACCAAAGCAAACATATTCTGAGTTAAATTTTAACATTACAAAATTCAAACTAATTAAAAATGTCCAATGAAAAAGAAACCTAATTTCAATATTTACTTTTGCTTAATGATATATCAAGATGATAGATGATGTAGTGATCAATAATTTTGGTAATACTTTTTCTTAAATATGTATTTTACTCTTTTCTCACCAAAGTAAAATTACTTCATGATCAAGTTAGACCTTACTTATTCATCATATTTCTAACTTCTTTTTATATTATGAATCAAATTTAAATAATGTTTCAGAAGGAGTAATCACAGTATAGTCAAATCTTTTATTTCTTGATTTTAAAAAAGTTTATTGCCTTTGTTGCATTATTATAAAGTACAAGTTTTATTTGTCCAAGTAGAAATTAGGTTAAGTTAAGGAGCATTACTTGTTGCTCATACCATGTAACACAGTATAACCTGTCATGTTACATGAAAATGTCATATATCAGTGATATCATGAAAGGAGAAACTCAACAACATGATAGGTTATGAGAATCATACATTTATCCAAAGAGAAATATAGGTACATAAACACAAACTTTTAAAAAGTTTCTGAGACAATAGAAACCTTGTTTATAAGCAAATATGATAAAATAAGATACTAAAATTGTTTCATTGTTCCGTATAATGTTAAAAAAAGAAACAATTGTTTGTTTTCACATGAGTACATTTATGACTCGACTAATTACATGGGATGGGGGGGAGTGAAAGTCTTGCATCACCATTAGTTTAGACTTCATTTTCAATGAGTTTTCACAGAAAAATCTCATTTCAATTTTAACTGGGATAAAATTATAATATGACTGATTGTAAACACATGAATAAATTTATAGCAATAAAATTAATAAGGTTGATGATAATAATGTAATTTACCTGAACAATGTACTCACATGATACAAACCTTTGAAAGATAACTTTGCAATATGAAAAATGCTTTCTTGTAACTAGCTATTTTAAAGAAAATTACAATAACCAAAAGATCACAGTAAATATTAAACATTAAATTTACCTTTTTAAAAGATTATGTGTATTGTTAACATTACATTGAGTATAAAGAGATACTTATTTGAATCTGTTCTGCTGTTTTTGATATAGTCAATTATATAAGACATTTAATTTATATACAAAGTATTTCATATACACATTATTCAATCAGACTCTGTGTCTAGTTTTATACTCAAAAGTATTGTTTACTTCAACATAATAACAATACTTTATGACTGAAATATGCAATTTTTATTTTGAAAGTTATAGAATACATAGAAAATGAGTAAAAATGAAAATAATAATCGCTATATAGTTATACTCCAACTAAATAAATTTTTAAGATCAAAAATATAAATATTGAGAATTAATCAAAATTATAGAAAATACAGGGGAGATAATTCAGATGTACCTGTGCCGCAAATTTATGAATGAATTTAAAAAAAACTATTTCAGCTAATTAAGTTCTTTCTTCCTTTTCCTTTCAGATTTCTATCTCAAAGAATTCGAATTAAAAAAGAAAAAGAAGAAATGTTACAACAAATCTGTTTACTTCTAGTGTGTGCCAAAGCCACTTTGGCAGTAGACCTGACCTATACTATAGAAGAAGGTAAAAGCCCAAGGACACTAGTTGGTGACATTGCAACAGATTCACAAATTTTGAGGGACATCCCATTACAACAAAATCTTATTACATACACTCAATTAAAAAAAGCAGGGATGCACAGTTCACAGTATTTCCATGTTTCAAAAAAAACTGGAAAACTTTACACAAATGATATACTTGATGCAGAAGCCATATGTGAGCGGAAAAAAGAATGTTTCCAAATTGTGGATGTCGCTGTCCAAAAGACAGCTTCTACCATCAAAATATTAGAAATCAAAGTTCTAATATTAGATATCAATGATCATAATCCTGAATTTCCACATAAGCAAATCAGCATTCAGTTTGATGAGAGTGATGGAAAAGGTATGAGAAGATCAATTCCACATGCCCTTGATAAAGATGTTGGAATTAAAAACTCAGTCATAAACTACCAACTAAAGAAAATGAAAAATGACCCCTTTAAATTGTTAGTATCAGAAAATGTAGACAAGACATCTGACCTCAGTATTGTTTTAGAAGAAATGTTGGACAGAGAAATAAAAAGTTCCTATATGGTTCAAGTAATTGCTAAAGATGGAGGATCCCCTCCAAAACAAAGTGTTTTAAATGTCCACATATCAGTTACAGACATCAATGATAATCCACCTGTCTTCTCTCAAAGTATCTACAATGTTACAGTTAAGAATGAAGTTGTCAAAAACCAACCAATTGTCATTTTAGTTGCTAAAGATTTAGATTTAGGAAAAAATGGAAAAGTTGTATATGATTTTAGTTCTGAAACAACAGACATTGCAAAATCTCATTTTCAGTTAGAACAACACACAGGAAAGATTTTTTTATACAGACAATTTGAACTGGGACAAGAACTAATACATAAGTTGTATGTTAAAGCCACAGATGAAGGCAGTCCCCCATTAAGTTCCATTATAATGGTTTTAGTTAATGTGATCAACCAACAAAATAATGCCCCAACTATAGATGTGAACTTTGTCTCAGAATCAAATACAAACACTGTTGACATATATGAAGATATCAAAGTAGGAAATTTTATTGCTTATGTCAAAGTTACTGATAATGATGGGGGACAAAATGGAGAAGTTGTCTGTGATATACATCATGATAAATTCCAGCTTCAGAATTTAGGCAAAAAGAAATATGAAGTAACACTGAAAAAGCCCTTGGACAGAGAGAAAGAGGAGCACCATGATGTTGTGATCAGTTGTCAAGATAAAGGATCTCCTCCTCTTCATAGTAACAACAAATTCTCCATTCAAGTGATGGATATCAATGATGTTGAGCCACAGTTTACAAAAGACACATTTAAATTCTTGATCGATGAGAATCAAAACTCAAGAGTTACTGTTGGATACATCAATGCTACTGACCCAGACTTGGGAGATGGAGGAAAACTTACCTATTCTCTCATTACCAATAACAAACACTTCTTACCTTTCAAAATAAGCACAAATGGATTATTATCAGCAATTATGTCTCTTGATCATGAGTTTCAAGATACTTATGAGTTCCAGGTGTTTGTGAAAGACAATGGAACACCATCTCTAAATAACACAGTCAATGTGATTGTTGAGGTAACTGATAAAAATGATAATGCTCCATATTTTACATTTCCCAGTGTTAAACCTTACAATCTAGATGTGACATATTACCCACATCATACAAAGAACATTACCCAAATCAAGGCAGCAGACAGTGATAGTCAAGAGAATGCATTTCTAAAATATGAAATAATCAGAGGCAATGACAAACAGATGTTCAGCATGAACCAGTACACTGGTTTGTTAGGTTTTAATCGGCAACTGAGCCCAGAAAATGCTGGCTCCTATCAGCTGGACATTGCGGTCAAGGATAGTGGTAGCCCAGTTCTATCAGCATCAACTACTCTGTTTTTAACATTAACTATCAGCAACAACACATTACAAATATTAAATGTTGTTGAGCTAGAAAGTGAAGAGAAGGTACATCTTAATCTGGTGATTATTATTACAGTGATAGCAGTGACAATAGCTGTGTTCATTACAGCTTCATTATCAATCTGCATCATTCGCTGTAATGGTCAGTCAAATGTGGCCTATGCACAAGCACTTGATCCTTCCAATAGATATGTTGGTGAACAGAGACACTTGATTGCTCCTTCTTACCAAGGAAACTCTTGGCCTGGCCATATTTATCCAGTTCCAGCAGACCAAAGCTCAGCCACAAATAATCCACTGACAACACCAAGGAGACCACTAACAATGGAACAGACTCCACAGTCTTCAAAACAAGTGACTCCACAGGTAATGACTACATTTTAATTTAAACTTTATATTTCTACTTAAATACTTTTATTAAAAGTACCAGATATATTCTCATGTATCAGTCAATCTTTTGTATAAAGTGACTTTTGCTTTATGGTCATGAAATCATTAATTTAATAAATAAATTTTTGAAGCCAAATGTTGCTATTTGTCCATCTCATTATGTTTGAATTTCAACTTTATAAAATCGCAATTAAATAGCTCAACTTATTTTCTACATGTGATCTTCATAAAGGATGAACCAATTATATCAAGTTTTGAAAATTTTTATCTTTTTTAAACTTAGGCTATAGTTATATTTTGATAGAAAAATAGTTCCTAAAATGATTTTTCAAAGGAATTGAAAATATGATTTTAAAATCTTATCAATTCTAAGATGTACAGCATATTATATACATTTTAAACTTTGAAAGATCTTTTTGGTTTTCTTTTTCTAATACAACAGATGTACACAGAAAATATATCAATACCTCCAGATTATTTCACATGGAGATCCACAGTGTCTTCCCAACTTGATAATGGACACAACTGGCATGAAGGAAATTTACAAAGACATACAGAAGAGCAAACGGGTATGTTTCTGAGATATTGTATATTGATGTATTCATGTTAGTATACCCATTTTGTTTATCTTTATAGTTATAATATTTCAGACATTGTATCTCTAGCCTTCTTCAGGTGTTTAAAGAATGATGGAAGGTACAATTTGTTTTTTTTTTCTCAATATAAATCAGCCCAAATTTATTTTTTAAAGATTTATATGAGTTAACTCTTAATTCTAATGAGTAATATACATTCCAAGAATATATCTGTAAATAATTCAGTTATGAATTTTTGTAAATAATTCCTGTTGTTTATGAAAATAGGGACATTTTTGCTCCACTTCTAAAAACTTTATGTTTAAAAACACATCAAATCTAAGAAGTAATGTTCATTGAAGGTCTCATTACTCTATCAATATAAAATAAATACTAAAAAAATGTTTGTGCAAAAGTTGGACAAAAAAAGATTAATGCATAAATATTGGTGCTGAATTTAAGAGAGTCTATTTTAAAACTTTTTGCTGCAATATAACAATCAACACTGGAAATGATGGAACTAAACTAAAAAAAAAATCAAATTATATAAAGTTCATATAGTAAGTAAAGTTGGTGACCATAGTCGAGGGTGACCCATAGGCTCTCTTTTCAATAGCTACTACACCAAGGTGTAGGGAAGGGCCCTACTCCTTTCCCAGGATTTCTCCACTTTACCCTTGATCCGTACCTTATAATGCTGAGTGTTAAGCAAGGAGGCATCAAGTACTATTTTCAAAGTCTTTGGTATGACTCGACCTGGGACTGAACCCAGGTCTCCCGAGCCACTGACGAACACTCTAACCATTATGCCATACTTAAATATAAAATATTCACATATCTATCACACAACCTAGTCTCAACAGAGTAATGAAAAATTCCATTGTTATGGTAGCATGTGATATCACTCACTGACACTTGAAGGGAGAGAGAGAGAGAGTAACTAGTTGGAATACTTAATCTCTCTTTTTTTTAAATTCACAATAACTTTCTATATTTCTATCTTCTCCCCTCTATGTCACTGCATGTTCTTTTATTCTTTTGCATTCTTCCTTGTTTTCTTTGTTTTTTTGATTAAATTGCGTGATTTCAAAGATTTCAGCTGACCAATGATCCTACATTCTCAACTTACTAACATAACTGATGCCACCATTTCAAACACAAAGATAAGCAGAAATGCTGATCCATACATAAATAATCCCATCATTTATGATGAGAACTATGCTCATAATTTCATAATAGAGTAACATGAATTTTTCTCTTAAATCATTATTTAATTAATCAGTATTTTTTTTTTAACTTTTATACAAATCCTTAAGTTTAATTGAACTTTTACATCTTTTGAGAACTAATATTTGTTTTGATTTAGAATTTTGAAATTAAATTTGATAACTTGTAAATGAACTTAATCTAAATCCTTGATAATTCATTTCTCTACATTCCAGATTTGCTTTCTTCCAAACCTTTAACACATTCAAGTCATCTAAGTAAAAGTGACATTTCTGGCCCATATCCTCAGTCAAGAAATCTTGTAGAAATGAACAATCAACAGACATCTAACACAAGACCACTACCCCCTGTGCCACATACAAATATCTAAATAAAATTAAAGTTCAGTTAAAATTCAAATAAAATCTTGAAAATATAATTTATAGTTCATCATTAAATACAATTAACATACTCAAAGTGATATTTAAGGTATATTTTAAAATTAGCTTAATTCTAAAGTTTAACATTTGAGAAGCAGTTTCAAAAAATATAATTAGAAAAATAATTTTATATAGATATTGATAAAATAGCTAATTATATCATGATTTTTTTAAATAAAATAATATCTGATCTTGTTTTCTTAAATTCTTTATTCTTTTGAAAACAATTTACCAATTTTTAAAGAAATGTTTATAGATTGAAAAAAATTATCAGTGGATGATAAAAAACAATTTAATCATGACAAGAGTATCTAAATAATTTGTTTTAACTTAACTCTTGAAGTTTATAAGCAATTTTAACTAGATAATATACAAAATAATCTTACTAGAAAACATCCAAATTTTTAAGAATAGTATGATGATCAAAATAAACCAATTTAAAGTAACTTTGAAAAGCTAATCCTTTTAAAGAAAGAGGACAAAAGCAAAAATAGAAAGAAGGAAGTAGTTCATAATGGATGAATAAAAACTCTAGATGATTGCATGCTGGGAATAAATATACAAGATATAGATTATTTAAGAACATTAACAAAATTTAATAAAATATTTTAATCTTTAAATTTTAGTTTTAAAATTAAATATGCAGACAACTATATTCGAAAAAATTGAAATAAATGCAAATGGGGATAAGGGGTAGGTATCTCATCATTCCATTTTAACAACTTCAGCACACAAATGCAGCCATTACACACACATTATACTTCGTAGGACTACTGTTTTATAGATACAATTTGTGTGGCACAAGTATCAACTGGATTAAAAGTGTACAAAACATCATAGAAAATATATTGTTGGGAATTCTAACAAAAGGTAAGAACATATTCAAAATTTTTTTAACTTGCTTGAGATTTTTAACACAATTTTATTGAAAATCAATTTTTATAATTTTTGTTTCCAGTGTGAAATCCACACCATTCTATGTTTTAGGATTTTTTTAAGAAAAAATAATTTTTTGACAAATAAATTAACGGAGTTAAATATTTCAAAATATATTTTATTTCATCTAAGAAGAGAAAAAACTTTAACAAGTTTTGATTAGATAATAAAATAACTCAATGACTTCTTTCTAGATTACTCTCTATTTTAACACTCCTCCATGTTGGAAGCCATTATATAAAATTTATTTACTGTACATTTGTAACACCAACAGCACTCTATATAAATTATATATTTTTCAATATGTCATTTGTCTCTTTATTTAAAGGCTACATTACTTACAACTTCTATAAAATGTTATATCTTTAATAACACTTCCAGCCTAAGTTTATTGAATTTAAATTTTTTTCTTATTCAACATTATACACTTAGTCTCTTTTAAATCCTGAAAAAGTAAGCACAGAGTAACTAAGAAAAAATACAAAGAGTATTTGCCGAATTTCAAAGTGAAATTTGAGATGATATATTAATTCTTATATATCTTTTGGAAAATGAACTTCAAATATTCTGTAATAAAATAGTAAGTTTTTAAGGGTTTTTTTTCTGCTGGCATAGGCTGGAAATATGAAAATATTTGATATACCTTATGGCCAAACAAGGCAAAGAGGAGGATTTTGATTAAGATACATTTACAAAATTTTTTATCATGAAAATTCTTTAAGAATAAGTTTTAACATAAAAATAACTCCAGCCATTCCTATCTCTTTTAAACTGTTATAAAATGATGAAAGTGTATAAAATATATATGAAAAGAAGTTACCAAACAATTTTACTGTGAAAGTATTGGGAATTGATATTCTGTTTGTTAGATGATTTGCTATAGTACTTGTTCTCAGATATTTCTAAATATAAAAAATAATAAAGGAAATGGTTAGGGGAGTCCTTATTGTATAGTGACTAACTTACTAGTCTGCAACATTATAGTAAGCAATTTCAAACACCAGTTGCACTATGACATTCACTTTTATACTAATACACTTTGGAAAAAGTATGAACTTCCTTATCCCCATCTTCATCTATAGATTAAATAATATTACTAATGTCCTTCCAAGAGGATAGCCTTGGCATTGAAAAATCCATGAATGTTGATATACCATGAAACAAAAGAAAACAAAAGAAACCAATCCAACCAAAGTAGAAGGTATCATAGATAATTTCTAAAATAATACATCACAAGATTAGGTTACATTGTGTAACACTATTTTTTCTGTGTTTATCTAAAATGAAGTGGTTGCAGGCTGCAATAGTGGGTCTCGATTATTTCGTTGTTTGGTTATGTTTATTACATTAATTTATATTTGTATCATTATTAAAATAGTATATCAAACACTCAGTCTATCAAGCAAACTGATGGGAGTATAAGGGAAACAACTCTGTTATACCAAACTATTTAAAGGTCGTATAATTAAATTGATAAATATTAGCAAAGGTAATATTGTTTTTAAAAAACAATAATTCTTTCATTTTTCATTAGAGTTTATATACTTCAATAGATTTTGTGTATCATATTATAATGAAGGATCATGTAAATAATATATTCCAGATCTGTGTTTACTATGATTTAAAATAATGCATAATTTTTATTGGACAGTTGACTTTTTTCTTTAATTTTTCAATAATTTATTATATAAAAATATCAAACAAACATGGTTAAGATTACAACATACACATATCTTACTGGATTCAACAGTCACATAAACAAATCCCGGTCTTTATTAACTCAATAAGAACATTTCATTGTGGGGTAATAGTTTGCAATTTCGTCTAGCAAATGATTACTACTGATTAGAAAATTCAATCATTATTCAGTGCTTAGTACATGTACTACAACTAAGCTACTCTTAGTAAATAGTAACGTACAATTCAATAGTTATTTAATATGTATAATTAGATAACTTAAGATCATAGGAAATCTAAAAAGTTCTAAGAGTCAGTTCCTAATTCATTACTTTTATATTTCATTTACAAGAATTAATCAACCCTTAAAAGGAAATCTTCATTGAAAGATATTACCAGTTTTTTTTAGAAGCAGAATTCAATATAACCTGTTTAATAAGAAATATATGTGTGAATGAGTGTGCATAGCAATGGAAATACCCTTATCTGCACATGTATTTTGTTCTGTCATGATTATCTGTCTTGTTACCTATGTTAACTATGGCAAAACTAACTAGTAATGTCAATTCCCAGTAAACTTATATATGTTGCTACATAAGAAAAATATCTATATACTACTGCCTTCTGAAAGTGTATTTTGTTTATAAATAGGTTGGCTCCATATTGTCATTGCTGTATGTTGCTGTAACAGTTATTACTGTTTATTAAAGTGGTTATGATTGAGTCTACCAAGTGTTTAAGTCAAGTGTTTCTTCATTCATTATTCCATTTGGTCCTATCAAACAATGTTGATTTTAACAAATTTTAGAACAACCATGTGTTTAATTAAAATAAGTTTATAATAATGCATTTCTTAGTTTTTTTCCTTTTCAAGATAGAAACACCTTAGATACAATATTCTATACAACTACGAAAACATTTCACATTTTTAATCTTGCAAAAATATTTGTTTGCTATCCAAAAAGGCAACAAATCTAAGTGCTACAGGTTTGAATATCATCAAATTTTTGCTGACTGAGAAGTGCAAACCATGTAACACTTACTAAAGAGGTGTACAGAGGAGCATGTTTTTGTCAAAAAGATTTTTACAAATGGACTCAGTATAGATTTTTCATAACAAACTGGAATCAAAAAGACAATCTATGGAATGGAAAAATGCTAACTCTCAGGTAAAGAAAAAGTTTTGGGCACAGTGGTCACAAAAAATAATGCTGACAGTCTTCTGGGATGTGAAAGGATCCATTACTAGTGATTTTCTTGAAAAAGTACAACTGTAAACAGTGCTTCCAATTGTCAATTCCTAAGGCAATATTCATCTTATTTATTAAATGACCCTCGCACACACACACACATACATTATATATATATATATATATATATATATATATATATATATATATATATATATATATATATAACATAAAACTGCATTTTTTGTTGTTGATAAAACTAGATATTATTTTTTATTCAGCAGTTTTACAAGTGATTAAAGAATGTTTTAGTCATTATATATTTTGTGGGAAAATGCCTAAAAAAATATTCAAAATACCTCTCTTATAATGATCTAACTTTTGTATGAGTTCTAGCATAAACAGCATATTGTAACATTATTTTTCTAAGTATAATACCATTTAAATTCTCTAACTTAGAAAATAAAGCATTTTCGAATCATATCTGCAACTTAATATAATAACATATTGCTCACACTCATAATTTATCAATACTTATTCAAAGTAAACAATAGTATATTTCTTATTTAGATATTTAAGATTAATCATAATATAAATCGTATGAATAGGTTGTGGCTTGATATTGAGCTTAATGGCTCATTAAGTTTGCCTTTAAACAAGTAAGAATAAAGTTAAGCGTTAGAATACTGAATACAAAGTAGTCATTATAACAGTTTATTATTTGAAGATATTGTTTTTATTATTTTGCAGATAATTTCACAATTCCACTTGCCATTTGATATAATGGACTTACCAATGTGGGCACAGTTATATATATTACTGTTTGCATTGGATGCTTATCTCTGTATAGACTTGATTTATACAGTAAAAGAAGGCAAGAATCCAGAGACTTTGGTAGGTGACATTGCTACTGATTCACAGGTGATGGATGATATCCCATCAGAAGACCATCAATCTATTACATTTAATCAACTACATCAAGGTGAAATGAGCAGTTCACAATATTTTTATGTCTCCAAGAAGACAGGAAAACTCTATACAAGTGTTACACTTGATGCAGAAGTTGTATGCAAACATAAAAAGGAATGTTTCCAAGTTGTGGATGTAGCTGTAAGAAAGGCAACTTCTTCTATCAAAATATTAGAAATTAAAATAATAATAGAAGATGTTAATGATCACCAACCTGAATTTCCTCAAAAACAAATCAGTATTCAGTTTTATGAAAGTGATGGAAAAGGGATCAGGAGATTAATTCCTCATGCCATAGACAAAGATGTCGGGAAAGAAAATTCTCAAATAGAATATAAATTAAAGAAAACCAAGAATGATCCTTTTCAGCTGATAATATCCCAGAATGTTGACAAGACGTCTGACCTTAGTATAATGTTAGAAAAAATGTTAGACAGAGAATTCAAAGATTCATATGTGGTTCAAGTAATTGCAGAAGATAGAGGATCTCCACCCATGCAAAGTGTATTAAATATTCACATTTCAGTCACTGATGTCAATGACAATCCTCCTGTTTTCTCACAAAGTGTCTATAATATATCTATCAAAAATGAAGAAAGTCAAACCCAACCAGTCATCATATTATCTGCTACTGATTTAGATTCAGGCATAAATGGTAAAATATTTTATAACTTCAGTCCTGAAATGATAGATACAGTTACATCTCATTTCAGATTGAATAAAGCAAATGGAAAGATTTTACTCATTAAAAAGTTCTCAGTGGAGCAAGGTTTGTCACATAAATTGTATGTGAAAGCTACAGATGGTGGCAATCCATCTCTTAGTACAATTGTCATGGTTCTGGTAAATATTATCAACCGAGAAAACCATGCTCCTTCAATTAAAGTCAATTTTATCTCAACATCTACAGACAACACTGTCAACATTTCAGAAGATATCAAAATAGGAAGTTTTATAGCATATGTAAAAGTTACTGACAATGATGAGGGACAAAATGGAGAGGTCAGCTGTCATATTCATCACAATAACTTTTTCCTTAAAAATCTCAATACAAATAAATATGAAGTTTTAGTAAAGAAGGAAATTGACAGAGAAAAAGAAGCCCACCATGATGTTGTGATCAGTTGTCAAGATAAAGGATCTCCTCCTCTTCATAGCAACAACAAATTCTCTATTCAAGTGATGGATATCAATGATGTTGAGCCACAATTTACAAAGGACACATTTAAATTCTTGATCGATGAGAATCAAAACTCAAGAGTTACTGTTGGATACATCAATGCCACTGACCCAGACTTGGGAGATGGAGGAAAACTTACCTATTCTCTCATCACTAATAACAAACACTTCTTACCTTTCAAAATAAGCACAAATGGATTATTATCAGCAATTATGTCTCTTGATCATGAGTTTCAAGATACTTATGAGTTCAAGGTATTTGTGAAAGACAATGGAACACCATCTCTGAATAACACAGTCAATGTGATTGTTGAGGTAACTGATAAAAATGATAATGCTCCATATTTTACATTTCCCAGTGTTAAACCTTACAATCTGGATGTGACATACTACCCACACCATACAAAGAACATCACTCAAATCAAAGCATCTGACAGTGATAGTCAAGAGAATGCATTTCTAAAATATGAAATAGTCAGAGGCAATGACAAACAGATGTTCAGCATGCACCAGTACTCTGGTTTATTAGTTTTCAATCGGCAACTGAGCCCAGAAAATGCTGGTTCCTATCAGCTGGACATTGTCGTCAAGGATAGTGGTAGCCCTGTTCTATCAACAACAACTACTCTGTTTTTAACATTGACTATCAGCAACAAGACATCTCAAATGTTAAATGTTATAGAACTAGAAAGTGAAGAGAAGGTTCATCTTAATCTGGTGATTATTATTACAGTGATAGCAGTGACAATAGCTGTGTTCATTACAGCTTCATTGTCAATCTGCATCATTCGCTGTAATGGTCAGTCCAATGTGGCCTATGCACAAGCACTTGATCCTTCCAATAGATATGTTGGTGAACAGAGAAACTTGATTGCTCCTTCTTATCCAGCAAACTCTTGGCCTCAGCCTGTTCAGTCTTTGCAAACAAACCAAATTCCAATCACAAATACTCCTTTGACAAGGTCAAGGACACAACTAACAACTTTAAAGAAACCAGTAGAATGTAGAGAGGTTCCATCACAAGTAAGTGCTGCAATTTGAATATCTTACACAATATTATTTTGATATAATTCACTGTAACTTGCTGTAATTTAAAAAATATTTTTCAAATAATGTTATACCAATTCCATGAAATGGAATATTCAGTTTTTTGTGAATAACTTTTATGTTTCAATTTTTTTAAAATTTTGACAGTTAAAAATATATCAATTCAATATATGAAATTAACATGGTAGTCATTTCATTGACAAACCAAATTTTCTTTGCAATGCAATTTTTTTTTTTTAATTTGTAGATTGTTATATCTGGTAGCAAAAAGAGAAAAAAAACTCTTTTTTATCAAGAAAAAGTATATATTAATGAATACACTTTTGAAGAACTATATTAGTACACAATACTTTGTCATAGCACCTTTTAGTATTTACTATTTCTTTTATTTGTTCGAATAATAAACTGATTAAATCACAATGTCTCTGGTGATACTGATGCCCACACTTCAGTAATGACTCACTTTAATTCTTCAAGATTTAATGCATAGTATTTTCTTAATCTTCTCTTGCTTATTCCCCATAAATTTTCTATTGGATTGGCTATTTGCAGGCCAGTCATGACTAGGTATCTTCTTTTTGAATCATTCTTTTATAGATTTCACTAAATGAGGTGAAGCAAGATCATGCAGGAAGATGACTTCATTGTCCCCAAAATTGTCCTCAATCCATGAGATAAGGAAATCATCTAGGACATCCTAATAGCAGTATTAATCTATCTTTCCAAGAAGCAGATCTTTCCAATACAAGTGGCAGATATGCAACCCCAAACCATTATATTTTGAAGGAATTCTATTTTGTTTTTTTTACACATTTGATATCATATTTCTTACATGACTTTCTCCAGATGTGGAGACCATGATCACAGAAGGAAATACAGAATATTGATTCATCACTGAAGATAACTGGTTTCATTGATCTATTTTGATGATCTCTAACCCATATTAAACACTTTCATTTCTGTTTAAATGTTAATAGACTTCAAAATCAGTATCCTGCTGATAGATCTGTTTTGATGGAGACACCAGGGTGTTATGGAACAAGAAACAGCTACACTAATATCATTCCAGACTTTCAAAATTTCACCACAATTGGCAAATCAATTGAAAATAAGGATCCTATTTAGTCAACATTTATCTGTTGTCTTGGGTTTGGAACCACAGTGGGACCATTTTGAACAAGTTCATCTTATTATCTTTGAGATGACAGACTGAAAGCATCTCTCCTGAACAGCTATCTTGTTTAAAGTCTTGTCAGCTTCCCACAATGCATGAATGGTGTCTTTTTGTGCCTCCAATATATCCTTAACTCTTGGCATTTATAATACTGGATGATGATAAGCTTAACATTGAAGATTTTACTCATTTTATTTCAATACTTTGACACAGAGAATACTTATGAAATTACCTCATATGTAAATTATTAAATAAATTGAGATTGTGAAGAAGGAAATACCAGATTATTTGCATATATTGAATTGATACACTGTAAACTGTCCAATTTTAAACAAATTTGAATGTGAAATTCCAAAAGTTATTTGCAAAAAACAGAATATTCCATTTCACTGAATTGGTGTAGTACCTAAAGATCAATGGAATTATAATTCTATTTTCTAGCTCATAAAAAAATTATCATATTTAATTCTAATTTCTCAGATAATATAATAATTTAATGACAACATTAAATACTACCTTTGTCCCATAACAGTTGTTCTATTTAGCATATGAAATTTACATGCAAATGGAGTAATTACAATGGGACACGTAGTATCATTTACTTGTGATAAACATATATTTTTCATCAGTCAATTTAATTTTTCTTTTAGTATTAAATAACATTTTCATATACTGATCCATTTTCCATAAGTTAATTTTTTTGTCATATCAATATAACACAAAGATTTTTGTATACTAATCCATTTTGCTTAACTGAATATTAAATGATGATCTTGTCTTTTTTTCTGGTAAAAGGTTTTTTGTTACTAATGGATATAATGTTTGATTTCAGTATAACAAATGAAACAGAGATAAATTAGTTGTTAGTCGATCTAATTAAAAATTCACTGAATACAATCTGTAGAATTTTATTAACCTCATAACATAACTATGAATATTTAATATTTGTTTTTGCTTTTATATTCATATCCTATCACATTGAAACTATTTTAAGTTGAAGAATTTTCTAAAAGTCACATTTTTAATTGCTGTTTTATATAAAATCTTTTTTATTTTAAATGATAATTGTATACATTAATACCTTTTGTGAAAGTGATAGAAAATTCCAGATGTCTTGTTCACTATTATAATAGAATTATATTTACGATTTTGAAAAATTTTGAGTGTTTTGAATTTAATTCTTTGTATTACTTTTTCATGAAATTAAGAATGAAGATATATCTTAAATATATAGGAAGTTTATTTTCAAATTAAACATTTTTTATCTAATTTTGAAAAATAGATTTTCACTAATCAATGAAAATAAACTAAAAATCAATGCCGTGAAAGAACAGCAGTAATCATTTTAATATGATTATTTATATATCTTCTTTGTTTTTTCATTGAATACCTCAGAAATAGCAAAAGGTACAGCCATCAAATTTTCTGACATTATAATGGGGGCCCTGGAGTATTTTTTAGCATATTATTTCCTGAAAATTCCAAAATTTTCCCAGTTTTTAGTGAGGGATTCAATTTTCAATCTAAGTATAATGTTAAACTGGACCATTTGAACCAGTGAGTTTAGCTAAACCAGATGTCTACCTGATAATGTAACCATATAAAGTAGACATCTAGTAGAAAATTTGATAGAAAACAAAATTATGATTTTTCTTTTCAATATTTTTTCTGGTCATCAGAAAACTAAGATTTGAAAAAAAAAGTGTGGTAGTGTTTACATTTGTTGTGCAAACCATGGTCACCAGTGCATCATAAATGTTGAGTTCCTATGTTTATTCAAAAATGTTCTCACAAAACCATAGTTTGGTGTTACTAGTTTAAAATCCATCCTATAGGTTGGAGTTTTAGCAAATATCTTCAAGATACATCTGTAAATTTGGCATTTTCACATGTATAAATTGATTGGCTTCCTCCAATGGCAATCTTAAACTGTAGATGAGTATAATTATATAACATGACATTTTAAACATATTCTAACTACATGATAGTGTCATATACATTTCAGATGTACTTTATTAATGTATCGTATTAGACAATGCACTCTATATTATTACCTATTTTTGTCCATGATCAGAAGTATACCATTTTATTATTATAACAGATGTATACACAGAATGTATCAATTCCTCCTGATTATTTTGCTTGGAGATCAGCTCTATCTTCTCCACTAGATAATGAACCCAACGGGAGAGAAGGAAACATACAAAATATGGAAGAAGCTGGTAAGTACTCAAATTATTATTAATAGGCAGTTATTCATGAAAGTCTTCCCAATGACTAGTCAACCATATTCTTATGATCTTAAATAGGTTATACTCAACCCTTGCCTTTGTTGGTGGAGGTGGAATGTAGATTTAAAGGCAGAAGCTAAGGTCCTCTTCCATATTAGTCTATATGCAGCCTCCACTTCCTCCTGTCCATTCAGTGAGGTTGTGTCAATGCCCATCTCCTCTGTTTATGACCAACAATGGAAAACCAGAGATTATGATGTTGATTGTCCTTAGTGTGTACACTTGAACAATGAATTCATAGATTTTGATTACATCTATTAAAACCATTGTTTTTTTTTAATTCAAAAATATCCTATCAAGAGGATATTTTTTATACGTAAAATGACTTTAAATCTATACAAAAGCATTCAGTTTTTAAAATATTTATTTCTTTGTCTACTGTTGTTTTGCTTGTTTTCCAGACCATCTTTCAATCAAGTCTTCAACTCATCCAAGCCATCTGAGCAAAAATGACATTTCTGGCCCATACCCACAGTCCAGAAATCTTATAGAAATGAACCAACAAACTGCTAACCCACGACCATTACCCCCTGTGCCACATACAAACAAATGAATGTTTACAAAAACTATAAATATTTATATTAATGTATATTGCTTAAAACCTTGTCTCAGTTTATTGATAAATGCACAGTTGTTTTGCATATGTAAAAAAACACAAAAAAACTAAATAGCAAAAACAAAAAAAAACAAAAAAACAATATAAACATTTTTATACTTTTTATAAAATTATGTAATATAATCTAAAATGAAACTGTGAAAAAAATGAATGTAAGATAGTGTAAATAATTTAAGTGAAATGAAAATGTTAAAAAACAAAAATGAAATTCTTGATCAAGTTTTGTTATGAGTATCAAACATGTTAACTGAATAAAATGTTTTAATTGCTATTTGTGTGAAACACTGGTTTTAATTTTTTAGTTACATGAAAAATAACTGTAAGGAAATTCTATCATACAGCTTTAAAGAAAGAGGTGCTAAGATTACTTATATTAATTTCAAAAGTGTTGTAGTCAATTAGATTAAGCAGAGAATTATATATATATATATATATATACTGAACTGTTTTTAAAGTTTTGATAAAATAGCAGTACATAAAAAGAAAAGTAATGTCAATTAGCATCCAAAACAAATTTTGAATTACAAATACTGAATGACCTTTCCTTTTTTTAACATTACCTTATATTTTGATCACATATTTTTTTCATGAATCAAAAAAAGGAAATATAACTAAAAAAATTTTGTCATCCATAAAACTTATAATTTGTAAAACAAAAATATAAGTATAATTTATCTATTTCACTAGAACATCCATTAAATTTTGCTGGATTTCTGCATTCCATACAGTACAAAAGTAACCTTGCAGCAATAAATTGACTATTTCAGGGATGAGCATCAATAGTGTACTTTTTCATCGATTATTTGAATAAATAAAAACATTTCTTGGGGATACACCAAAAATTTTAACTTGCCCAGACTTAGAAAAAAAAATTTAATCTGATTTTCAAAATGAAGCAAAGTAGAAACAAAACATATTTGGCCAAAGTCTTCATTTCTATGACAAGACTTAAGAAAAAAAAATGTGTGATCAAAATATGAGATAAGTAAAAAAAAATATATGAAGAAGGTAATTTAGTGTCTAAAATGTAAAATATTTTTTGAATGACAAAAGTGATGATATCACTACAAAATTACACTAGCAATAAACTTAGGAAAGACAATGCTCAGGGAGAATTAATCGATTGTATTAGTAACTCATAATATTTCTGATGTAACTTTTGATGGTATCATTTTACTAATCTTTCTTGAACATTATATTTTGGAAACTTAGGTCATCTACAGATTTAACTGAAATCAGACTGAGATGTTATAGATGAAAATTATAATGATTTAATTTTCACTTGTTTTATTATTATATTATGTATATTAAAAATATTTATGGATCTATTTTACATACAAAAATAAAGGTGATGCTATAATCAAAGAAAATCTGTGAATCACTGGAGCATTAGACACACTGTATACAATAGTCAGATCTCTTTTTCACTGCCATTAAACTCTCACACACTTATTCATCCTTGCTATTATCTTACTGGATAATATAAATTTCAAAAGAGAACATCCAACCAAATATCCATGGGATTTAAAGCAAAGGGTAAGTAATATTTCATATTTTTCTTTGATCACTTGTATAAAATCTTTTTCTTTTAATTAATTGCCTGTTTATCAATGTAAATACAAATAATGTTATTGTTACATGTCAAAGCAATTATATATATATATCAAAATTACCATTATGTTTGCACATATGTAACCATAACCCAACAAATATGGTATATCATATCAAGATTTTTATTTGAGTAATACATGTAAAATGCTCTAGGAGAGTGGAACAATTTATGGTCCAATTTGCAAATGAATGATAATGTGGTATCTGCATCCACTATGAATGCATATTCTTATTTATTCAAATTCTTGATAAAGGAGATAATCATGAACTTCTATAGGTTCATCTGTTATCCAGAAGTAATTATGAATCAATAATTATTCATTTTTCTGTTGTCGTTTTTCCTTTTGTATTTTTTATGTGTCTATGTGTGTGTTTTCTTTTTGTGCATTTATCATAAATTTATGCAAGTCTATTATGAGGTGGGGAGGGTTATACCATGCCAACAAATACAATACAAAAATTTCCTTAGACCTATTTTTACATTTTTATACCTTTTTATTGCAACAATCTGCTCATTTTTATATTCGACAACTAAAGATCAAACAGTAAATACAACGGTACAGTTGTGATCCTATCATTGATCTTAATGAAGTCTCTCCACAGCCACTTCTTTTATAGTTGTTGACCGCCCATCACCTTTTCTGAATTTAAATAACAAAAACTTGAATTATTTGTTCAATGACTTTATGGGGTTGGATCATGAATTTTTCTTCTTTTGAATGGTAATTCCTATGCAGCACATGATAAATGAACTTAATTCAAACATTGAAAGAAAGAGTGTGAGGAAACAATTTTGGCAACAATAAAAAGGGGTGGGAAAATTCCTGAAAAATCGAAAATATCAAAAAAAAACATTGCCCACAAGCGACATAGAGGGAAAATAAAGTTTTAAAAATTGATCAGGATATTTTGTTTGTGTAAATAGCTTGAAAAAAAAAACAAAAAACTTTGACATCTCTTAAAATGAAAATAACCAGTAAGCAAATTATAAACAGTACTTGAATAAACACTGAAAAACTGATTCCCGTTAAATCATAGAAGTTAGGCAGCGATGAGACTGCTTAGAACTAAGGTGAATGACCACTAAGTAAATAAATAAATTGCTCTTACTTACCGTTTGTTAGCAAATAAAATTTCTCTTCTTAAAAGAATTGACCAGAAATATGGAGCACTGAGTGACAAATAAATAGTCTGCTTGGTTAGCTTGCTGATCATTAAACCGCAACTAAGCGATATTTAGTTGCTTGATGAGATAGAATGTGGACTTCGTATAAAGGGCTCCAAAAAGAAACTTTGATTGTAAGGGAATTGATACAAAAAAATTTGTTAGTTTGCAGACGACAAATTCCCCTAATTTGATAGGTCAATTTTTTCCAATCAAATTGACAGTAACACATTCAATATAATTATAAATTATTATAAATTATATAAATTTAATTACTTTATTCATGCAACCAGTTTAACAGTCGCAGACTTTAAAAAAAATTATTCAAGTGTTTACGTTTGCATTTATATCAACGGAAATAAGATGAAAAATAAAATTACATTTGCAACTTTTTAAGTAACTTTGTCTAAAACTGAATATCATTTTCCTTAAAAACTTTTCTGCCACATGAAGAAAAAAAATACATCAATTCTTGTGTTCGATGTTTACGGTGTTCTCACAACGTCTCTTAGTTTTATGACTAAAATGAAACTATATTTTAAAATGGTAAATATATTTTATTTGCACAATAAAGAAATAGATACACAGAAATAATTTCAACAAATTAAAATAATTCTATCGCTTATTGACAACTTCGTAGCTTTCCGAAAAAAAAAGTAAAAAAAATCACTAATTTTTTTCTTTTATATTTTTTGTTCATGTTTTGCAACGAATGTTATAAAGTATAACTTTATTGTTTTTTGAAAATTAAACAGTATTCATTTGAAAAATAAGAAAAAAATTTTATAGGGTCGAGAATAGTCTTTTTTTTCTCCTCTACTGAAAGATTTATAAAGTCTCGGATCTTATCAAAAAATGGCCTTAGGAAAACTATTCTCACAGAGAAAAGACAAGATAACACAAGTAATGCTAAGTTAAAACAACTTTTAAAAGAAAAAAACGCACTTTCTGAGAAAATTTGGTGAAAATTGATGAGTATTGCTTAAAAATATTTTCTCAAAACTTTTGATCTGTTGCTTAATGAAAGGGAAATAACTTATATTGTGAAAAGTAGAATGCTAAGCTGATATATCGGATTTTACTAGTACTGACCGCACTAAAGAGGAGGAAATAGTCCAATATTTTGAAGCTTGCGAATTCATATGCATGAAGTTTAATCATTTATAATATTTATACCAAAATTTCTTGTTAAGGATCTAGTGTTTAACGGAGCCATAACTGTAAGGAATTTTTCAACAGTTAACCAATTCATGATTTTTTTAACGTTTTACACGAAAACGTAATGTGATTCTTTTCTTTCATATTTTCTTTTATTTCCGAGATCAGAAAAAGTGTTGTATTGTACTTTTTGAACTGAATTTATTTTGGTGGTTGTATAGCTCAATTTTTAAAAATTCAGTCACACACACACACACACACACACACACACATATATATATATATATATATATATATATATATATATATATATATATATATATATATATATATGATTTACACTCCTATATTTTTTCGATGACCACGTGGGGCAAAAAATTCTAAAAAAAATAGGATCCATGATTCATTTGTTCATGAAACAAAAGGTGGTGGACGTAGGTAAATTAATTACCTATTGGACAGAGAAACCACATGCCTTGTGCTTCCAACTACGTCCATGCATTTAATTTTGTCCCACACAAAATAAATCATGTTGGCAGCCGGTCACGTGACATAGATACTATATATACTCTACACTTTCAATAGCTGATTCTCTCATTCTTTGCTTTGCCAGCTAGCAACACATAGCTCAAGACACTCAACATGGGTGTGACCTTTTTCCTTCCCTGTTCTGCCTTTTGGCTGGACGTGTTCCAGTCCCAAGCATGCACATGGCCTCAGACATCTCATCAAATCCTGAAAGAGACAAACAACCAATATAGGAGAAAACACTGCCTTCTAAAATACACTGCCATTCTTATGTGTATTAGTACTTTGCTTGAAATAATGTGTCAGCATACACGTATAGTCATACAGGACACTTTTAATATTTAGTCTTCTCGCATACACCTAGATAATAACACATTAATTTAAGTAAGAATTCTGACATTCTTACCCTTCGTTGCTAAACAAAATACTCATTCACTGTAATATTTGTGTTAGTCACACACACATACTCACACGCATAAACGAATATTTAACAAACTATATTCGAATATTCATAATGTTTTTGTAATGTTTCCTTTTTTTACTTGTTGGTATATAGATTTATTTTTGTTTGTATTGCCTTGTTATGAATATCCTATTGTTTATATTGTTTGCAAACAACACACCACCACATATATATATATTTCTTTTTGGGGAAGAAAAAGATATTAAAAATATGGTGTTTGATTGAATTGTTGTGAGTTAAAGACATACTTTTTTAAATATTACTCTTCAGTAAAAAAATGAAGCAAATGCCTTAATCTCACTCTTAGTAATTTACTAAACTTCAAACACAAGTGAGTTCAAGTCTCTTTGAGTACCCTATTCACAAGACCTTGTGCTATATATGTTCTCTGATGAAAGCAGTTAGTTTGAAACATACTTGTATGTAAGAATGAAATAGATAAATAAATCTTAAAAAATACAAATTTCTTCGTGGACCTATTCATTTTGAAATATATATAAGTAAGTTGGATGATCAGAAGGCTCACTTTTCATTAGCTACTACACCAAGGTGTAGGGGAGGGTGCTACGCCTTTCCCTGGATTGCTCCTCTTACCCTTGATCCCTGCCTAATAATGCTGAGTGTCAAGCAAGTAGGCATCAAGTACCATTTTTGAGTCTTTGGTATGACTTGACCTGGGATTGATTCTCAGTCTCCCAGACATTTTGCCAATTAACTGGTACATTGCTACATAAATTTTCTTTATTGAACTATTCTATACAAACACCTTGTTTAATGGATGAAAAAAGAACAAATATTTATTTCAAAATCTTCTGTTGAAAATACTTTTAAGACTTCTGCAAAAATTTTTATGTGTATACATACATATGTGTACTGTACATGAGCACATCATTCCATACACACACATATATGTATGTGTGTGTATATATATATATATATATATATATATATATATATATATATATATATATATGTATACCCACCATACTTTACATGAACAAATTTGGCCATAAAATTACCAGCCTTAAGAGTAACATTTAAGGTATTTATCTGGAATGTCCTGTTTAGAAAATGTCTTTGATAATATAAGTATATGCATTTATCAACCCCTCCGCACAAGCAGGATATGACACAAGGTCAATTTTTAAGTGGAGTTTAACAGTTTTGAATTCAGAGTTTTGCTTCTCTTAGACTGGTTGCCTAACTGAGGTTAAAGAACCCAGTCTGCCTTACTGTTTACCTATGGCTGGAGGGAGAATAATTGGATTCATACCTTTCCCAAGGGTATTAGTGCTATATGAAATGCAATCAGCCTCATCCAAGATCTGAACTTGTGTCACCATGTCCATTTCCTATGATGATAACCATTACATCATAGGTAATATATATATATATATATATATATATATATATATATATATATACTTACATTCACCATCCAGAAAACAGTAAATTTCAGTCATTTTCTGCATTCTTACTGAACATTTGCATTTATAAACTACATTTTTAACTCTATACAATTTAACCACCCATAATACTTTTTTAAGGAGTGGATTTATCTGACTTCCCACCAAGTCAAATTTGACACAAGGTCATTTTATCATGGGGGAGCTATGCACAAATCAAAATTCATATGTTGTGATCACAAAAAATGCTTGGTTCGTTTGGCATTCTCCTATTGGGGTACCAAGTGATAAACTTAACCCTGCTAAACATATACTGCTTCAAGGGAATCCCAAGTGATGTCTAGAAAAGCCAAGGTTCTTTAGGCTTTCCCTACCCCAATCATTAAGATATTTGGCCTTTTGCTGATATATAACTTTTGAGACTATAATCGATCTGTTCAGTAAAAAAAATGAAGGAAATGAGTGAAACTTACTCTTATTGGGATGGTTGATCTATTATATTTCTATATAATTTTTTTTTGTATATTGCCATAGATATTCTGGAGAAGTACCACAATGAGTTTCCGCAATCTCCTTCATAATAGTTCTGTGCCTGTCATTTGAACTGTAGTTTAGAACTGGTAGTGAATGCAGTTAGGGTTGGATCTAATTTTAAAAAATTATTGGTACCTTCTTTCTTTCAATTTTTTTTAATGTTCAAGAACAGATTAAGTAACAGGTTGTACTTTTTAAACGGAATTTATTTTGGTACTTGTAATTTCTGTGATTCTTTACATGAAAGCATTTCTGTCCAGGGAGAGAGTTCTGGGATCAAATAAAGTGACAGGTACTTTTAAAGTGAATTTGTAGTTTCTGTAATTCATTACCTGGAATCATTTATACCTGGGGAGGTGGGGTTCTCAATAGTGTTGTGGCTATAATGCTGAACTGCAACATTGTAATGAGTGAGTTAGAATTCCAGTTGCACTATTATGTTCACTTTCAGATTAATCTTCTTGAAAAATGAATGAACTCCTTTATGTCCTCAGCTATGGGTTAAATCGTATCATTTCTGTCTATCTACAAGTATGGCTGTGTCATTAAATAACCTATGACAGTTTATATGCCATTAAACAAAGAAACCAAACCAAACTGTTTCTACCTGGTTGAAACATGGCCATGTTGAAATGATTCTGCAATGTACATGGATCTACATATGTGTGAATATTTATATACATTTGTGTTGAAGGGAAATTTATCCAATCCCCTCCACAATGCTGGAATGTGACACAAGGTTAATTTAATATAGAGGACTTTGAAAAAAGCAAGCTTCCTGAGAGGCAGTGCAAAAAATAACCCAGTTTCCTCTTTTGGAGCACTTCAAATGCTGAGCAATAAACCAACCCTTAAGGGCAGGTGCTTTTTGGTAGGGAAGGCTTCTGAATTGAGCTGAATAATTTTTAGAAATCACCAGGCATAGATGCCACACATGTATGTTTGTATACAATATTTTCTTTATTTATGAACTTATAGTTATTGTCTGGAATTTATTTATCTTCACGTGAGGCCAAAATATGACACAACATCTGTTTGGTATAGGAGACCCTGCAGGAATCAAACCTCTTTGGGGAGTAGAGAGTGAATATAAAAATCCCTCATTTCTTTGGCATTCTCATTCAGGGGTGACTAAGACACTGGGCAATCAACCCAGCCCTTATCATATTTAGGTTTGGTTTGGTTTCTTTGTTTAATGGCATATCAACTCTTTGTTGGTTATTTAATGCCAAAGCCATTCTCCTAGAAGAACAGTAGTGGTACTATTTAACCCATAGCTGGGAGGATAAGGGGGTTCATACCTTTCCCAAGGGTATTTGCCCGAAAGTGAACATAATAGCGCGACTGTAGTATGAACTCGTTTACTATGATTCCGCAGTCCATCGCTTTAACCATTACACCACGAGGACCCCCCCCCTTATAGTATTTAGGTTAGAAGCTAAGTGGTACATTGGAGTTAAAAGGCCCTCTGGAAATGAGCTGAGTAATTTTTAGAGACCACCCAGCACAGTTTTTGTCTCTCAATCTCAAAACAATAATCCACATATATAAAACACAATGTTTATCCATTATGGGCAGCACCAGAAAAATTCATTGTATAAAGATGAGCAGGAGAATTTTCCATCTTTAAAGTGAACTCTTCTGGTAAAGTAGAAATATAGTAACGTATTAACACTTGTTTTTTTATGTTCATACAAAAAAAAAGTGACAGTAGGTTGTTCACTTATAAACATTGGACGTTTTTGATGATTTTCAACAGTAGAAATAGAATTTTCTGTTATTTCAATTTGTTGTAAATTATTTTTAAACATCAGATAGTTTTTGACAGCATAGGTAATCTCATCAATAAAAATGACTTTCTTATCTCTCTTTGAATCCTTAAGCCGAATAATTATGAGTGGGTGCTATTTTACTAAATACCAAAAATCCAATTTTTCAATCTGAGTACTATTTTACTATATAGCATTAGCCCAATTTTTTTTTAGTTTGAGTGCTATTTTAGTTTATACTATAAGCCCAATATTTTGGGCTCAAGGATCACATTAGTGATCGGCTTATAGTCATTAGTTTCTTTAATGGAATGATGGGATAGCTTCATATCTGTTCAAGAGCAAAATTTGAATGTTTTGTCCTCAGTTACTTTCAATTTATTTAATTATTTATATTTATTTTATGAATTGAGATACAGGGTATCTGTTATTCAAGAAGTTAAGGGTTCAAAGAGTTAAGATATGGTTATGTGTTATTTTGTTGTTCTAGTTAGAGAGGGTTCAAGGTCAAATTGCATTTTAGATATTTTAGAAACTCATTTAAGTAATCATCTTCTGTTTATTCAATTTATATATAATAATTGTTAGTTGACATACAAATTTAACAGCCATAGCTTGATAACAACTTCTTGAGTTTGAATTTGTTTTCATACTTGGGCTTTACTGCTCAATCATGTATATTTTATAACCATTTATGACAAATAAAATGTATTTATCATGAATGTTTGAAACACTTCCATGATTAATATACCCAAATTCAAATATTTTGATAGCACTGTCATTATTCTTTTTTTAGTTTTTCTTTATCTTATTTTTGTTGCTTTTTATTAAAATGCTGTGGTTATTTTACATTCTATAGTATAAAAAGAAGACAGAATATAATAAATCGATTCACACAAAGTTTTTAAACTCACAATCTGGCCCATGGCCAATATATTTACATTTTAGATACTATGTTCATAGTTTTGAGATGATTTCCCCTAAATTCTTTATTTCTACTGAATCCTTATCCAATGTAAAAAAAAATCCACGATGAGAGAAATGCACTTTGATTATGGGTTGTTTGCATTTAATAATTATTTTTTTTTATTCTGAAAAAAAAAAAAACGGTTTACTAATTTGAAATTGGTTTGTTATACTAAATTATTTCACTGGTGTACCTCAAACAGCAGGTAACTGATCAAGGGGAGATTACTCTCATCAATTAAAATCCACTTTGTGAAAGAATGAAAAGCAAACTTTAAAAAAAGCAATTTTCATAAAAAATAAAATCATTTTTTAAATACGTCCAAAAATTGATTTTTTTAAAAACCATTTAGATATTCTTTATTTACCCTTTTGATCAATAGTTTTTGAATTCATTCTTATGCCATTCTTTACAATGACTTCTACAAACTACTTATAATGTCAAGTACTGCTTGTTGCTACATCAATAAAGTTAAGTAAAGGTTGCGACCATAGTCGAGGCCAACCAGAAAGCTCCCTTTTCAATAGTTACTACACCGAGGTGTAGAGGAGGGCGCTACTCCTTTCCCTGGATTGCTCCACTTTACCCTTAATATGTACCTTATATTGCTGAGTGTTAAGCAAGGAGGTATCAAGTACCATTTTTAAAGTCTTTGGGATGACGCCACCTGGGATTGAACCCAGGTCTCCCCGACCATTGGTGAACACTCTACTCACTAGGCCAATGAGCCGGTATTCTACACCAATACTAACCTTTAAATGTTGCTTTTATAATTTTTTCTTTTAATTTCCAAGGTTTATGAGTTCATTACAAAATCTCAGTTGTAATAATGACTATTTATTTCTGATTTTCAGTGTTCCATTATATTCCTATTGTTTATCTATTCCTAACCAATTCATCTATATTAAATTTGCTCTTAATTTTCAATCTTTATAACTAATATCTTTATTAAACTTTTGTTTAAAGATATATATATATATATAATCATGTCAAGCAAAATTATTCTTTTAAATTTTATGAACCTATTTGCAATTTTGCCAAAATTATTTTGTTCATTGAAAGTTTTCCTTTGAAGAAGAAACTATAATCTTTAATATTATCAATATAACTTGAATAGGTTGACAACATATGTCAGTATTTACAATTATTTCTTTAAATATTTCAATGTATTTATGAAAATTAAATATACTTAAACATTTATAAAATATAAACCAAAAATTAACACAAAACAAAAGAAAGGACTGATTTTATTGACAAGATTATCTATAACTTCCAATTTTCAAAATTTTAATTTTAATCATATTTTTATTTGAGTTCTTTTCAATTTTTTCCATCTATTCTTTTTTATTACAGAATGACCACCTAAACAAAAAGTGAACCATTTACCATCAAATAGAAAATCTTCCAGTCCAAAAGCAGAAAAATGTTGGCACTGTGGTAAACATCTTGATTTTTCTGAAATTCTTCAAGATTCGAAAATAGGCAATTCTAATGAAAGTGACAATTTTACATGAATTATATGACATTACTTTCAAGATAAATCAATGTGCTTGGATATTTATAATAATGTATATTTTTTTAATGATTCTCTTTGATACTACTATTAATAAACTAACTGCTTCTGTCCATTAATAGTGGTTTCATTCGCTTATGCCCTGGGAAAAATAGTAATTGTTTCTAACCAATAGAAAAAAATATCCTGACTATTCTAGAAATTTTTTATACCAGAAAAAAATAAAAAATGCAGGGGAATCATATAGATAGTTATAAAAACTCTAAGAGAAGGGCATAAAATGCATATAAATACTCCTTTTAAATCATTTACAACATTTTGAGATAAGGTTTTTAAAAAATAACATGAATATGATTCTGCAATGCAAATTATTATTTATCATTTTTATAGCTCATTTTTTGTAAATTTTGATAATAGAAGTACAAATACTTGAATACTTATTTATAAAAACATTAAAAATATTTTGTCTAAAATATCAATTTAATTTTTGCCTAATTTTAAAACTAATGTTATGAAAAAAAATAGAAAGAATTTTTTTTTAAAGTGAAATTTGAGAACATTTCTTTTGTTATAATTATGCAGAAATATTGTCTATAAAAATATTTAAAAAATATTTTTTTCCCTAAAAAATGTAAGTGTGGAAATATATATTTTGAATTAGGTGTTTACAACAAGATGAGGATAGAAAGAAAAAGTCAGTTTAAACAAGAAAGAGTAAGATAAATTTTGCATTGCATTATGGGAGATAGGAACCCTTTTGGTATTCTTTTCTAAAGGCAAAATTTTGATAAATTCTTTTGTACTTACTGTTCTGTATTTTTAAGTAAAATTATCTGAAATATATATTTTCCAATTTTATATATTCAAAAACTCACTCCAAGTATTCAAGAAAAATACGAAGTAAATTTGTGTCAGGTAGCCATTGTACACCCATTATACATGGTAGGACTGCTGCTAGCTTTTCTCTCTCCTTTTTCTAACACTTCTCTTTTATAATCATACACACGAATCAAATACAGTTGTACCAGTCAGTGGTGGTTGAAAAGTTAATATTCTTTACAAGAATATATTTTACTAAAAGGTTTAGTAGAATGGAAAAAGGTAAGATCTTTTTTTTTTTTTTTTTTTTGGAGTGGGGAGTAAATTTTTACTAGTGTGTAATTCAAGTCCGTAAATGAGGAGTGCCATAAAAACATATTTTAAATGCAATATTTTTCCTCTTTTGCCCTTTTAATTCCTTATTTTTTCAGCATGAAAATGATTCTTTTTAATTCATTTATTATATCAGCATAAAATTTTTTGTTTCTTGGTTGTAATCTAAGTATTGCTGTCTTCTACTAGGATAATTATGTGACTTTTGTAAATTCATTTACTAAATAGTTTTCCATATAACATGGCTCCATCAATATGGCCACCAATAAATTTTGCTTTTTATATCTAGAATACTATGAATCATATTTAATATCTCGATTATGTAGACAAAATTTCTTTTAGACTTTATCTCATTCTTTATCCCTTTAAGTTTAAGTTTTGTGTTATATTTGTTTTCATTTATTCTAAAATTTTACTTATGCTATTATAATTTCAACTTTTTATTTATTGATTATATTTTAAAGATCATAACTTAGAAATAATTGTGGGTTACTTGACCCATTATTTTTAAAATGCTCAAAAGAATTATATCATTGTCCCAAAATATTATTAGGAGTCTAAGTCATTTAAAATTTCTGCACCCAATTTGATATTATTGTTATTTACACTTTATTCATGAAAACAGTAATATAATCTATCTAATAAGAATGCACGTGTGTGTTTCCATACTTATTCTTTAAAATATGTTACTTGAATTTAAACTATGTGCATCATAGATATAAGTAAGTAAGTAAAGTTGGCGACTTTAGTTGAGGGTGACCCCAAGTCTCCCTTTTCGATAGCTCCTACACCATGGTGTAGGGGAGGCTGCTATTTCTTTCCCTGGATTGCTCCACTTTACCTTTGATCTGTACCTTGTAATGCTGAGTGTTAAGCAAGGAAGCATCAAGTACCATTTTTTGAGTCTTTGGTATGACTTAACCTGGGATTGAACCCAAGTTTTCCAGGCCATTGGCGAACACTCTAACCATTATGCTAAAGTCTGGTATATCATAGATATACCTATATTATATTAATCTGACTTTTGTAAGTATGTTACTATAACATGATAAAAATAGCACACCAGAGCAAGATTGGTCTCAATGCAATATTTAAATGCTCTTAAAGAATAAAACAATTTCCCATTTAATGATAATAATGTGGGGCAGGGGTCAGTGTTCACACTCATCTAAATTATTCTAATTTTTCAAGAGAGATAACTATTAAATGCTCATATACAGTTCTTCCCCTTATTTATCTATTTGCTATTACTTATTACTCTGAATTCTATAAATAGAATGTGACATGACTGAACTCAGTGGCTGATGAATTGATTCTTTAAGCACACTCTCCAAATTTTATACATTGAGAATTTTGGAAATATTCAATTCCATTAATGAGATGAAAAAAAATTACAAGTATGGTACAAATAAGATTTTAGCAGGAAATTTATAAGTAAACTTGAATTGTGTCTTTCAGTATTTTATGGTTCAGATCTTGCAAATGAAAAGTTTCAGAAATATTGCAGTACACTTAAAAAAACTGAAAGTATTCCATTCTTTTGCATATTTTTTTGATTGCATAGTTTATTATGTTCTGGTTATTCATAAATATCAGCTGTAGTGTGTGTGTGTGTGTGTGTGTGTGTGTGTGTGTGTGTGTGTGTGTGTGTGTGTGTGTGTGTGTGTGTGTGTGTACCTTCTCTTGTCTTCTATATTATTTATTAAGTTAACTAACTAGTTGACTTATTTTACTTAACTTTTATCCAATTTTCTGTGATCAGAAATTATCATTATTATACACTTGATATTCTTGGATACAGGTGATAAGTTAATAAAACACCTAGTTTATAATATTTAGTTTATCTTTTTAAAAAATTATTTGTATTTTTACTATGTTCTTCCTTTAGATGTGAGGAATGTATACAACTGATAGTATTTATGTCCCTTACTATCAACAGAAGCAGTCAAAATATTTTTTAAGAAAATTGTTCTAAAAAGATTGTATTTATCATTTTTTTAAAATAAAGCATCTGAATTTGTTCTAAAAAGTTGAATAGAATATACTAAAAGATATATTACCATCACTGTTTCTATTGTTATAAATGCTGTCAACTGTGTATATTCCTTGTGTTCTTGAAGAGATAATATGACATGTGCCTTCTTTTAAAACATTTAACTGCATCACTTGATGTGAGAGTGAATTATCTTTTCATTATCAAAATGTATATAGTTAGATCAATAAGTCTCATGATAAAAAAAGCATTTATTTTACACGACAAATATTTACTTTTTGACATGGTCTCTTTTCTTGTCAATGTAATTAATTCTAGAGTGGACCTGCCAGAATAATTTGAACTGAAAATTTTTAATATTTCTTTAATAATTAGCATGGGGTCTTCAAAAAATAATGTATCCACATTTTTTTAAGATTGGTATGAATATTTATTACATGTAAAACATTCTGTCCCATTTATTGGACATAGGCAGGATCACAAATATAAATATAACAATTTTTGAAAAATATCCCATAAATAGGACTCTGGTGCCTAATGGATTAATTAAATTGATCAAATATAATGAAATAAAAATTTCAAATCAAGATTCAGGTAATAATTATATGTCAGGATGCCAACCTATGAATGTCCCACCTGAATATATTGTGTATTATAATTTTTAGATAGAGAACAACTTCACTAACAATATAAATTATATGCAAAAATATCCTACTACTTTAGTTCTAAGACCTCTGTTTAGACCAAAGTTCATTTCAGTTTGAATGAATTAACTGGTGAATTTTTTAAAATATCATTCATAAAAATGATTATCTTTTTTCTTAATGTATATGTTTTTTTATTATAGGTAACCTAGTTTTTCAGGTGGGTTCTCTGCTCTGTTTGATACAGTATTCACTGAGTGCAGATCTAACATATAAAGTAGAGGAAGGGAAAAGACCTGAAACATATATTGGTGATATTGCAGCTGATTCTCATGTCTTGGACAATGTCATGCCACAAGAAAGAACCCTGATCAAATTCAACCAACTACAACAGGGTATAGGGATTGGTTCCCAATACTTTCAAGTATTACAAAAATCAGGAAAATTACTTACTGCTGACACTTTGGATGCTGAAGCTATTTGTAAGCTTCAAACTCAGTGTTTTCAAATGTTGGATGTGGCTGTTCAAAAAGGAACTTCTTCAATTAAAATATTAGAGGTTAAAGTGATCATACAAGATGTGAATGACCATCAACCAGAGTTTCCTGACAAGCAAGTAAATATTGAATTTTCAGAAAATGACAAGAAAGGAACAAAAGTATTAATCCCAACAGCTGTTGATAAAGATGTTGGTGTTATAAATTCTCAGATTACTTATGAATTGAAAAAGAGTAGAAATGAGCCCTTTGGGTTGATTGTTTCAAAAAGTGTGGATGGTACATCCGATATTAGCATAGAACTAAAAGATGATCTAGACAGAGAAACAAAAGATTCATATGCATTGCAAGTAATTGCTAAAGATGGGGGATCTCCACCAAAGGAAAGTGCATTACTTGTTCATATTTCTGTCACCGATGTCAATGATAATCCTCCTGTTTTTTCTAAGAAAGTATACAATGTGTCTATAAAAAATGAACCCAGTAAAATTCAACCAATTCTAATTTTGTCTGCCAAAGATTTAGATGCAGGTCCCAATAGGATAATCTCCTACCACTTTAGTTCTAAGACCTCTGTTCAAACCAAACTGCATTTCAATCTGAATGAATTAACTGGTGAAGTATTTTTAATATCAAAGCTCATACTTTTACAAAAATTATCTCACAAGTTATACGTCAAAGCTACAGATGGAGGAATTCCTTCTCTGAGTTCCAGAGCTATGGTTCTTATAAATGTCATCAGCCAACAAAACAATGCTCCATCCATAAAAGTCAACTTTGCTTCTGCTTCAACAAAAAACACAGTAGATATTCCAGAAAACATTAAACTGGGAAGCTTTATTGCTTATATCAAAGTCAATGACAATGATGAAGGACAAAATGGAGAGGTCAGTTGCCATATTCACCATGATAAATTCCAGCTTCAAAATTTAGGGACTAAGAAATATGAAGTGATACTGAAAAAGCCCTTGGACAGAGAGAAAGAAGATCACCATGATGTTGTGATCAGTTGTCAAGATAAAGGATCTCCTCCTCTTCACAGTAACAGTAAATTCTCTATTCAAGTGATGGATATCAATGATGTTGAGCCACAATTTACAAAGGACACATTTAAGTTCTTGATTGATGAGAATCAAAACTCAAGAGTTACTGTTGGATACATCAATGCCACTGACCCAGACTTGGGAGCTGGAGGAAAACTTACCTATTCTCTCATAACCAATAACAAACACTTCTTACCTTTCAAAATAAGCACAAATGGATTATTATCAGCAATTATGTCTCTTGATCATGAGTTTCAAGATACTTATGAGTTCCAGGTATTTGTGAAAGACAATGGAACACCATCTCTGAATAACACAGTCAATGTGATTGTTGAGGTAACTGATAAAAATGATAATGCTCCATATTTTACATTTCCCAGTGTTAAACCTTACAATATGGATGTGACATATTACCCACATCATACAAAGAACATTACCCAAATCAAGGCAGCAGACAGTGATAGTCAAGAGAATGCATTTCTAAAATATGAAATAATCAGAGGCAATGACAAACAGATGTTCAGCATGAACCAATACACTGGTTTATTAGGTTTCAATCGACAACTGAGCCCAGAAAATGCTGGCTCCTATCAGCTGGACATTGTGGTCAAGGATAGTGGTAGCCCTGTTCTATCAGCAACAACTACACTGTTTTTAACACTGACTATTAGCAACAAGACATCCCAAATGTTAAATGTTGTTGAGCTAGAAAGTGAAGAGAAGGTACATCTTAATCTGGTCATTATTATTACAGTGATAGCAGTGACAATAGCTGTATTCATTACAGCTTCATTGTCAATCTGCATCATTCGCTGTAATGGTCAGTCCAATGTAGCCTATGCACAAGCACTTGATCCTTCCAATAGATATGTCAGTGAACAGAGACATTTGATTGCTCCTTACCCAGCAAACTCTTGGCCTCGACCTGCTCACCAAATGATAGAAGATCCCAATCTGACTGCAAATACTTCCTTGACACCATCTACAAGACAATTAACAACTGGACAAAAAGCATCAATATCAACAGAGTCACCACATCAGGTAAGTTAGTTTATAATATATTTTAAGTTTAGGATTCAATCTTTGGTCAGTGGGAAAGTTTATGATTAAGGAATTTATGAAGAATAAAATTGGTTTGTTTTTATAAAAAAATAAATTGGGTATCTTAATGTAAATAGCAGCATACAAGCTGATCTTTTAAACCAGAAAAATCTTTACAAAACTAAGGTCAGTTTATATGGTAGGGCAAAATCCAAACCTTTAACACTGATTAATCACTCTGGTAAAGATTTGGATTTTAGCCCTGCTGTATTAATTGATCTCTAGTTTTGTAGAGATTTTTTCAGACTTAAATGATCAACTTGAATGCCATAATTTATGTTATATCAAAATCTCTTTTTTTTAATCATCCCATAACTCAAGAATGGTCAGAGCTATAGCTACCAAATTTTCTGTAGTTAACAAAACCCTATGGCATTTTAGTTCATTTAAATGATATTGGACTATTAAAATTTTTCTTAGCAATTCTTTGATTTACAATGTAAGTATATAGCTAAACTTGACCCTTTTTTTGTAACCATCATGTTAGTTAACTAAATCTTTATATTTTAGTTTTACCCTATAAAGCAGATATCTTGCTGAAAATGTCTTATCCAGAAACTAGACTTTTGCCTTTTTTATATTATATTTTTCTCATGCTTTATATGGTTACTAGAAAATCAAAACTTTAAAAAATTGTTTTATTGTTTTATATATGGGCTGTATCCACCAAAGGGCCACAAACATGAACTTTTTGATGATTTTTATTAATGCATAAAAACAGTTTGATATCTTTAGTCTAAAATCCTACTCATAAAAAGGAATTACACCTAGTTTTAATAATTGGACAAATAATGAAAATTTGAAAAAATTAGCCAGATTTTAGTATTATTTTATTTATTGATTGTTAATTTATGTTCTTCCTTTCAAGAAACTGGTTAAGTAAATCCAGATCATCACACAATTTAGCAATGTAGAGATTAGAAAATCTCAACTTTGTAAAACTAAAATTAAATTAACAAATAGGAAAGTAAAATATATATATTTCATTGAATTATCTATTATTTATTTAGCATGAATATATCTTGAAATGTTTTTACTTGATTTTTTTTACTAATTTTCATTTTTACTTCTTGATTTCATTTTTTATGATTTAAAAATATCATTACTACAGCAACATTTCCTCTTTTGACAGTTCTGGAGTTCTAAAACATTAATATACAGGGTATTTCAAAAATGCATGCAACCATCTTTTCCAACAAACTAATTTAATTTCTTTGTAACTCTGGAAACAATAGTTGTAAAGAGCCTAATATGTAAAGATAGCTTTCTAAGATATTTTCTGAGTGAGCAAATTAAAATGCTTGTTTGTTAACAAGGCAAGTTTAAGCTATTTCAATCCTGTACACATCCAGTCTTGAGAAATTTATCAACTAAATACAATATTGTTGACATATTGGAAGTGTATTCTAGAGAAATTTTTCATTAAATTTGTCTTTCACATATTTTAAAAATTTATATGTGAAATATATTGCTTCTTTGAAAATAACATAGCTAATACGATGCAAAGGAATGAATTCTTGAATGAAAATTACACATGAGGCAATCATTCCAGCTGCTAAATACTGTTATCCTTGAGTATAGTGTTGTCATGTGACTAATTTTGTAACACAAATTCTACCCTTTTATACTTAGGATTGTATCTTTCATGAAGTACCCTGTATAATCTTGATTTAGTTTTTCTTTGATGTATTAACCTATTAACTGCAGATGAGAATTTCAGTCATTGCAGTTCTATGGTTTAACTGCAAATGATAGAAATTTCTGTCAATCACATATATATAACTCTAATTATAAAAAATTTTGTTTTATTATAATTGATGGCAATTCTGTTCTACATGTAGGATATCAAATAAGCACTTCTTTTTTCAAGAAATCAATGTTCAGAAACTATTAGTCTGAGGAATCATTTCAAATTTTTTAACCTTCCTCAATATGGCAAAGTGAATTGATATTGATAAAGATCTTTACACATATTTTTGTGAAAAGAATCAGTCAAACTTAGATTTATCATCTAAAAGTGAAGAAGAATTTATTAATGAGTCCACAACTGATGATTTATCAGATAATGATTAACAAATGCACAAATTATTTCTTCTTCAATGATCCTGAAGTGAATTTGTTTGCAAATTCAATTTCATTATCACATGCATTAGTTTCGAATACCATTGAAAATTTTTTCAGAAGTTTGAATTGATTCAAGATTCTCTAAAACAGTGTCAGGATTAGTTTCCTTTTATTTTGTTTCAATAACATATATTTTGTTTCTGATAAGTGACCACTGTACTTGTGAAGTACTTGGTATATTTATCTATTATCTGATAAATCTTCTGTTTATCTGATGGCCAACAGTTTAATGGCTTAAAGTAACTACAATAATTAGAAAATGTTAATTCAGCTGCCCTTGTCACATTTCAAAGGTTAAATTATATCTAAAATATAATTTCAATTTATATGTGAATATTATCTAATAATAATATAGTTTTTACTTGAAATTCTTTGGACAATTAAACCTCTTGATATTCTTGGTGTTATCAACATAACATTTTGGCCAATCCATTCTTCAGCACTTACCTAATATATAATTTGTGAGAAATAAAACGAACATTTTTTTTTGTTTCATGAAAAAAAAATGATGACCGAAAATAGTCACTAATGTACCAACTAGATTAATCTACTGCAGCAGCTGTAAGTATATTATGTACCCAGGCAATTACAAATTATACCAGGAAAAGGGTCTCCAATAACCATTTTGCTAAAGAAAAAATACACTCTTGTAATCTTTATTTGCCTGACTCATACACATAGTTGACAATGTATTTTTATTCCTTATTGACAATAGCCTATATGCTGCATTTTTTAGATGTATGCCCAAAATATTTCAATACCTCCAGATTATTTTGGAGACTGGAGATCTGCTGTAATTTCTCCTAATGAAAGTGGACATAGTTGGAGAGAAGATAAGGAACTCTGCCCAAAAGGTAAGTTTAGCATGACAAATGTTTAATACTAAAACACCATAACATTTTCATATTTTTGTAATGAAGCTGATGTCATAAGTTAGTGTGGAATGTATATTTTCAAATATTCATTACTTGCAGTTCTGGCTAACTTTTTCTTTGGTTTCAATATGTTCATCACAAATATAAAATAGAAAATTTTAGAAGTATATGTAATATGCAAAAAATATTTAAAGTGTTTATAATTACACATTCCTAAGTTTAAAAACTAATTTGGTCTTGCATATTTGTATGTAAATATATCATAGTTTTGAAATTGTCTTGTGATAAATATTTTGATTCAAATGACTGTCATCATTATTTTTGTTTTATTTTAAATTTATATACCAGATTACTTTTATTGGTATTTGATATTTTCCAGATATGCTTCCTTCCAAATCTTCATCACAGAATGGGAATCTCAGTAAAAGTGATATTTCAGGTCCATATCCACAGTCAAGAAATCTTATAGAAATGAACAACCAACAGACTTCTAACACTAGACCACTTCCCCCTGTACCACACATAAATCCATAAACTATTTTACATACATTCTTTTACAATTTTCTTGTAAGTTTTCAATAAGAATTATGATAACATGTAAATATAATTTGATAGTTGAATATTTATAGACAAATTTAATCCCCCTGTTTAAAAATTAAAATGAAAATATGAGTAAAAATAAAATTTTAAAGAATTAAGAAACTTACTGAATAGTCAGAGATCATCTCTAAAACTAAATAGATACAAAATTGTTTATGTATCCATTGTTTTTAAATTTTTTTGTTTATAGTTATTATTTGATATAAAGTATTGTTTAAATTATCTAAAATAGTTTTACTATAGTTTGGAAAAACTTCTTTTTCACTAAATTTTTAACTTGAATATTCATTTTAGCAGGAATTTAATTCAGTACAATTATGAGTTAAGATAAATAGAGAGAAGAAAGTAGTCCAAAGAGGAAGAATAGTTGTATTTTTATTATTGCATCATGGGAAAAGAGTTGGAAAATTTTTTTCAGTATCATTAGTTAAGTTCAGTTTGAATTTTTATTTTTTTATTTTAGTACTTAAATTTATGTGTATTTTATTAAAAAGACATTTATGAATAATATTTAGACAAATTATTAATCTTCTTTTTAATTCTAAGGTAGAGTTCTAGCTTTTATACTGTATTAGCAGCCATTACACACCCATTACTCTTTTTAGGACTGTAAACCCCTCTCTCCTGTTCTCAACATGCTCTCTCACTGTCACTATATCTCTCCCATGCTCACATGCAAATAGAAACATCCCTAGTTAACATACTTATATCATACACAACAGCATCAGTACTTTATATTCTCTTTGGAATATATTACAACCCAGAGATTTCAGTGAGTTTAAGACAAAAGGTAAGAGGTTTTTAATATTTTCAACCTTTCTTCCATATTCTTTAGACTCCAAATATTCTTATATATCAATGAATGAGTGTATATTTTAATGAAGGATTTTAAAAATCTCATTTGGTTGTTAGTGTGTATCAAAATTTCAAACAAGTCCTTCAATTTTTGATATTCCTAGATAATAATATTTTTACCAGAAATTTGTTTTTTTAACTAAAATTTTCTTGTGCTGTCATCACCATGAGAATGTATTCAATCAAGTTTTTCAAATAATTTTATCTTAAAGTCTGACAACTAAATAAGCAGTCCAGCCATTATGTTGTGCATTTCCTTAGCCTCCATGTTTGAATCAATCTGACAATGTTTTACTAGAAACAAAATAGTATCAGTTTTTCCTACAAACATTTGAAATGCAATATTCTTTTATTTATCTATTTCTTATGATATTATTTACATTATAGAATTATATTAGATATATATTAGATTGTTATTAAATCATAAACATTTTTATTTACTTCCTAATTGTGATAATTTATATGGAAGTTCATATAAAAACAACTCCTTAAACACAAAAGGGCATTTTCATTGAGATATCCAGAAATTATAAAACTGCAGTTCAAACAGCCAAAGAAACTATTGTTATGTAGGATTTTAAAATAATTGATTTTGTTCAGATTGTTAAAAAATGTTTTTGATCATAACAAAATAATCATAATAAAAGTATTTTCACCAAGCTCTTATTCACTCAATATGTATTGGGTGATTGAAAGATAGCTACCTATTTTAAAATTCTTATAACTATAATTTTTGCAAGAAATGAATTATGAGAATTTTAAAATAGACAGACAGTTACTTTTCAATTACCGTGTGTGTGTGTGTGTGTGTGTGTGTGTGTGTGTGTGTGTGTGTGTGTGTGTGTGTACACACATATTCATATATATTTAACAAATAATAACTTCATACTGAATACTTCATACTTGTTTTACTATTTCATATCCAACATTTATTCTACGAATTGTTTGAACTATTGATCTTATTCTTTTTATTGCTACTGCTACATAAATTTTTCAAGCATAGAATCTGTATGGAAAGGGAAGGCGTAACTCTTGCTTGAGCAAAACTAAAACATAGTGGCCAACAGAAAAAAAATGATATTATACTGTCTAAATAAGAGATAACAGCATTCACTAAGAAAATTAAAAAGAAATCTATGTATATGTGCCTTACAGATAGATGTACAAGTTAAGCCATTATGGATTTCTTTGTTTAGCGAGAAAAGGCTCAGCAAGAAACCATTCATATAACATACAGAATTGCTTGTGTTACATGGGATTTTTCATCTACAGATTGATCCAGTTAGTATATTTGCAACCATTTTTATTGGTTACCATTTTCTACTTTGCACAACTCAGTCCAACTGGTTTACCTCTTGGTTGTTTTTGTCTTTGGATAAGGCAGCCTTAAAAATGGATAATAGATATAACTGAATATAGAATGTCATTGCAATTAAGAGAAGTAAGTTATGAGTACACCCTGAAGTTTATAGTTGTGGTCAATGGAACAAAGCTGCTTAAATCATGTATGAGGTGGTTAATACATTGATCCTCCACACACAAAAAAAAGACATGTCATATTTTACTTTGGAAAAGTGGCAGATAAACACTGATTTTTCTGAAGTACAAGAAGATGATCCCTTTTTTCGAAATAAATTATACACCTGAAGATGGCATTGAATAGATTAGCTGAAATGTATTTACAAAAAAGCAACAAAAAGAATGACATGAATAGTCTGAACAACTGAATTAATAATCTTAAAACTACAGAAAGTATCTGGTATTCATATTTATATTTATCTTCTTTGTCATTATTATTTATCATGTGTATTATTGATATATATTGACGCATTCAAATAGGCAGCATGTTTCATATAAACAATACTATTTTCATACAAACGATATTATAACAACTGAGTGTAATTCAAGGGAGGTAACCTTGTTAGTGTAAATTTTAAAACTTAGATGTTAATATCAGTGTTTTCTCTCTCTCTCTCTCTCTTTTCCATAAAGTTTCAGGAAATCAGTTTTGCAATTTTTTTCTATAAGAATTAGGCTTGTCATTCTTAGAAAGGAGTTTATCCTTTCAAACAGTTTTGTTTATTATAATATCAGTCTAAAACTAAATACTTTTGAATCAGCAGTTAAGCAAAATTAAAGTAAGGGAAATGAGATTCATGGTTTAACAGAATGTCATTAAAAGATTTTATGCAGGAGATGCATGAAAATAAGAATATGATATACTTGCTGAGCTCTGAAACAAATAGAACATTGTTTGCAAAATTAGTATGCTAATCCTAAAAAGGCAAGTGTTGAAATTTAAATGAAGAAAAATACTCTTCAAAGAGAATATAAATTCATTTGATTAAATTTTCAAGGACTTAGGCTAATTAATTACTGATAGTATGATAAATTTGACTCAATAAGCTGCTGAACATTTTAACAAACTGAACTGTTTCATACATTTATTTTTATTTACAATATTGTGCAACATTATAAATATATACTTATACTTGCAGATCCATACAAAGAAATAAGAAATTCCTCATATTACAAAATGTCTTGGAATATAATAACATTGATATGTCTCCTATTTAGTAATCTTCAATACTGTTTGTGTGTTGACTTAACATACAAAGTGGAAGAAGAAACAAGTCCAGGTACTTATATAGGTGACATTGCTGCTGACTCAAATATTATAGACTCTGTTCCTCAATCAGATCACAACCTGGTGAGATTTAGTCAACTTCAGAAAGGGAGGTCAGGAAGATCTCAACTTTTTCAAGTCTCCAAAAAGACTGGCAAACTGTACACTGCAGAGACTCTTGATGCTGAGGAACTATGTAAACCTAATGAAGAATGTTTTGAACTGTTGGATGTGGCAGTTCAGAAAGGGACTTCATCTATAAAAATATTAGAAGTAAAAGTGATTATTCTAGATATTAATGATCATAATCCTGAATTTCTTCATAAACAAGTTGATATCAAGTTTAATGAAGATGTAAGGACTGGAATGAAAAATTCAATTCCCAATGCTATTGATAAAGATGTTGGAGTTAAAAATTCCAAGATTTCCTATGAACTAAAAAAATATAAAGATGAACCATTTTCTTTATTTGTATCAAATAATGTTGATGGAACTTCCAAAGTTGAAATAAGTTTAGAAAAAATGCTTGATAGGGAAGTAAAAGATTCTTATTTAATTCAAGTGGTTGCAAAAGATGGAGGATCACCACCAAAGCAAAGCATTTTGAATGTACATGTACATGTCAATGATGTCAATGACAATGCTCCTGTTTTTACAAACAAAGTCTATAATGTTTCCATCAAGAATGAACCCAGTGAAACATTACCAATTATTATTCTATCAGCAAAAGATTTAGATCTGGGAAACAATGGAAAAGTCACCTACCATTTCAGCTCCAAAACATCAAAACTAGCAAAATCTCATTTTAGATTATGTGCAGAAGATGGCAAAATCTTTTTACAAAAAATATTCAATGCTGGAGAAAAAACATTTTATAAATTATTCATACAAGCCAAAGATGGAGGCACTCCACCTTTAAGTTCTATAGCAAAAATACAAATTTACTTGATAAGCCAAAACAATAATCCACCAACTATTGAAGTGAATTTTGTTTCATCAACAAAAGAAAACACAGTTAATATTTATGAAAACATTAAAGTTGGAAGTTTTATTGCTTATGTTAAAATAACTGATAATGATGAGGGACAAAATGGAGATGTTATCTGTAATTTATATCATGATAAATTTCAGCTTCAAAATTTGGGTACAAAGAAATATGAAGTGATCATGAAAAGCCCAGTTGATAGAGAGAAGGAAGAACACCATGATGTTGTGATCAGTTGTCAAGATAAAGGATCTCCTCCTCTTCATAGTAACAGTAAATTCTCCATTCAAGTGATGGATATCAATGATGTTGAGCCACAATTTACAAAAGACACATTTAAATTCTTGATTGATGAGAATCAAAACTCAAGAGTTACTGTTGGATATATCAATGCCACTGACCCAGACTTGGGAGCTGGAGGAAAACTTAGCTATTCTCTCATCACCAATAACAAACACTTCTTACCTTTCAAAATAAGCACAAATGGATTATTATCAGCAATTATGTCTCTTGATCATGAGTTTCAAGATACTTATAAGTTCCAGGTATTTGTGAAGGACAATGGAACACCATCACTGAATAATACAGTCAATGTGATTGTTGAGGTAACTGATAAAAATGATAATGCTCCATATTTTACATTTCCCAGTGTTAAACCTTACAATCTGGATGTGACATATTACCCACATCATACCAAGAACATCACTCAAATCAAGGCATCTGACAGTGATAGTCAAGAGAATGCATTTCTAAAATATGAAATAATCAGAGGCAATGACAAACAGATGTTCAGCATGAACCAGTACTCTGGTTTATTAGGTTTCAATCGACAACTGAGCCCAGAAAATGCTGGCTCCTACCAGCTGGATATTGTGGTCAAGGACAGTGGTAGCCCAGTTCTATCAGCAACAACTACTATATTTTTATCACTAACTATCAGCAACAAGACATCTCAAATGTTAAATGTTGTGGAGCTAGAAAGTGAAGAGAAAGTGCATCTTAATCTCGTCATTATTATTACAGTGATAGCAGTGACAATTGCTGTATTCATTACAGCTTCATTGTCAATCTGCATTATTCGCTGTAATGGTCAGCCAAATGTAGCTTATGCACAAGCACTTGATCCTTCCAATAGATATGTCGGTGAACAGAGACACTTGATAGCTCCTTCTTACCAGGGAAACTCTTGGCCACGACCTGCTCATCTAGTGCAAAGAGACCAACCTATAGTTATGAATACTCCAACCCAAGGTAGATCTACACAAAATTGTACAAGTGGACTGAAATTACAAGGATCATCTGATGTTACATCTCAGGTATGAAGTTTAAGAAATGTTTCTACTTTTTTTTCATTCACTTTTATAAAAAATTGATCTGATCAAAAATAAAACTTTTCAGTTCGGTCATTGTAACAACTTATTTTACAGTATGTAAAAATTTATTGATATCAGTAATTTTTTTGTTTCAAATACATGTAACTACATATATTTGTCCTGATTAAAATTTACACCAAATATTTCAGGTTATTTTCACTAGAAATGAAGTCAGAGTTAATCTTCTCAATACTTTAGCACTTTCTTCAGTATTATTGGCTTTAATATCACGATAATATCTGAATGGTTTTTGTTTATGAATGTTTATACTTGTGGTTTGATTTTCTTGTACTAATTTTACTATCAGCTTGTATACATGCTCCAAGGTCTACATAACCAAATAGAGATTTATTTTTGTAAAGTTTGCCAATCACTTACAAAAGAAAATTTATTCATGTGGCAAAGCTTATAAAATATTTCTGGCTTTATTTGGATATTTACATTTTCAGATATTTTTAGTAGAAATTTCATAATTATTGTCAAATAAAATTGCATTTAAATTTATTGCTGCAATTAGAAATTAAATTCACTCATTTTTTTTTTTAATTTATGAAATTATATACACTCAAGCACATCATATATTTTTTTTTTCAAAATAAAAAAAAAACAACAATCGGTCACATTAAGATAATAAATTTATTTCCATCTTGTTAAAAAGCATTGATATTAATCAATGCTTTAAAAATTAACAGGACTTCTTCAGATCAACTAGAAGAAGTCCTGTTAATTTTTAGAGCACTGATTAATATCAATACTTTTTAACAGGATGGAAATGAATTAATTTTACCAATTGTTGTTTTTTTTTTTTTTTTTTTTTTTAAAAAATTATTTGCTCTGTAGATTTTATTTCCATTGTGCAAATGATTTAACTTCTAATATTCTATATTCAAAAATTAAATTGTCCTACTTGGAATTGTTCTTAACTCTGGATTAACTGGATTGATTACTAACTTATATATATATATATAGAGAGAGAGAGAGAGAGAGAGAGATTTGTTTTGATTAAGTCTTACAGTAACATTTTCCAGTGATTTTCACTAGAAATGAAGGCTTACCTATACTCAAGAAATTTCCTCACAACTCAAACAACTGAGTCTGTAGAATGCACTGACTGCATCTATGCAGAGTGGTTAGACCCCTTTGGTGAGGTTCCAGTCCTAGAGATTGGGGAATGTGAGGTACTCCTTCATTGCCATTACTCCTAGGTTCACTCTGATCCAGAAGGTAGTACTTATTAGAGTACCAATAATAGGTTGATAGAAATATATAATCATTTGCTATATTTAAAACCACTGAATTGTGCGTAAACAAATGACAGTTAAATTGAATTTTCAGTATTGCATAAAAATATTTGGAAACTTTCAACTGTTTCCAAATGAATAAATAATGTTGAATAGAATTACTAGTGTTAAATAGCAATACTTGAAACCATTTAACTATGTGCAAACATGTGAGTTCTGGCTTATTTAAAAATCATTACCAACAAACTATTAACGAACTATATATATATATATATATAAACAGAATTTGGCATTAAATAACTTACAAGGGTGGATATGCCATAAAACACAACCAACCAACAATTTCCTCAGTATTCCAAGTTATTTAAATAATGCTAAATCTTCTGGATGGTTTCAGTTTTTTAATCATTTTCTAAATCTTAAGACTGTTCAAAATACACAGATAATATTGTATCTGTTATCATTATATTTCACTTTTTTTTTTTTTCAATTTTCAGTAAAAGTTCTCCAGCTTTTTAGTCTTGTCATTTATGCCCCATTTTCAAAAATGAAGGACTGAAAAATTTCAATTTAATCATATGGGCTTTTTATTTTTTTATTGTTGTTGTTGATAATTACTAGATATATTTTCCTGCTCTTAATTGGATGATTCAGTTAAATTTCATACTCCTACTAAACTTTATTATTTTTCTATTCTCTCATACAATTTCTCATTAATGTTTATGCATTTTGGTTTGATTATTTTTTAATTTATCTAATTTATCAGGCTTCATATAAACAGTATTAGACTTACATAAACAAATAGATAATCATTTTTAGAAAAGTATTGCAATAATTCATGAAAATAATGTTATTCAGTTTTAGATGGTATAATAAAAAATATTTAATTTCGTCATCTTGGTGCTTCAGATGGTGTAATGGTTAGCAAAGTAGACTAGCAAACCTTCACGAGTTAGTTTAAGTCTCACTGTCTTCCCCATTCATATGGCCTTGTGCCACATCTAAGTAAAAAACTTAGTAAAGTACTACATCTGCTACCTTAGCACAAATCTTTAGCAGTAACTTCATAACCATTGTGAAATAAAATTATAGTTTAATTTATTGCTGCAATTTCCCATTGAGGCTATTCACATTAAAGTCACTATGACAAAAAAAACATATCTCACTTAATACTACTAAGAAAGATGCAAAGAATAAGTTTGTTTAATTCTATCATTGCCAGTTCCAGAGTAATTTCTTATGGAATTGAATAATTGAATAAGTACAGTTTTTGAAATGTTAGCATTTGATTATGCTTTTGAATAAGACATTTTATTTGTATCTGATTTTGTCTTACTTTTAAAAATTAATTTACAAATTATCATATCTTTATCTACTTTGAATTTATAAACTGTATTTTTGATAGATGTATACCCAGAATGTGTCAATACCTCCTGACTATTTTGGAGATTGGAGATCAACTGCATCTTCTCATCCAGAAAATGGTATTGATTGGAGAGAAGACAGTGAATCTTGTTCAAAAGGTAAAAAATATCACAAATTATGTTTAGTCAAATTTTATGAATGACTATTTGTTCTTTGACATGTAAATGGTCCAAATTTAATTTTGCAGCTAGTATTTACTCATATGAAAACAAAGTTTTATCAAAGTGACCTCTGTTAATATTTCAGGTAAAAACAGAAAGATACAGATCAGTTTCATTGATGTTAAAAGCAGCATTGCATAAATTTCTTTATCAATATAGAATTAAACATTATTAATAATATTATTATTACTGTTATTGTTAATCTAAATTCATTGAGGTTTTTACAACAGATTTCCTTTTAAAAAGCTATCATTAATTGTTTTTTAATATTATAGATTCTTCAGTTTCTTCTTTAAATACTTTCTTTTAAAATGCAGTTTTCTTCTTTTCAGATGTGATCTCTTCTAAATCTTCAACCCAACTAAGCAAAAATGATATTTCTGCTCCATACCCACAATCGAGAAATCTTATAGAAATAAACAACCCACAAGCTTCAAATACCAGACCATTGCCCCCTGTGCCTCATTTAAATGCATAAACTCTTTCTTATATATTCAATAGGAGTTTAATACAAAGCTTGTAAATAAACAATATTAATGAAATCTAAAGGTAAAAACATTGCAATATGTATCAAGAGATTTTTGTTATATTTCTTATTGAAATACTTGAAAGTATTTGGTACATTGATATATAAAACAGAAATTTTAAAGGAAAAATAAACAAAGAATAATAATAGAAATTAATTGAAAGGTTCTAAATTAAAAAAATCACACTCTTTGCTGAAAAAGAAATTCTTCTTAATTGTATAAAGTTATGCAGTCTGATCATTTAAATCATTGAGAAATTATTTACCAAAAGTAGGTATTCTATTTCAGAAAAAAATGTCTTCTACACAGGAAAATTTTTTAAAAGAAAATTAACTTCTTAATGATAAATGGATCACTTATAAATAAAAAATATAGGATACCTATATATTCATAAAATAATTCTCTCTGTTCTTTTTTTTTTCAGATGAATTTGTCTTTTTTTTTTCAAAATATCAAATATTTCTATTGTTTCCTTTTTCTGTCTTGAATTTGAAACTTAATTTATTTTATAAAAACCTTTCTAACTGTTTAGGTAAAATTTGTAAAAGGGTTCAAAGTGGTTAAATAAAAAAATAGGCTGGGAGAGAGAGAAGAAATTAGCCCATCATAGATGAATAGCTATGTATTTTATTAGTGCATTGTGGGAGGAAAAAGTTAATACTTTTTTTTTTATTATTTGATACTATTCTTATTTTAATTAGAGTTGGAACATATATTTTAATTCATCAATGTTAAGAATTATATATCTTTTATTCAGAATTAAAACTCCTTTCTCTTAGAATCATGTAAAGTGAATAAATCCATGGCAGCCATTACACACACATTAGCTTGTAAGGACTGTAAGCCTTTACTTCCTTATACAATTTATAAACACATACACTCTCCCACATATAGATACATACATTCTCATTACTGCTGTACACAACAACTGCAGTACCAGACGTTGTTTTCTTCGAAACAGATCACCATATAAAATCAAGTTGGTTTATCAAGAAAGGTAAGAGAACTTTTTATTTAGTTTGTCACTCAAATTACAAATGATTTTCTTAATGTAAAATATAATTTTATCTTATTACTCTATAAGGAAAGACTTTGATTTTGTTCATATTCTATTGCAAAGAAGGATATCTAAGAGTTGCTATTGTTTCTATACTAAACATACTACCATTTTACATAAATTCTATTCTGTTTAATCAAAATATTCTATATCTCTTATTCTGTTAAAACTAATAAACTATAAGATTTATTCTGATATTGTTTTGTGGAAAATCCTCCATCTTAATTTTTCTCTGCTGATGTTGCCATTGTGTTTCTTCTGTGTATGTATCTCTCTATCTCTCTACTTTCATCACCACCCATAGACTCCATATTTAACTTATTTTTACAGTAAAATAAAAATATATATATATTTCTTAAATTGTATCAAACCTAAAAAATAAAAACATTTAGAACTCCATCTTAATATCTTTCATTTTACTATATTTTATTTATTTACTTTTCTATTTCACATTTGACTATATTTTTCACTCTAAATAATCATGTTTTATACATTGCATTTTTTTCCTAAAACATGGCATTTTTCTATTTCCTAAACAAAAGTCATATTTTACCTTAAATATTACAAAATGAAACTGTTGGTCTATAAAATTCTATTGCTAATTTGTTTTTTATGCCGAAAAAAGTTTATTTCCATGTAAATGTTTTGTTTTTTAAAATTATTTTCATTTTTATAATGAATGTTTCTAGTTAAACAGGTCACAGGAAGTTCAATGTGTCATAAAGATTTATTATCTATGGATAAGTTTTATTACATTCTACTTGTGTACAATGATGATATAATCCAGATGATATATATATGATAATATTTATAGATTTTTTCTTTATATATTTGAAGATAGACAATTCCCAGAAAAAACTTATCCATTTTTTTAATGAGTACATAGCAACATTAAATCTTGATATCTTAGTTCAACACTTAAAACCTTTGCTTGATTTGTGTCTTGACCAGCATATTCTGCAAAGATTATCACTTGATATTGTATGCAAATCAAATTTAAATATCTTTTATTTCAAATTATACAAAAATGCCGTGAGATATCATCTAATTTGGAAAATGTGTTTCTCACAAATTATTGTGTATATAAAAGTTAGATGTCTTACTTTTATGAAAATTGGTACATTCTCTCATATTAGATAAACTGACATCATTATAGCTCAAGTCAAATATATTCCCCAAATAATTTATTCTAAATTTTTCTACATAAGTGGATATTTGTTATAAGAGTTCTTTTAGACTAATGCGCACATACATACATACATACATACAGTATTGTAAGGGGAATCACAATGGTGGAGTGGATAACATGCCAGGCTGTAACATCATAGTAACTGAATTCACACTCCTGTCATGCTATTATGTTCACATTCGGACTAATACTCTTGGAAAAGGTAAACTCCTTACCTCTCCACGAACCCATGAGTTAAATTGTACTACTACTATTCTTATATAAGGATATCTTTAGCATTAGATAACTCACAAATGTTGATATGCCACTAAAACAAACCATACCAAACACTATAAAAGCATCATATGTATTTATAATTTTATTATTGTTGGTAATACTCTAGATCAATTCAATGATTCACAATATGCATGAAGCCATCAGTACAATAAAATTTGGTTTAATTAAAAGTTTCATTACTCCTGTTCTTATATGACATTAAAACAATGTTATTTCAACTGGAAATTAAACTAATACAATTTGGGCTGATCATTTAGTGCAATGTTATTTGCATTAGACATCAAAACTATGTTATTCTTCTAGGGAAAACATTAATACAATTTGTATGGAAAAAAATGAATCAATATGCCATGGCTTGGTACATGAGTTTTCTTTATTGGAAAAAAGACTGTTTTATTAGTTTAAAGCAAATTTAAGGGAAGTAACTCTGTTGCAGATTCAGTAGAAATATTCTACAACTGAATTCAAATTAAATATACATGAAACCAATATTTTGTTTTAAAAAAAGCTTCATTGACCACAAAACATTTTGGTATACAGTATTACAACCTTCTTAGGCAGTTTTTCTAGAATTCCCATTTCAAATTATTTAATGAACAAATAATTTTCTACTTTAGAAAAAATCTAGCTTAAAGATGAGTGGTTGCTCAATTCTTAGTAAACCCTCTTATCAAACCAATAAAATAAAACAGAAGGAATTTAAAAAAATGATATTTCTGTGACAGGAAGATATGAAATATCAATACCATTGAAATGTTTCAGGTTTTGTTGTATACGGAGAATAAAGAGACAACAACTCTTAATGTATAAAAATATAATCTGGTTTTTTTCTTTTCCTTTTATTATGAAATATACAAAATAGTGGGGTGAAAGAGAGGGCAACAGCTAAGATATACACACGGAGACAAACAGAATCTCCAGTGAACTGCTTCTTCTTTGTTCTTTTTTCATGAGACTGGTATAGAGTCAACTCAAAACATCTAACCATCTCAGCTTATATACTTTTTCAAATTCAGTGTCATCGCAAGGCACATCTTCTTCTTTCTTCTGGGATCATACCCACTTTCAACTTCAGTGAGCCTGTTTCTCCACATTTCTCATACTTTCACAAGCCGGTTTCTTCACATTTCATCTACTTTCACAAGTCTTTTTCTTCACACTTCTTCACATTATCTTGTGGAATTTAATCACCTTAGCTTCTCTATATTTTTCAACTACAGGGTCTTTGCAAAGCACCCCTTCTTTCTTACGGGATCATACCCCTTTCGATTTTAGTGAGTCTTGTACAGTCCAGACCTTTCTCTACCTCTCAACTCCTGGCCGTCTGGCACAAGGCTAGTGCCTTGAGTGGTGTGACTTCAAGTCACTCTTCTGCTGGCTCCTTCCTTCTGGGGCTCAAAAATCTTTAGTCTTTACATAATTTTCTGGATGCCCATGCAATCCTCATGTACACCCTTCCTTCCATCATGCCACCCATACAATTCACATGGCATTTCCACTGATTTGTTTACCTTAAGGTTCATATCCTATTTTGATACTATAACGATGAAGTGGTTACACTCTCCGTTATATTTAAAGTAAAATAGTTGAGTTGAACGCAGATACCAAAAGTTTTCAGTTTAGAAGTTTAATAAAGGTTTGTTGGAAAGGAAGCCTTTGTGCTGGTCATCATAGTGGGAAGAAAACAGTTATTGAATTGAGAAAGAATAAAGCAGCTAAATATCTGAGTGGAATATGCATTGCTACAATCCAGGCAAATATTGAGTTGCTGATTTTAAAATGAGAATGAATGTTCAGCCATAAATGCATGATCCTGTTCGCTGTAGGAGAGAGGCATAATGGTCTCCTAAAAGTTTGTCCAGGAATGAAGTAGCTGAATGTCTGCGCTGAATTAAGCGTCACTGTAGACATAGCAAAAGTTAGAGGCGACATGAAACTGTTCCTGTAAGTGGCGGAATAAATGCATCTAATTCATATTCAACTGGGAACACTTGGTCTCGGAGGTTAGACTCTAGGGTCCATAAATTAGACAGCTATCCTCATGGTGTTGTGATTCTGCTGCTTGGAAGGGAGTTGACAGAAAGATATCTGTCCTATTCGAAAGAATCTGAGGAAGAGATAGTTTGGCAGGCTTTCACCATTTTTATGTTGCCCAGGAAAATGGTCCAGGCTGAATAGGATATTGGGTGAAAATATGTGACGACCATAACAGTCAAATTAATTTATGCACCAAACAAAAATATGAAGTTCTTTCTGCTACAATACCTGTGTAACTTATACGACCTGTTAAAAGGAAAATATCCAATAGTATGAACAAGAATTAAAATCACTTAAAAAGAATAGGAATTTGAATAACAATGTATAAAGTTTTTAGAGTTATGTATGTTAGATATTTTTTATACCAAAGGTTACTTGGTATTTTGAAGACTCTCTATTCTTTATAGAATTTTTTTAAAATTTAACATCCATTTTATATTTCAGAAATATTTAACTGAAGTGAAAGACAATGCTTCATTCAAAAACATTATCAGTGAACCAAGTGAAAATAATTTGGTTGCTGGTTTGTGTTCTTCAAAAATGTTTCTGTGCTGACTTATCATACAAAGTAGAAGAAGGAAAAAGTCCAGGTACCTATGTAGGAAACATTGTTGCTGATTCCAACATTATGGACACAGTCCCTACACAAGATCGCAGTCTGGTGAGATTTAGTCAACTTCAAAAAGGATTATCCAGTAGTTCTCGACTTTTTCAAATCAGCAAAAAAACTGGAAAGCTCTACACTGCAGAAATTCTTGATGCTGAAGAATTATGTAAATATAACAATGAATGTTTTCAAATTGTGGATATAGCTGTTCAAAAAGCAGCTTCAACTATCAAAATATTAGAGATAAAAATAATTATAATTGATGTGAATGATCATCAACCAGAATTTCCTCATAAACAAATTAATATAGAGTTTGGTGAAGGTGATGGAATTGGAATGAAAAAATCTATTCCTAGTGCAATTGATAAAGATGTTGGAGTTATAAATTCTAAGATTTCCTATGAACTAAAAAAATATAAAGATGAACCATTTTCATTATTTGTATCTAAAAATGTTGATGGCACATCAAAACTTGAGATAAATTTAAAAGAAAGGCTTGACAGAGAAAGAAAAGACTCTTACTTGATTCAAGTGTTAGCTAAAGATGGAGGATCTCCTCCAAAAGAAAGCACTTTACATGTTCATATTTCTGTTACAGATGTTAATGATAATGCTCCAGTTTTTACTCAGAAAGTCTACAATGTTTCCATCAAGAATGAGCCAAGTGAAACATTACCAATAATTGTTTTATCAGCAAAAGATTTGGATTTAGGAATCAATGGTAAAGTAACATATGATTTTAGCTCTAAAACATCAGAAATGGCAAAATCACATTTTAAGTTAAGTAAGGAAGATGGAAAAATCTTTTTACATAAAATATTTATCTTTCCACAAAAAAAAAGTTATGATTTATATGTGAAAGCTAAAGATAAAGGTAACCTTCCATTAAATTCCATTGCAAAGGTTCAAGTCCATTTGATCAGCCAAAAGAATAATGCTCCAACTATTGATGTTAACTTTGTATCATCAACAAAAGAAAACACAGTTGATATTTATGAAAACATTCAAGTAGGAAATTTCATTGCTTATGTGAAAGTTACTGATATTGATGAAGGACAAAATGGAGAAGTCAGATGTGATCTTCATCATGAGAAATTTCAACTTCAGAGTCTGAGTCCAAAGAAATATGAAGTAACAGTCAAGCAAAGAGTAGATAGAGAGAAAGAAGAACATCATGATATTGTGATCAGTTGTCAAGATAAAGGATCTCCTCCTCTTCATAGTAACAGCAAATTCTCTATTCAAGTGCTAGATATCAATGATGTTGAGCCACAATTTACAAAAGAAACATTTAAATTTTTAATTGATGAGAATCAAAACTCAAGAATTACTGTTGGATACATCAATGCCACTGACCCAGACTTGGGAGCTGGAGGAAAACTTAGCTATTCTCTCATCACCAATAACAAACACTTCTTACCTTTCAAAATAAGCACAAATGGATTATTATCAGCAATTATGTCTCTTGATCATGAGTTCCAAGATACTTATGAGTTCCAGGTATTTGTGAAGGACAATGGAACACCATCACTGAATAATACAGTCAATGTGATTGTTGAGGTAACTGATAAAAATGATAATGCTCCATATTTTACATTTCCCAGTGTTAAACCCTACAATCTGGATGTGACATATTACCCACATCATACAAAGAACATCACACAAATCAAGGCATCTGACAGTGATAGCCAAGAGAATGCATTTCTAAAATATGAAATAATCAGAGGCAATGACAAACAGATGTTCAGCATGAACCAGTACTCTGGTTTATTAGGTTTCAATCGACAACTGAGCCCAGAAAATGCTGGTTCCTATCAACTGGACATTGTGGTCAAGGATAGTGGTAGCCCAGTTCTATCAGCAACAACTACTCTATTTGTAACACTGACTATCAGCAATAAGACATCTCAAATGTTAAATGTTGTTGAGCTTGAAAGTGAAGAGAAAGTACATCTTAATCTGGTGATTATTATTACAGTGATAGCAGTGACAATAGCTGTGTTCATTACAGCTTCATTGTCAATCTGCATCATTCGCTGTAATGGTCAGCCAAATGTGGCCTATGCACAAGCACTTGATCCTTCCAATAGATATGTTGGTGAACAGAGACACTTGATTGCTCCTTCTTACCAGGGTAACTCTTGGCCACGACCTGCCCATCTGATGCATAGAGACCAATCTGTAGCTATGAATACTCCCATCAATGGAAGATCCACTCAAAGATGTATTAGTGGACAAAAGTTACAAGTCTCATCTGATGTTGGATCTCAGGTATGAACCATCACAATTTTTTTAAATAATGGAATAATATTCATGCAACCACATGTATTTGATTTGATAAAATTCTTACTCTGTTTCCTGTGATTTTTCTCTAGAAATGAAGTCAGACTTAGTCTCCTCCATGTTTAAGCACTGTTCTCAATATCTATGATTTTAATACTGCTATAGCATCTGGATGATTTTTGTTTATGGATGTTCATACTGGTTGTTTGATTTTCTTGTATTAATTTTTCTATCAGCTTGTATACATTCTTCAAGGCCTACAAAAGCAAATAGAGAATTATTTTGTGTAAAGTTCGCAAATAATTCACAAAGGAAACTTTATTCATATTGAGATGGTTATAAAAATTTGACTTTATTTAGATATTAAGATCTGCAACATCAGATATTTTTAGAAAAAACTTTATAATTATTCTCAAATACAATCATATTTAAATTTGTTACTGCAATTAGATATTAAAGTTATTCACATTAAAATTAATGTCACACATGTTTTTTTTTCTTTACTAATGGAATTATAAATACTCAAGCACATGGGATATATATATATATATATAGAGAGAGAGAGAGAGACAAAAGATTAATGGAATCATCAGTAAAAGGGAGACAAAACCATTCTAAAAAATATAAAATTGCGAGGGCCCTTTCGTCCGGCTCTATTCACGCAAAATGCCGGAAGATTATTTAAAACGAGTAATTTATTTTAAAATATGAGACAACTTCGTGATGAGAAGAGAAAAAAAAATTATGAAAAACTATGTCACACCAGTACTTAAAACGTCCCCCAATATATGTAAAGTATGACTGCTTCTCTGTCTACATAGAGAAGTGCGATCTGAAGCAATATAGATCACCTCTAAGATGTTCAATTGGACTTTATTTCTGGCTCTATGTAGAATAGAAAAACAGTCATCTTGATAGTTGGTCCTGCAACTATTCATAGCTAACAGATGTTCTCCAATAGCCGAGTCCATAGCCTGAGATTGCCCAGATGTTAATCAGCCTCCATCTAAAATATCTCTGGGTACATGCTGTCTTATTCAAACTTCCAAATGTTGGCTTGTACGACCTATATAAGTCAAATTACACCGACAATTAAATTTGTAAATTAATTAATAGACTTTGATTCAAGATGGGCAGTACATCCTTATGTATGGAGCTAAAGGCCATCTTAGTGGAAAAATAGATCTAACTTTAACAGCATGATAACAATGTTACACAGAGGAGGCAACTTTATCAGCAAATGACTGGCTAGCAGGACCAGTCCAAGGAAGTCTGAAATAAACAGGACATTTCGATAGACCAAAAATCTTATTCTTATTTTTAAATTTAGTCACTGTTAAGTTAATATTATCATCAATGACTTCCTCGGGATACCCATTATTGATAAATATCTCTTTAATTACCTTCAGTTCTTCTTTAATCTTGCTATTGGAACAAATATTAAATGCTCTTAAAGAAAGACATTTAATTAAATTTAGTTTCCTAGACCTGGGAGCAAACACATCCCAGTTCAGATGTATGGCCCAGCTCAGATGTATGAACATCTTAGAAGCGATCTATATTGCTTCAGATCGACCCTCTCTATGTAGACAGAGAAGCAGTCATACTTTACATATATTGGGGAAGGTTTTAAGTACTGGTGTGACATAGTTTTTCATAATTTTTTTTCTCTCCTCATCATGCTTTCTCTCTCCTCGTCATCTCATACTTTAGAATAAATTACCCGTTTTTATTATTCTTCTGGTGCTTTGCATGAATAGAGCCAGACAAAAGGGCCCTCACAATTTTTTATTTTTTAGAATGGTTTTGTCTCCCTTTTACTGATGATTCCGTTAATCTTTTGTCTTTATAAATTTTTGAGTACCACTAGTTTAATTGAATATATATATTTGTTTTGATTAAGTTTTACACCAATTTTTACTGGTAATTTTCACAAGAAAGAAGTCTCCTCTATAATGTAGCAATCTTCTTACAGCCCAATCCTTTGGAGGTGTAGAATACAGTGACTGCATCTATGCAGAGTGGTTAGACCCCTCTGACAAGGCTCCAGTCTTGGAGCAATGGGGAATGTGGAGTACCCCTTCATTGCCATTACTCCCAAGTCCACTCTGAACCAGAAGGTAGTACCTATTAGAGTACCAATAATAGGTCAGTAGAAATATATAATCATTTGCTATATTTAAAACCACTGAATTGTGTGTAAACAAATGACAGTTAAATTGAATTTTCAGTATTGCATAAAAATATTTGGAACCTTTCAACTGTTTGCAAATGAATAAATAATGTTGAATAGAATTACTAGTGTTGAATAGCAATACTTGAAACCATTTAACTATGTGCAAACATGTGAGTTCTAGCTTATTTAAAAATCATTACCAACAAAATATTCATTTACAAACTATATATATTTGATATATATATATATATATATATAAACGATTTGGCATTAAATAACCTACAAGGGTGAACATGCCGTAAAAAACAATCAACCAACAATTTCCTCCGTATTCCTGATTATTCAAAGAATGCTAAATCTTCTGGACGGTTTCAGTTTTTTAATCATTTTCTAAATCTTAAGACTGTTCAAAATACACAGATAATATTGTATCTGTTAACATTATATTTCACTTTTTTTTTTTCAATTTTCAGTAAAAGTTCTCCCAGCTTTACAGAATTGTCATTTATGCTCCATTTTCAAAAATGAATGACTGAAAAATTTCAGTCTAATCATATGGGCTTTTTTTATTGTTGTTGTTGATAATTACGAGATATATTTTCCTGCTCTTAATTGGATGATTCAGTTAAATTTCATACTCCTACTAAACTTTATTATTTTTCTATTCTCTCATACAATTTCTCATTAATGTTTATGCATTTTGGTTTGATTATTATCTAATTTACCAGGCTTCATATAAACAGTATTAGACTTACATAAACAAATAGATAATTATTTTTAGAAAAGTATTGCAATAATTCATGAAAATAATGTTATTCATTTTTAGATGGTATAATAAAAAATATTTAAATTCGTCATCTTGGTGCTTCAGATGGTGTAATGGTTAGCAAAGTAGACTAGCAAACCTTCACGAGTTAGTTTAAGTCTCACTGCCTTCCCCATTCATATGGCCTTATGTCACATCTAAGTAAAAAACTTAGTAAATTACTACATCTGCTACCTTAGCACAAATCTTTAGCAGTAACTTCATAACCATTGTGAAATAAAATTATAGTTTAATTTATTGCTGCAATTTCCCATTGAGGCTATTCACATTAAAGTCACTATGACAAAAAAAAACATATCTCACTTAATACTACTAAGAAAGATGCAAAGAATAAGTTTGTTTAATTCTATCATTGCCAGTTCCAGAGTAGTTTCTTATGGAATTGAATAATTGAATAAGTACAGTTTTTGAAATATTAGTATTTGATTATGCTTTTGAATAAGACATTTTATTTGTATCTGATTTTGTCTTACTTTTAAAAATCAATTTACAAATTATCATATCTTTATCTACTTTGAATTTATAAACTGTATTTTTGATAGATGTATGCCCAGAATGTGTCAATACCTCCTGACTATTTTGGAGATTGGAGATCAACTGCATCTTCTCAGCCAGAAAATGGTATTGATTGGAGAGAAGACAGTGAGTCTTGTTCAAAAGGTAAAAAATATCACAAATTATGCTTAGTCAAATTTTATGAATGACTATTTGTTCTTTGACATGTAAATGGTCCAAATTTAATTTTGCAGCTAGTATTTACTCATATGAAAACAATGTTTTAGCAAAGTGACCTCTGTTGATATTTCAGGTAAAAACAGAAAGATACAGATCAGTTTCATCGATGTTAAAAGCAGCATTGCATAAATTTCTTTATCAATATAGAATTAAACATTATTAATAATATTATTATTACTGTTATTGTTAATCTAAATTCATTGAGGTTTTTACAACAGATTTCCTTTTAAAAAGCTATCATTAATTGATTTTTAATATTATGGATTCTTCAGTTTCTTCTTTAAATACTTTCTTTTAAAATGCAGTTTTCTTCTTTTCAGATGTGATCTCTTCTAAATCTTCAACCCAACTAAGCAAAAATGATATTTCTGCTCCATACCCACAATCAAGAAATCTTATAGAAATAAACAACCCACAAACTTCAAATACCAGACCATTGCCCCCTGTGCCTCATTTAAATGCATAAACTCTTTCTTATATATTCAATAGGAGTTTAATACAAAGCTTGTAAATAAACAATATTAATGAAATCTAAATGTAAAAACATTGCAATATGTATCAAGAGATTTTTGTTATATTTCTTATTGAAATACTTGAAAGTATTTGGTCTATGGATAGTCATCATTGGTACATTGATATATAAAACAGAAATTTTAAGAAATACTTAAATAAAGGAAAAATAAACAAAGAATGATAATAGAAATTAACTGAAAGGTTTTAAATTAAAAAAATCACACTCTCTGCTGAAAAAGAAATTCTTCTTAATTGTATAAAGTTATGCTGTCTGATCATTTAAATCATTGAGAAATTATTTATCAAAAGTAGGTATTCTATTTCAGAAAAAACTGTCTTCTAAACATGAAAATTTTTAAAAGAAAATTAACTTCTTAATGATAAATGGATCACTTATAAATAAAAAATATAGGATACCTATATATTCATAAAATAATTTTCTCAGTTCTTTTTTTTTTTTTCAGGTGAATTTGTTTTTTTTTTCAAAATATCAAATATTTCTATTGTTTCCTTTTTCTGTCTTGAATTTGAAACTTAATTTATTTCATAAAAACCTTTCTAACTGTTTAGGTAACATTTGTAAAAAGGTTCAAAGTGGTTCAGTAAAAAATAGGCTGGGAGAGAGAGAAGAAATTAGCCCATCATAGATGAATAGCAATGTATTTTATTAGTGCATTGTGGGAGGAAAAAGTTAATACTTTTTTTTTTGTTATTTGATACTATTCTTATTTTAATTAGAGTTGGAACATATATTTTAATTCATCAATGTTAAGAATTATATATCTTTTATTCAGAATTAAAACTCCTTTCTCTTAGAATCATGTAAAGTGAATAAATCCATGGCAGCCATTACACACACATTAGCTTGTAAGGACTGTAAGCCTTTACTCCCTTATACAATTTATAAACACATACACTCTCCCACATATAGATACATACATTCTCATTACTGCTGTACACAACAACTGCAGTACCAGACATTGTTTTCTTCGAAACAGATCACCATATAAAATCCAGTTGGTTTATCAAGAAAGGTAAGAGAACTTTTTATTTAGTTTGTCACTCAAATTACAAATGATTTTCTTAATGTAAAATATAATTTTATCTTATTACTATATAACGAAAGATTTTGATTTTCTTCATATTATATTGCAAAGAAGGATATCTAAGAGTTGCTATTGTTTCTATACTAAACATACTACCATTTTACATAAATTCTATTCTGTTTAATCAAAATATTCTATATCTCTTATTCTGTTAAAACTAATAAACTATAAAATTTATTCTGATATTGTTTTGTGGAAAATCCTCCATCTTAATTTTTCTCTGCTGGTGTTGCCATTGTGTTTCTTCTGTGTATGTATCTCTCTGTCTCTCATCACCACCCATAGACTCCATATTTAACTTATTTTTACAGTAAAATAAAAATATATATATATTTCTTAAATTGTATCAAACCTAAAAAATAAAAACATTTAGAACTCCATCTTAATATCTTTCATTTTACTATATTTTATTTACTTACTTTTCTATTTCACATTTGACTATATTTTTCACTCTAAATAATCATGTTTTATACATTGTATTTTTTTCCTAAAACATGGCATTTTTCTATTTCCTAAACAAAAGTCATATTTTACCTTAAATATTACAAAATGAAACTGTTGGTCTATAAAATTCTATTTCTAATTTGTTTTTTATGCTGAAAAAAGTTTATTTCCATGTAAATGTTTTGTTTTTTAAAATTATTTTCATTTTTATAATGAATGATTCTAGTTAAACAGGTCACAGGAAGTTCAATGTGTCATAAAGATTTATCATCTGTGAATAAGTTTTATTGCATTCTACCTGTGTACAATGATGATATAATCCAGATAATATATATGATAATATTTATAGATTTTTTTCTTTATATATTTGAAGATAGACAATTCCCAGAAAAAACTTATCCATTTTTTTTTAATGAGTACATAGCAACATTAAATCTTGATATCTTAGTTCAACGCTTAAAACCTTTTGCTTGATTTGTGCCTTGACCAGCATATTCTGTAAAGATTATCACCTGATATTGTATGCAAATCAAATTTAAATATCTTTTATTTCAAATTATACAAAAAGGCTGTGAGATGTCGTTTAATTTTGAAAATGTATGTTTCTCACAAATTATTGTGTATATAAAAGTGAGATGTCCTACTCTTATGAAAATTGGTACATTCTCTCATATGAGGCTGTAATAATGTTAGTTTGTCTAAGTCAAATATATTCCCCAAATTATTTATTCTAAATTGTTTTACATAAGTGGATATTTGTTATAAAAGTTCTTTTAGACTAACACACACATACATACAGTATTGTAAGGGGAATCACAATGGTGGAGTGGTTAACATGCTTGACAGTAACATCGCAGTAACTGAATTCACACTCCTGTCATGCTATTATGTTTACATTCAGACTAATACTCTTGGAAAGGTAAACTCTTTACCTCTCCACTAGCCCATGGCATTAGATCACTCACAAAGTTGGATATGCCATTAAAACAAACCCTACCAAACACTCTCATAATAAAAGCATCATATGTATTTATATATTAATTTTTGTTGGTAATACTCTAGATTAATGAAATGATTGTTATTCTTCTGAGGAAAACAAATACAATTTGTATGGAAAAAATCAATTAATATGCTCTGGCTTGGTACATGAATTTTCTTTATTGGAAAAAACACTGTTTTATGAGTATAACACAAATTTAAGGGAAGTAACTCTGTTGCAGATTCAGTAGAAATATTCTACAACTGATTTCAAATTAAATACATGAAACCAAAGTTTTGTTTTGAAAAAAGCTTCATTTACCACAAAACATTTTGGTATAGAATATTACAATCTTCTTAGCCACTTTTTCTAGAATTCCCACTTTAAATTACTTCAAAGAAAGTTTTTAATAAACAAATAATTTTCTACTTTAGAAAAAAATCAAGCTCTAAGGTGCATGCTGCTCAATTCTTAGTAAATTCTCTTATCAAACTGATGAAATAAAAGAGAAAGAATTTAAAAAATGTTAGCTCTGCAAAATGAAGATATGAGATATGTTTCAGGTATGAACAAGAATTAAAATCACTTCAAAAAGAATAGGAAATGTTAATAACAATGTATAGAGTTTTTTAGAGTTATGTATGTTAAATATTTTTTATACCAAAGGTTACTTGGTTTTTTGAAGACTCTCTATTCTTTATGGTAGTGTTTTTTTAATTTAACATCCATTTTATATTTCAGAAATATTTAACTGAATGTGAAAGACAATGCGTCATTCAAAAACATTATCAGTGAACCAAGTGAAAATAATATGTTTGCTGGTTTGTGTTCTTCAAAAATGTTTCTGTGCTGACTTATCATACAAAGTAGAAGAAGGAAAAAGTCCAGGTACCTATGTAGGAAACATTGCTGCTGATTCCAACATTATGGACACAGTCCCTACACAAGATCGCAGTCTGGTGAGATTTAGTCAACTTCAAAAAGGATTGTCAAGTAGTTCTCAACTTTTTCAAATCAGTAAAAAGACTGGAAAACTCTATACTGCAGAAACTCTGGATGCTGAAGAATTATGTAAATATAACAATGAATGTTTTCAAATTGTGGATATAGCTGTTCAAAAAGCAGCTTCAACTATCAAAATATTAGAGATCAAAATAATTATAATTGATGTCAATGATCATCAACCTGAATTTCCTCATAAACAAATCAACATTGCATTTGAAGAAAATGATTTTACAGGAACAAGGATATTAATTCCCAATGCAATTGATAAAGATGTTGGAGAAATTAATTCTCAGATTACCTATGAATTGAAAAAATATAAAGATGAACCATTTTCTTTATTTGTGTCAAAAAACCTTGATGGAACATCAAAACTTGAGATAAATTTAAAAGAAAGGCTTGACAGAGAAAGAAAAGACTCTTACTTGATTCAAGTAGTTGCAAAAGATGGAGGATCTCCTCCAAAAGAAAGCACTTTACATGTTCATATTTCTGTTACAGATGTTAATGATAATGCACCTGTTTTTGTTCCAAAAATATATAATGTTTCCATCAAGAATGAGCCAAGTGAAACATTACCAATTCTTATTTTATCAGCAAAGGATTCAGATTTAGGCAATAATGGGCAAGTTACTTATGATTTTAGCTCTAAAACATCAGAAATTGCAAAATCACATTTTAAGTTAAGTAAGGAAAATGGCAAAATCTTTTTACATAAAATGTTCATCCTTCCACAAAACCAAATTTATGATTTATACATCAAAGCAAAAGATGAAGGCAATCCTCCTTTAAGTTCCATTGCAAAAGTTCAAGTCCATTTGATCAGCCAAAAGAATAATGCTCCAACTATTGATGTTAACTTTGTATCATCAACAAAAGAAAACACAGTTGATATTTATGAAAACATTCAAGTAGGAAATTTCATTGCTTATGTGAAAGTTACTGATAATGATGAAGGACAAAATGGAGAAGTTAGATGTGATCTTCATCATGAGAAATTTCAGCTTCAGAGTCTAGGTCCAAAGAAATATGAAGTAACAGTCAAGCAAAGAGTAGATAGAGAGAAAGAAGAACATCATGATATTGTGATCAGTTGTCAAGATAAAGGATCTCCTCCTTTACATGCAAATAGTAAGTTTTCAATACAAGTGCTGGATATCAATGATGTTGAGCCACAATTTACCAAAGACACATTTAAATTCTTGATTGATGAGAATCAAAACTCAAGAATTACTGTTGGATACATCAATGCCACTGACCCAGACATGGGAGCTGGAGGAAAACTTACCTATTCTCTCATCACCAATAACAAACACTTCTTACCTTTCAAAATAAGCACAAATGGATTATTATCAGCAATTATGTCTCTTGATCATGAGTTCCAAGATACTTATGAGTTCCAAGTATTTGTGAAAGATAATGGAACACCATCTCTGAATAACACAGTCAATGTGATAGTTGAGGTAACTGATAAAAATGATAATGCTCCATATTTTACATTTCCCAGTGTTAAACCTTACAATCTGGATGTGATATATTACCCACATCATACAAAGAACATCACCCAAATCAAGGCATCTGACAGTGATAGTCAAGAGAATGCATTTCTAAAATATGAAATAATCAGAGGTAATGACAAACAGATGTTCAGCATGAACCAGTACACTGGTTTGTTAGGTTTCAATCGGCAATTAAGCCCAGAAAATGCTGGCTCCTATCAATTAGACATTGTGGTCAAGGATAGTGGTAGCCCAGTTCTATCAGCATCAACTACTCTGTTTTTAACATTGACTATCAGCAACAAAACATCTCAAATGTTAAATGTTGTTGAGCTAGAAAGTGAAGAGAAGGTACATCTTAATCTGGTGATTATTATTACAGTGATAGCAGTGACAATTGCTGTGTTCATTACAGCTTCATTGTCAATCTGCATCATTCGCTGTAATGGTCAACCAAATGTGGCCTATGCACAAGCACTTGATCCTTCCAATAGATATGTTGGTGAACAGAGACACTTGATTGCTCCTTCTTACCAAGGAAACTCTTGGCCACGACCTGCTCATCTAGTGCATAGAGACCAACCTGTAGCTATGAATACTCCCACCCACGGAAGATCTACACAAAGAAGTATTAATGGACAGAAATTACAGCAATCATCTGATGTTACATCTCAGGTACGAAGTATTACTATCATTAAACTTTTTTTAGTTTCTTTCTCTTTTCTTTTTTTCTTATTTATTTTGATAAATAATCGTTATGATCAATGTAATTTTTCTGTTTCCGTGCAATCAGTTATATATATATATGTATATATATTATTTGTTAGAAACCCATGTGGATAAATAGATATTATATCCGGAAATTATTACTCCAAAAGTACTTAAGACCAAATTTGTCCTCAAGAGAATATATCTTTTTTGGTTGGTTGTTTGGGTTTTATGGCATATCAACCTTTGTAGGTTATCTACTGCCAAATTGATTTTTATTCAAATAATCTGTTCTATTTCAAACAATTCAGATTAGCATACAAAACCAGTTCCATTTCAAACAATGCCGTTTTGCATAAGTACACAGTTTAATTGTCAAAAAGTATGCACTTGAATACTATCTAACCCATAGATAGGGCTCTATCAGGTGCTACCACTCCAGGCCAGAGTGGATCTGGGAGCAATAGCAATGGAGGGATGCTCCGCATTCCTCAAAGCTCCAGCATCATTGAAACCTCTCCATCAGATTGTTTAGTGTTATATTCTGGACACTCGTTGGGAGGGTATTACCCCTCTGCCGATGTGCAGTCGGTGTATTCTTACAGCCCCAGCTGACTGGGGAAGCATTTTTTAAAATCTATTTTCATTCTTAACTAATTATTTTCCAATTTGAATGAAATGCCATTAAAAAAATATTCCATTTTCATATACATGCAAAACCTAATCCACTATTGTATTAAATGTAAATTGTCTAAAATGAAAACCCCAAACTAATTATGGCTTTAGACTAAAACCAGCCTGGATTAACAAGTTTATATTATTTACTTGATCTATATGCATATTTTTTTCAATCATATATATATATATATATATATATAGATGAAAAGGTTACTAAATGATTTAAAATTTGCTGTTTAGTTCTTTTGGAGTATATCGTATGTATATATTTGTAGGACATGACATTCTAGTCCTTTTCTGAAAATTCAATATTTGGTTATGGTGAATTTCTTTATGGTAAATGGGGCTTCATAGAATGTTCTGATTCTGCTTCTTCTTTTCCCTCTTCTTACCGCTAGTCTTTGTAAATGTGCATTTCTATTATTAATGCATTTTTGTATATATGTATGTGTGTGGTTGTGTGAAGGGATCCAATTGATGTGTGTATTTTGGTAACAAGTGTTAACACACACACACACATATATACTTATATATGTACACTTATGTATACATACATTCATACATACACATATTTTCAAGGGCATTAAGGGGATTTAATTTGTGTGAAAATGTTTTAGTCTGTGTATGTATTTATGTTTGTGAGTGTGTGCACATGCATGTAGTTAGGCTCTATTCAATGTTGGTTTGAATCTATGAAGTTTTTTTCTTTTATTTAAAGTAATGAGTAGTAATTGGTCTAGTGTGTCTGCATTATATTAAAATTTCTGTTGCTACATTCATAAAGGTGTTTTAATATATAAAGTTTTCTGTTATCTGGTAATTTAAGGATTCTTTTATGTAAAGCAACTCTATTGTTCAGTACCTTTGTATGTCCTATATAAATCTGGTAGCAGTTTGTATATTTGATAATGTAGATTACATAATTTTTTAATTGCAGCTTAAATTTCTATTTATTATGAATGTTGTTTTCAGATCTTTGAAAGTACAGAATTTTCCTTCTATATTACAGACTCCAAATCTTTTATTTTTGCATTATAAAACCCCATGTGCTGTGTTTCCCAAATTTAGATAAGGTTAATGCATGTTTTAATTTTTTGGTTTTCATTTACTTTTAATGATTTTTCTTGTATCTAACATGTTTTAATTCTATAATTGATTTTAAGTTGATCTAGGTTCTTTGATATTTCTTTGAATAGTTCAGGGTTGTTTTGTTGTATGTTGAGACATATGTTAAGGGTTGTTCATTGCTATGTTTTTTAGGGGTTCACAGTTCTTCTAGTGGTATTTTTCTGCTTATTGGAATCTCTTATTTAATAATTTTGCTGGGTAGCCATTCTAATGGTGGCTTACAGGTTGTTCTTCTAGGCAGACTGGTCAAAGGTTTTTGTTAGTGACTATGGTGCAGAGCCTATATGCTAGAGTGTAAGGGATGCATTTTATGCAGCTTTTGGTGTGATGGCTCTTGAAATGGAGGTATTGTTGGGTATCTATGGGTTTGTGGTAAATATCTGTTACAAATTTTCTCTTTTGGTTTTTATGAAGTTACCTAAAAATGCCATTTCTCTAAAATTGAGTTCTGTGGTGAATTTTATAGTGTAGATTTTGGAGTATCATTGATACTGTCCCTTGAACATTTCGAAAATATGAAGCAGTCATCTCGGTATCTTTTCTATGAACAAATAAAATCTATTTTTACTGTATTTTTGCTTTATGATTTCATACAGATTTTCCTCTAAATATAATCAAGTTAGGGTTGTATATGTTAGTGACATGTGGGGTATTAATTACTATCTTTATTTATGAGAAACATTTTAAAATGATTTGTGTATTCAACTAATATATATATATTGAGAGAGAGAGAGAGTGGATAGGTATGTAAATAATTGAATGAAACACCAATGTATAAGTTTAATAAATTTTATTTCTTTAAATTGAGTGAAAAGTTAAAAAGGCTGGAAATCAGTTGATTGTGTGTGTGTGTGTGTGTGTGTGTGTGTGTGTGTGTGTGTGTGTGTGTGTGTGTGTGTGTGTGTGTGTGTGCGCACGTGTGTGGAAACAGAGACAGATTAATAGGTATAGATTTTAGTTTCCTCAAAAATTGTTTCTGGTGATTAAATGGTGATAAATCATAGTAGGTCTCCTCAATACTCAAGAACTCTGATCTATAATATTGCTGTAATTTCAGTTTTGTGCTTTGACATTTCCAGTGATTCAATAAGTGCATTGATAATTTTTTGGAAACTTTACCAATATACTAAGAAAACTTTGTTCATATTTACATTGAATAATAAATATTTGCTACCTTATTAAGATATTAACGAGTGTATCATTAAAAGATATTTTAGGAAAAACTTCATAATCATTGTAAAAAAAATTGTATTTAAATTTATTGCAGCAATGAGAAATTGAGGTTATTCAAATTAAATCATCTGATCAGGCTTTCCAATAACATTTTTTATTTTCATTAATGTGATCTTCCAAATTATTATCTCTATAGATATAAGCTATAAGTCTCTCTCTATATATATTGATAGATGTATACACAGAATGTGTCAATACCCCCGGACTACTTTGGAGACTGGAGATCAACCACTTCTTCTCAGCCAGAAAATGGTGTTGTTTGGGGAGAAGATAATGAAAGTTGCTCCAAAGGTAAAATTATCTTAAATAATATTAAAATCAAATTTCATTAAATTTTGTGTTATTTATTCCTGGACAATGATTATAAAAATAATGTCTGGATTGAATTTTGCTGTAGACAATTACTTTTTCAAATATGTTCATTAGCATATATATGAAAGAAAGATACAGAAATCTTTTTTTGCAATGTTTAAAGATCATTGAATAAAATTTTTATTAATATATTTTATATGCCATATGATAGATATATTTTGATTAAACTTTTCACAATAGATTTCCTTTTAAAGATATTATTTGTTCTTAGTGTTTTGGCTTTTTCCTTTTTGACTCAATACTCAAAATATTTTCTTTGAATATGCTATTTTCTCTAACTTTTCAGAAGTTATCTCTTCCAAATCTTCAACTCAACTGAACAAAAGTGATATTTCTGCTCCTTACCCTCAATCCAGAAATCTTATAGAAATGAATAACCAACAGACTTCAAACACAAGACCATTGCCTCCCGTGCCTCACATAAATCTATAACCTCTTTCTTGTATATTCTATAGGAATTTATGAGAAAGACTGTAAATAAACAATAATAATGAAATGAAAGAGTAAGCCCACTATAATACAATACTTATCAAGATATTTTCTTTCTATTTCTTCAGTGCTTTCTTACACTTGAAACCATTCTACTTGTAGTTATTACTGAGATAACTATGGTTACTATACAAACTTTAAGAAAAATTTAACTGACTAGAAAATAATACAAAAATATGAGATCAACATTAACTGGAATTTTTTAAGTGAAACAGGAAGAAACAATAGTTACTTTAAAAATTAACAAACTGTTTGATTTAGAAACTTAAAGTTAGTAATTATTTACAAAAAGTAGTTGTACAATTTAAGATAAAGCTATTTTCTAAAATCATAAAAATCTAGTTTGAATTCTCTCTTCATTTTTACTCCAAATTTATTCTACCAAAAAATGTTGGAATTTTTTGGCTAAGGTTTTATATTTTAAGAGTTTATTGTGATGCAATAACAAATAATTTTTGATAGAGAGAAGAAATTAACTCATGAAGGAAGAAGAGCTATGCATTTTACTGATGCATTGTGGGAGGAGAAAGTTAAGAATGCAAACTATTTCATTTTAATTTAGATTTACATTAAATCAGATTTTAGAATATCATATATGAATATTTAAAATTAGAGATATGAGTCAAAATCTCATTGATAAAGTATTACTTAAATTTATTTTAGTAGAATAAAAAAGACTTTTCCTTTTTGTAATCATGTGGGATAATATGAACTCATTAGTGGGTCGTATTGGCAGCCATTACACACACATTAGCTTGTGAGGACTGTAAATCTTTCTCTCCTTTTACAACCTACAAACACATACATACATACATACATACATATATACATTCTCCCTTTGCTATACACAACAGTAACAGCAGTACCAGACGTTGATTTCTTGGAAAGAGATCACCTTGTAAAATCCAGTTGTTTAATCAACAAAGGTAAGGGAACATATTTTGATTTTCTGTTTTGTTAATTGAAAGTATTATCCCTAGAAACTTTAGATTTATCTGATCTTCTTTGGAAATTTTTCATTTTTTTTTCAATTTTATATAAGGAAGAAGAATGTATCATAGTTTTCATTGTCTTTATATTGAACAATTTTTACATATCTCTGAGTTTACCAAAATGTGTGATTTTTCTTATGCAGTTAGAATTAATAAATAATGAATTTCTTTTCATCTTATTTTATACTAAATCTTCCATCTTTGTATTTCACCACTGATGTTGTGATTGTAGCATGTTTCCTGTTGGTTTCTCTTTCTCTCTCTGTTTATCTGTATACCCATAGACTCCATGTTTTACTTAATTTTGCAGTAAAGCTAATAAGATTTTCTTTATACAAAAACTCTACTTAATTTAAAAAATATTTTGAATCACACTTCTTAGCACTTAAGATTTTAGATATGTTCAGTGTATAAATCCTTAAATCATTAGAAATACATTCTCTAATTTATTATTTATTGTTTTCACATTACATATCAAAACTTAATAATTTTCTCCAAAAACATCAAAATAAAAATTATCTGTTTGTTTCTATTGCTTTTCTTTTAAATTTTTGATCTATCAGCTTATTCATATTGTAAAAAATATTACTTTCATTGAATTTTGTAAATAATTACTGAAAATTGGCCAAAGAAAATTTTCTGTATGTTAGTTTATAGTTCTCTAAAAACATTTTTTCATTACCTTCTACTTTTAGCAAAATGATTATCCAAGAAAAATTATATGATAATTTTTATATTTTCCTTTGAATATATTAAAATATACTTTTCTAGTCTGAAGCTAAACTCTTTTTAAATTAATCTGTGTTTCATGTCTCAATCACAATGTTCACTGAGCATTTCAGTTGATATTGTTTAAATATGAGAACCGTTTGTTTATGCTTCTAATAAGATTTTTATTTCAAATTATACATTAGATTGATTGGCTATCAATGAAATTAACAAATATTTTTTCTTTATATTTACATCAAAGTGCCATGTACAAAACAAGTAAGATTTTTTTCAAAGATTATCTTTTAGTAACTGATTACTGTTTATGTTAGGGAATATACCATGCACATCATAAAATGAATGATTAGCAAATTTCTTGTATCACCCAACAAGTAGCAAATTTCCAGCCATACCCAGATTGTGAAAAGCTGTAAATAATGAGCTAATCTATTAAAATCATTAAAAAATCCAAATGGAATTTTTTAACTATTTAAATAAAGTCAATTCTTGTTTCCAGTTGTTAAAGGTTGTAGCAAAATTCGTAAATGATAGGGAAAATTATTAAACTAGTATTTTTTTTCTATTCAGCAGAAACAGTGTTGAAAAGAATGTAAATCAAATTCAAGTGAAATAGAAAACTTACAAAAGTGATTTAATATAAAATTTAAAATACATTCATTCAATCTTCATGAATACTTGTCATTCTTTATTTTAAAATTAATTGGTTACTTGGTAATTCCTATAAAAACCTTAACATTTATGTACCCCATTATGAATATTACGATATATTTTTGCATCTTTATATATTTTCAGATTTGCCTCATCAAAGGTCATTCAGAATGTTTCACTTAAAGATGTATTTGTGGAGCCAGTGGCCAATAATTTATCTTCTGTTTTATGTTCTTCATGAATGTTTGTGTGTTGATTTAACATACAAAATAGAGGAAGGGAAAAGTCCAGGTACCTATGTGGGAAACATTGCCACAGACTCCAACATTATGGACACACTTCCTACTCAAGATCGCAGTCTGGTGAGATTTAGCCAACTCCAGAAAGGATTATCAAGTAGTTCTCAACTTTTTCAAATCAGTAAAAAGACTGGAAAGCTCTACACTGCAGAAACTCTAGATGCTGAAGAATTATGTAAATATAACAAGGAATGTTTTCAAATTGTGGATGTAGCAGTTCAAAAAGCAGCTTCTACTATCAAAATATTAGAAATCAAAGTCATTATAATTGATATCAATGATCATCAACCTGAATTTCCACACAAAAAAGTTGATATCAAGTTTAATGAAGATGTAGGGACTGGAATGAAAAATTCAATTCCCAATGCAATTGATAAAGATGTTGGAGTTGTAAATTCTAAGATTTCCTATGAACTGAAAAAATATAAAGATGAACCATTTTCTTTATTTGTGTCAAAAAACCTTGATGGAACATCAAAACTTGAAATTAAATTAGAAGAAAGACTTGACAGAGAAAGAAAAGACTCTTACTTGATTCAAGTGGTAGCAAAAGATGGAGGATCTCCTCCAAAAGAAAGCACTTTACATGTTCATATTACTGTAACAGATGTTAATGATAATGCACCTGTTTTTGTTCCAAAAATATATAATATTTCTATCAAGAATGAGCCAAGTGAAACATTACCAATTCTTATTTTATCAGCAAAAGATTTGGATTTAGGTATTAATGGCAAAGTTACATATGATTTTAGCTCTAAAACATCAGAAATAGCAAAATCACATTTTAGATTAAGTAAGGAAAATGGCAAAATCTTTCTATATAAAATGTTCATCTTTCCACAAAACCAAATTTATGATTTATATGTAGAAGCTAAAGATGGAGGCAATCCTCCATTAAGTTCCATTGCAAAGGTTCAAGTCCATTTAATCAGCCAAAAGAATAATGCTCCAACTATTGATGTTAACTTTGTATCATCAACAAAAGAAAACACAGTTGATATTTATGAAAACATTCAAGTAGGAAATTTCATTGCTTATGTGAAAGTTACTGATAATGATGAAGGACAAAATGGAGAAGTCAGATGTGATCTTCATCATGAGAAGTTTCAGCTTCAGAGTCTAGGTCCAAAGAAATATGAAGTAACAGTCAAGCAAAGAGTAGATAGAGAGAAAGAAGAACATCATGACATTTTGATTAGTTGTCAAGATAAAGGATCTCCTCCTTTACATGCAAATAGTAAGTTTTCAATACAAGTGCTGGATATCAATGATGTTGAGCCACAATTTACCAAAGATACATTTAAATTCTTGATTGATGAGAATCAAAACTCAAGAATTACTGTTGGATATATCAATGCCACTGACCCAGACTTGGGAGCTGGAGGAAAACTTAGCTATTCTCTCATCACCAATAACAAACACTTCTTACCTTTCAAAATAAGCACAAATGGATTATTATCAGCAATTATGTCTCTTGATCATGAGTTCCAAGATACTTATGAGTTCCAGGTATTTGTGAAAGACAATGGAACACCATCTCTGAATAACACAGTCAATGTGATTGTTGAGGTAACTGATAAAAATGATAATGCTCCATATTTTACATTTCCCAGTGTTAAACCTTACAATCTGGATGTGACATATTACCCACATCATACAAAGAACATCACTCAAATCAAGGCAGCAGACAGTGATAGTCAAGAGAATGCATTTCTAAAATATGAAATAATCAGAGGCAATGACAAACAGATGTTCAGCATGAACCAGTACACAGGTTTATTAGGTTTCAATCGGCAATTGAGCCTAGAAAATGGTGGTTCCTATCAGCTGGACATTGTGGTCAAGGATAGTGGTAGCCCAGTTCTATCTGCAACAACTACACTGTTTTTAACACTGACTATCAGCAACAAAACATCCCAAATGTTAAATGTTGTTGAGATAGAAAGTGAAGAGAAGGTGCATCTTAATCTTGTGATTATTATTACAGTGATAGCAGTGACAATTGCTGTGTTCATTACAGCTTCATTGTCAATCTGCATCATTCGCTGTAATGGCCAACCAAATGTGGCCTATGCACAAGCACTTGATCCTTCCAATAGATATGTTGGTGAACAGAGACACCTGATAGCTCCTTCTTACCAGGGAAACTCTTGGCCACGACCTGCTCATCTGATACATAGAGAGCAACCTGTAGTTATGAATACTCCCACTCAGGAGAGATCTATACAAAGACATACAAGTGGACAAAAATTTCAAGGATCATCTGATGTTACATCTCAGGTATGAAGTATGAGAAATGTTTTTACTTTTTTTTTCGTTCACTTTTATAAAAAAATAATCTGATCAAAAATAACTTTTTTTTGGTTTGGTCATCGTAACAACTTATTTTACAGTATCTAAAGATGTATTAATGTCAGTCATCTTTTTTTTCAAATGAATGGAATTATATACATGTAACCATATATATTTTTTCTGATTAAATTTTTACTCTGTTTCTGGTGACTTTCAGCTGAACTGAAATCAGAGGTAATCTCCTCAATGTTTAAGCACTGTTTTCAGTATTATTGATGATTTTAATATTGCTATAGCATCTGGATGATTTTTGTTCATGAATGTTTCTATCTGTGGTTTGATTTTCTTTTATTAATTTTTCAATCAGCTGGTGTAAATTCTTCAAGGTGTAATAGTTAGCATAAAGAGAACTGTTTTTTGTAATGTTTGCCAATAATTCACAAAGGAAACTTTATTCATGTTGAGATGTTTATAAAAAGTTTGTTACTTAATTTAAATATTCACATCTGCAATGTTGGATATTTTTAGAATAAATTTCATAATTATTGTCAAATAAAATTGTATTTGAATTTATCATTGTATTAGAAATTAAAGTTGTACACATTGAAAATAATGTCACTCATGTTTTTAATTAATGGAATTTTATATACTCAAGCGCATTATATATATATATATATATATATATATATATATACTGATGTATAACACATTCCTTAATAAGTCCCAGGCCTAACTAATAAAACAAAAGCTTTTAGGTGAAATTCAACTTTATTCATTAACAGAGTCTTCTTCTTGGGTGATAAACTGATTCCAACACTTCTCTAACCATTCGATGCCTTTTTTGGAGAACGATTTGTCTTTGGCCTCAAAATATAGTTTCTGATACCACTTCATTGGAGCCAAATCTCTTTCCCTGGAGCATTTTTTTGAGGTCTGCAAACAGCCAGTAGTTACTGGGGGCCAGATCTGGAGAATAGGATGGATGCAGAAGCAATTTGAGGAGCAATTCATGTAATTTTGCCATCATTGCAATTAACTTGTGACATGCTGCATTGTCTTAATGAAAGAGCACTTTCTTCTTCTTCATTTGTGGTCATTCTTTGGTGATTTCTTCCTTCAAATGCACAAATAATGCTATATAATATTTACTATTGATGGTTCTTTCTTTCTCAAGGTAATGAAAGAACAAAACACCTTGCGCATCCCAAAATATGGAGGCCAAAACCTTACCTGCTGATGTTTGTATTTTTGTTTGCTTTGGACGGCTTTCATCTGCTGCTGTCCACTCAGTTGACAGCCAATTTAACTATGAAGTGAAGTGATGGATCCATGTTTCCTCCATTGTCACATACTTTTACAAAAACCCCTTTTTGTTGCATTGAAACAGTCGCAAACAATGCTCTGAATCGTCGAAGTGTTGTTTTTGAAGACAGCTTTCTCATTAACAAATGTTCATGCAAAATGCTGAATACACTGCCTTCTGATATCTTCAAATTCTCTGCTATCTCATGTAACTTCAGTTGATGATCAGCCAAAACGAGTTTGTTGATTTTTTTTGGTGTTTTCTAGGATAATTGCCAAATCAGGTGACCTGAGCATTCAGCATCATTTGTGTCAGTATGACTGTATTTAAAGTCAGCATACCAGCTCTTAACCATTGTTTCTGTTGGAGCAGAGTCCAAATAATACTTACCAAGCCATTGCTTTGCTTGACTAGTATTTTTTCCCATCAGAAAGCAATGCTTTATCAACACACGAAATTCAGATTTTTCCATTGTTTTAAAAATTTGCAACAGTAGCTTCAGTTAAATAACAGTAATTTGTTAACTAATAACCAATTGGGCTCAAATTTTGACACATGCCGTTTGAAGGTTAGTACTTTATAAAAATCATATGGATCTTTTATTAATGGTGCCCTCTTTTTGTTTGGCTCGGGACTTATTGAGTGATGTGTTATTTGTTCTGATTAAGTTTTACACTAACTTTTTCAGGTGATTTTCACTAGAAATGAAGTCTTTATACTTTATAACAATTTCTTCATGGCTCAGTCAGCTGAAGCTGTAGAATATACTAACTGCATCTCTAGAGGGGCAGGAACCTTTCAGTGAGGTTCCAGTCCTGGATCTTTGGGGAATTTGGAGTACCCCTTCATTGCCATTACTCTCAGACCACTCTGACCCCAAGTGGTTGTACTTATTACAGTTGCATCTATAGGTCAAATAGAAATATTCAATCATTTGCTATACTTAAAACCACTTAACTGTGTGGAAACAAATTACTATTAAATTGAATAATCAGTATTACATAAAAATACTTGTAACCATTTAACTGTTTGCAAATGAATGAATATTGATGAATAGAATTTCTTGTATTAAATAGCAATACTTGAAACCATTTTACTGTGTGCAAATATATGAGCTCTGGCTTGTTTAAGAATTATTACTGACAAAATATTCGTTGACAAATCATATATATTTGATATATATGTATAAAGAAGATTTGATATTAAGTGACCTACAAGGGTTCATAATCCATAAAACATGACCAACCAACAATTTCCTCTGTATTCCTGATTATTTGAATAATGCTATATCATCTGGAAAGTCTCTGTTTTTTAATCTTTTGCTAAATCTTAAGACTGTTCAAAATACACAGATAATACTGAATGTATCTGTTATCATTACATTTCACAGTAAAAATTATGGTATTTTCCCAGCTTTTCAGTCTTGTCATTTATGCTCAGTTTTCAAAAATGAAAGACTGAAAAATATTTCATACTCCTAATATATTCTTTCTTGTTTTTTTGTTAATGATTATTAGATATCATCTTCTGTTCTGGATTGGATAATTCAGTTAAATTGCAAAATCCCATTGAACTTCTATTGTTTTTCTATTCTCTCAGACAATTCCCCATTAATGTTTATCCATGTTTATACCTTTTCATTTGATTATGTTGTTTTGATTTATCTAATTCATCAAACGTCATATAAACAGTATTAGACCTACATAAACAAATTGTTTTTAGTAAAGTTTGGCAATAATTCACCAAGAAAACTTAATTCATTTTGAGATGGTATAATAAAAAGTTTGTTACTTCATTTAGATATTTACATTTGCTCTCTGGGTGCCTCAGATGGTATAATGGTTAGCAAACTAGACTAGCAAACCTTCACAAGTGTGTTTGAGTCTCACTGGCTGCCCAATTCATATGGCCTTGTGCCACATCTAAGTAAAAAACTTAGTAAATTACTACATCTGCTACCTTAGCACAAATCTTTAGCAGTAACTTCATAACCATTGTGAAATAAAATTATAGTTTAATTTATTGCTGCAATTTCACATTGAGGCTATTCACATTAAAGTCACTATGACAAAAAATATTTCTCACTTATTACTGCTTAGAAAGATGCAAAGAATAAGTTTGTTTAATTCTATCATTGCCAGTTCCAGAGTAATTTTTTTTGGAATTGAATAATTGAATAAGTACAGTTTTTGAAATGTTAGCATTTATTTATGCTTTTGAATAAGACATTTTATTTGTATCTGATTTTGTCTTACTTTTAAAAAACAATTTACAAATTATTATATCTTTATCTACTTTGAATTTATAAACTGTATTTTTGATAGATGTATACCCAGAATGTGTCAATACCTCCTGACTATTTTGGAGATTGGAGATCAACTGCATCTTCTCAGCCAGAAAATGGTATTGATTGGAGAGAAGACAGTGAATCTTGTTCAAAAGGTAAAAAATATCACAAATTATGTTTAGTCAAATTTTATGAATGACTATTTGTTCTTTGACATGTAAATGGTCCAAATTTAATTTTGCAGCTAGGATTTACTCATATGAAAACAATTTTTATCAAAGTGACCTCTGTTAATATTTCAGGTAAAAACAGAAAGATACAGATCAGTTTCATTGATGTTAAAAGCAGCATTGCAAAATTTCTTTATCAATATAGAATTAAACATTATTAATAATATTATTATTACTGTTATTGTTAATCTAAATTCATTGAGGTTTTTACAACAGATTTCCTTTTAAAAAGCTATCATTAATTGATTTTTGATATTATGGATTCTTCAGTTTCTTCTTAAAATACTTTCTTTTAAAATGCAGTTTTCTACTTTTCAGATGTGATCTCTTCTAAATCTTCAACCCAACTAAGCAAAAATGATATTTCTGCTCCATACCCACAATCGAGAAATCTTATAGAAATAAACAACCCACAAGCTTCAAATACCAGACCATTGCCCCCTGTGCCTCATTTAAATGCATAAACTCTTTCTTGTATATTCAATAGGAGTTTAATACAAAGCTTGTAAATAAACAATATTAATGAAATCTAAAGGTAAAAACATTGCAATATGTATCAAGAGATTTTTGTTATATTTCTTATTGAAATACTTGAAAGTATTTGGTCTATGGATAGTCATCATTGGTACATTGATATATAAAACAGAAATTTTAAGAAATACTTAAATAAAGGAAAAATAAACAAAGAATAATAATATAAATTAACTGAAAGGTTTTAAATTAAAAAAATCACACTATCTGCTGAAAAAGAAATTCTTCTTAATTGTATAAAGTTATGCTGTCTGATCATTTAAATCATTGAGAAATTATTTACCAAAAGTAGGTATTCTATTTAAGAAAAAAATGTCTTCTACACATGAAAATTTTTAAAAAGAAAATTAACTTTTAATGATAAATGGATCACTTATAAATAAATAAAAATATAGGATACCTATATATTCATAAAATAATTCTCTCAGTTCTTATCCGTTTTCCGATGAATTTGTTTTTTCATAATATCAAATATTTCTATTGTTTTCTCTTTCTGTCTTGAATTTGAAACTTAATTTATTTCATAAAAACCTTTCTAACTGTTTAGGTAACATTTGTAAAAGGGTTCAAAGTTGTTCACTAATAAATAGGCTGGGAGAGAGAGAGAAGAAATTAGCCCATCATAGATGAATAGCTATGTATTTTATTAGTGCATTGTGGGAGGAAAAAGTTAATACTTTTTTTTTTGTTATTTGATACTATTCTTATTTTAATTAGAGTTGGAACATATTTTTTAATTCATCAATGTTAAGAATTATATATCTTTTATTCAGAATTAAAACTCCTTTCTCTTAGAATCATGTAAAGTGAATAAATCCATGGCAGCCATTACACACACATTAGCTTGTAAGGACTGTAAGCCTTTACTCCCTTATACAATTTATAAACACATACACTCTCCCACATACAGATACATACATTCTCATTACTGCTGTACACAACAACTGCAGTATCAGACGTTGTTTTCTTCAAAACAGATTACCATATAAAATCCAGTTTGTTTATCAAGAAAGGTAAGAGAACTTTTTACTTAGTTTGTTACTCAAATTACAAATGATTTTCTTAATGTAAAATATAATTTTATATTATTACTCTATAAGGAAAGATTTTGATTTTCTTCATATATTATTGCAAAGAAGGATATTGAAGAGGTGCCATTGTCTCTAATCTAAACATAACACATTTTTATTTAGATTCTCGTCACTTTAATCAAAATACTATGTCTCGTATTCTATTAAAACTTTAAAATTTTCTGATTTTGCTTTGTAAGAAATCCTCCATCTTAATTTTTCTCTAGTAATGTTGCCATTGTATTCCATTTGTACAAGTATCTCTCTTTCTCTCTACTTTCATCACTGCCCATAGACTCCATGTTTAACTTATTTTTACTGTAAAATTATATATATATATATATATATATATATTTCTTAAATTGCATCAAATCTCAAAAATAACATTTAGAACTCCATTTTAATCTCTTTCATTTTACTATATTTTCATTTATTTACTTTTCTTTATTGCATTTTACTTTAAACTTTAATCATAAATAATACATTGTAATTTTTTTTTCAAAACAATTTTTTGACTTTCACCACAAATTTTATATTTTATCCTCAATATTTCAAATTAACTATAACTCTCTAAAATGCTAATGTTAATTTGTTTTTTGGTATTTATCTTGTAAATATGTTTAAATCTATTAAATTGTTTTTTTCTCTATTATTTACATGTTTATGATACTCAGTCCCCAGTAAAATGATTCCACAGGAAGTTCAAGATGTCATAGAGATTTATTATTTGTGGATAACTTATATTACAGTCTATTGTGTACCATACTATAATCCAGATACTTTATATTATGATTTTATAGATTTTTCTTTAGATATTTGAAGGTATATACTTCCAAGAAAAGTGTATCTAATTTTTTTATTAATAAATCTTGATTTCTTAATTCAGTACTTAAAACCTTTTTCCTGGTTAATATCTTTATGTGCATGTTTTGTAAACATTATCATCTGATGTTGCGTTTTTTAAAGGTAAATAAATGGCTATTAAGAAATATCAAATTTGACAAATGTATGTTTCTCACAAATTCTTTGGTATGTAAAATTAGATCTCTAACATTTATGAAGATTAGCTCATTTTCTCATATTCGATATATGAAACTTATTATAACTAAAGTCAAATTAATATAGCCCCAATGATTATGGATTTTAGATTTTTCTACATAAATTGATATCTATTACAAGTGTTCTTTTGACACACACACACATACTATTATAATAAAAACATTATGTATTTGTATATCAATTTTTGTAGGTAAAACCCAAAATCAATTAAATAATGATAAATATTTCAAACCATTCATTGTCGCAGGATACTAAAGCTTAATTCAAGAGCAAAAAGATAATTATTCTTTTTAGAAACAAAATTAAAGCAATTTGTATAATAAAAAAATCAATATGCCATCATTTTTATGGCTAAGTACACAAGATTTCTTTAATGGAAAAAAACATTGTATTAGGATGAAGTCTAATTTAAGGGAAATAACTCTATTGTAGATTTATTGAAAATATTCTACAACACCTAATAAAATGCAACCAATATTTTGTTCTAAAAATATTTTATTTAAAGCAAAACATTTTTGTATACAGTATTACCATTTTTTTGGCCATTTCTCATAAATTTCCATTTTAAATTGCTACATCAAAAATCGTTAATTAATAAACTAATACATTTTTATTTTAAAAAATCTGCTCAATTACTAGTAAATCATATTACTAAAGCAATAAAATAATAATGATGTAATTAAAAAGGATAGCCCTGTGAAATTTATATAAGAAATATCAATACCAGAGAAATTTTTCAGGTATTGATAAGAATTAAAATTACTTCTAGAAGAGCAGGAAATTTGAATAAATGTCTGTAAATCAATATTTATATATCTTTAATATTTTTTTATATTAAAAGTGACATGAGATAAATGTTTATTCCTTATTGAAAATTGATATTTTTAAAATTTAGAATGCATTTGAATTTCAGAAACACCTAACCAAACGTGAAAGACAATGGTTCATTTAAAAATTTTATCAGTAAATCAAATGAAAATAATTTGTTTGCTGGTTTGTGTTCTTCAAAAATGTTTCTGTGCTGACTTATCATACAAAGTAAAAGAAGGAAAGAGTCCAGGTACCTATGTGGGAAACATTGCTGCTGACTCGAACATTATGGACACAGTCCCTGCACAAGATCACAATCTGATGAGGTTTAGCCAACTCCAAAAAGGATTATCCAGTAGTTCTCAACTCTTTCAAATCAGCAAAAAGACCGGCAAACTCTACACTGCAGAAACTCTAGATGCTGAAGAATTATGTAAATATAACAAGGAATGTTTTCAAATTGTGGATGTAGCAGTTCAAAAAGCAGCTTCTACCATCAAAATATTAGAGATCAAAGTCATAATAATTGATATCAATGATCATCAACCTGAATTTCCTCGTAAACAAATCAACATTGCATTTGAAGAAAATTTTGTTCCTGGAACAAGGATATTAATTCCGAATGCAATTGACAAAGATGTTGAAGGAATTAATTCTCAGATTTCCTATGAACTGAAAAAATATAAAGATGAACCATTTTCTCTATTTGTGTCAAAAAACCTTGATGGAACATCAAAACTTGAGATAAATTTAGAAGAAAGACTTGACAGAGAAAGAAAAGACTCTTACTTGATTCAAGTGGTAGCAAAAGATGGAGGATCTCCTCCAAAAGAAAGCACTTTACATGTTCATATTTCTGTTACAGATGTTAATGATAATGCACCTGTTTTTGTTCCAAAAATATATAATGTTTCCATCAAGAATGAGCCAAGTGAAACATTACCAATTCTTATTATATCAGCGAGGGATTCAGATTTAGGCAATAATGGGCAAGTTACTTATGATTTTAGCCCTAAAACATCAGAAATGGCAAAATCACATTTTAGATTAAGTAAGGAAAATGGCAAAATCTTTTTGCATAAAATGTTCATCTTTCCACAAAACCAAATTTATGATTTATATGTAGAAGCTAAAGATGGAGGCAATCCTCCATTAAGTTCCATTGCAAAAGTCCGAGTCCATTTGATCGGCAAAAAGAATAATGCTCCAACTATTGATGTTAACTTTGTATCATCAACAAAAGAAAACACAGTTGATATTTATGAAAACATTCAAGTAGGAAATTTCATTGCTTACGTGAAAGTTACTGATAATGATGAAGGACAAAATGGAGAAGTCAGATGTGATCTTCATCATGAGAAATTCCAGCTTCAGAGTCTAGGTCCAAAGAAATATGAAGTAACAGTCAAGCAAAGAGTAGATAGAGAGAAAGAAGAACATCATGACATTTTGATTAGTTGTCAAGATAAAGGATCTCCTCCTTTACATGCAAATAGTAAGTTTTCAATCCAAGTGCTGGATATCAATGATGTTGAGCCACAATTTACCAAAGATACATTTAAATTCTTGATTGATGAGAATCAAAACTCAAGAATTACTGTTGGATACATCAATGCCACTGACCCAGACTTGGGAGCTGGAGGAAAACTTACCTATTCTCTCATCACCAATAACAAACACTTCTTACCTTTCAAAATAAGAGCAAATGGATTATTATCAGCAATTATGTCTCTTGATCATGAGTTCCAAGATACTTATGAGTTCCAGGTATTTGTGAAAGACAATGGAACACCATCTCTAAATAACACAGTCAATGTGATTGTTGAGGTAACTGATAAAAATGATAATGCTCCATATTTTACATTTCCCAGTGTTAAACCCTACAATCTGGATGTGACATATTACCCACATCATACAAAGAACATCACCCAAATCAAGGCAGCAGACGGTGATAGTCAAGAGAATGCATTTCTAAAATATGAAATAATCAGAGGCAATGACAAACAGATGTTCAGCATGAACCAGTACACAGGTTTATTAGGTTTCAATCGGCAATTGAACCCAGAAAATGGTGGTTCCTATCAACTGGACATTGTGGTCAAGGATAGTGGTAGCCCAGTTTTATCAGCAACGACAACTCTATTTTTAACACTGACTATCAGCAACAAAACATCTCAAATGTTAAATGTTGTTGAGCTAGAAAGTGAAGAGAAGGTACATCTTAATCTTGTGATTATTATTACAGTGATAGCAGTGACAATAGCTGTGTTCATTACAGCTTCATTGTCAATCTGCATCATTCGCTGTAATAGCCAACCAAATGTGGCCTATGCACAAGCACTTGATCCTTCTAATAGATATGTTGGTGAACAGAGACACTTGATAGCTCCTTCTTACCAGGGAAACTCTTGGCCACGACCTGCTCATCTGATACATAGAGATGCACCAGTAACCATGAATACTCCTACCCAGGAGAGATCTACACAGCGACATCCAAGTGGACTGAAATTACAAGGATCATCTGATGTTACATCTCAGGTATGACATGTTGCTATCATTAAACTTTTTTTAGTTTCTTTCTCTTTTCTTTTTTTAAATTTGTTTTGGTAAATAATTGTTATGATCAATGTTATTTTCCTTTTTATGTGCAATCAGGAATATATATATATATATATATATATATATATATATATATATATATTTGTTAGAAACTCATGCAGATAAATAGTATATCTTGAAATTTTAACTCCAAAAGGCATTTAAAACAATTTTGTCCCCAAGAGAACACACTTCTTAAAAATTCATCTTCATTCTTAACATCTTCAGAAAAAAAAGTCAAAATTATTTTCCAATTTAAATGAAATGCCATTAAGAAAATATTTCATTTTTATATAGATACAAAACCTAATATACTAGCATTCACAAGTCTATTGTATTGAATATAAAGGGTGGTGTAGCGGTTAGCAAGCTAGACTAGCAAACCTACATGAGTGAGTTCGAGTCTCATTGGGTGCCCCATTCATTCAACCTTGTGTCACATCGAAGCAAAAGGCTTTGTAAATTTCTATTGTATTGAATATAAACTGTCTTAAAAGAAAAGCCCTAACTAAAACCAACCAGGATTGACAAATTTATATGATTTACTTAACATTTATGTATGTATTTTTTTCACTCATACTACATTTATATAAATGAAAAGGTCACTGAATGATTTCAAATTTGCTATTCAGTTTTTTTTAGTATACAAAAAGTATATATGTATATAATTGTGCGACATGATGTTCTAGTCCTTTTCTAGCAGTTTAATTTTGGGTTATGGTGAATTTATTCATGGTAAATGGGGCTTCATAGATTGTTCTGATTCTGGTTGACTCTAGGTTTTGTGTCTATAGCTGTGCCATTGGAGGTAATTTCCATGAAGATTTTGGTTTTGTTAATGACTTTTTTTGTTCTTTCACCTCTTTTTACCGCGAGTCTTTGTAAATGTGCCTTTTTATTAATAATGTGTTTGTATATATATGAATGTGTGTGTTTGTGTGAAGGGGCCCAACTGATGTGTGTATTATTTGTAATAGTGTGCATTTTGGTAACAGGTGTTAACACGCACACACATACATATTTGTACGTGTACACTCATGTATACATACAGTCATACATGCACATATTTTCAAGATCATTCAGTGGATTTAATTCGTGTGAGAATGTATGTCTGTTTATTTATGTTTGTGAATATGTATGCACATACATGTAGTTAGGATTTATCTAATGTTGGTTTATATCTATCAATGAAGTTTTTTCTTTTATTCAAAGTAATGAGTAGTGATTGGTCTGGTATGTTGGTATTATATTAAAATATCTGTTGCTACATTCATAAAGATGTTTTAATATATAAAGTTTTCTATTATCTAGTAATTTAAGGTTTCTTTTATCTAAAGAGACTCTATTGTTTAGTACCTTTGTATGTGCTAAGTATATCTGGTTGGAGTTTATACATTTGATTATGTAGACTACATTATTTTTTAATTGCAGCTTAAATTTCTATTTATTATGAATGTTGTTTTCAGGTCTTTGAAAGCGCAGGATTTTCCTTCTATGATTATATTACAGACACCACATTTTTGTTTTTTGCATTTTAAAACCCCATGTGTTGTGTGTTTCCCAAATTTAGATAAGATTAATGTGTGATTTAATTTTTTGGCTTTCATTTGCTTTTAATGGTTTTTGTTGTGTTTGATTTGTTTTTAATTCTATAATTGTTTTAAGTTGATCTAAGTTCTTAGATGTTTCTTTGAATAGTTCAGGGTTGTTTTATTGTATGTTGAGACATATGTTAAGAGTTGTTCATTGCTATGGTTTTTAGGGGTTCACAGTCCTTCTAGTGGTATTTTTCTGCTAATTTGAATCTCTTATTTAATAATGTTTCAGAGTAACCAGTCTAATGGTGGGTTACTGGTTGTTCTTCTAGTTAGACAGGTCAAAGGTTTTTGTTAGTGACTATGGTACAGAGCCGACATGCTAGAGTGTAAGGGATGGATTTTATGCAGCTTTTGGTGTGATGGCTATTGAAATGGAGGTATTGTTGAGTGTCTATGGGTTTGTGGTAAATATCTGTTACAATTTGTCTGTTTTGGTTTTTAATGAAGATAACTAAAAATGGTTCTTCTTTAAAATTGTGTTCTATGATTAATTTTATATTTTAGGTTAAGGATATGTTGTATATGTCATTGATATTGTCCTTTGAGCATTTCCAAAATATGAAGCAGTCATCTAGGTATCTTTTCTATGATCAAATAAAATCTATTTTTGCTTTATGATTTCATACAGATTTTCCTCTAAGTATGATAAATTTAGGGTGGTGTATGTTAGTGACATGACAGGTATTAATCACTATCTTTATTTCTGAAAAAACGTTTTTAAATGATTTATGTATTCAACTAATATATATATAGAGAGAGAGGATAAATGTGTAAATGAGTGAATAAAACATCAATGTATAAATCTAATAAATTTAATTTCTTTGAATTGAATGAAAAGTTAGAAAGTCTGGAAATAAGTTGAATTTTCATGTGTGTGTGTGCACATGTGTGTGAAAAGAGAAAGATTGATAGATATTAGTTTCCTCAACAACTGTTTCCAGTGATGATTCATAGTAAGACTCCTCAACAATCAAGAACTCTGGTCTTTAATATTGCTATAACTTTAATTTTATGTTTTTACATTTTTCTGTGTACCAATAAGTGAATATAGAATTATTTTGGGAAACTTTACCAATACACTAAGAAAACTTGGCTCATATTTATTGTATAATAAATCTTTCCTACCTTATTAAGATATTAATAAGTGTATCATTAACGGATATTTTTGGAAGAAACTTTATAATCATGGTAAAATAAAATTGTATTTAAATTTATTACAGCAATTAGAAATTGAGATTATTCAAATTAAATCATCTGATTATGCTTTTCAATGACGTTTTTTTATTTTCATTAATTTGATCTTACAAATTATTATATCTATAGATATAAGCTATAAATCTATATATTTTGATAGATGTACACACAGAATGTGTCAATACCTCCTGACTACTTTGGAGACTGGAGATCAACCACTTCTTCTCAGCCAGAAAATAGTGTTGTTTGGAGAGACGATAATGAAAGTTGCTCCAAAGGTAAAATTATCTTAAATAATATTAAAATCAAATTTCATTAAATTTTGTGTTATTTATTCCTGGACAATGATTATAAAAATAATGTCTGGATTGAATTTTGCTGTAGACAATTACTTTTTCACATATGTTCATTAGCATATATATGAAAGAAAGATACAGAAATCTTTTTTTTTTTGCAATGTTTAAAGATCATTAAATAAAATTTTTATTAATATATTTTATATGCCATATGATAGATATATTTTGATTAAACTTTTCACAATAGATTTCCTTTTAAAGATATTATTTGTTCTTAGTGTTTTGGCTTTTTCCTTTTTGACTCAATACTCAAAATATTTTCTTTGAATATGCTATTTTCTCGAACTTTTCAGATGTTATCTCTTCCAAATCTTCAACTCAACTGAACAAAAGTGATATTTCTGCTCCTTACCCTCAATCCAGAAATCTTATAGAAATGAATAACCAACAGACTTCAAACACAAGACCATTGCCTCCCGTGCCTCACATAAATCTATAACCTCTTTCTTGTATATTCTATAGGAATTTATGAGAAAGACTGTAAATAAACAATAATAATGAAATGAAAGAGTAAACATACTATAATGCAATACTTATCAAGATATTTTCTTTCTATTTCTTCAGTACTTTCTTACACTTGAAACCATTCTACTTGTAGTTATTACTGAGATAACTATGGTTACTATACAAACTTTAAGAAAAATTTAACTGACTAGAAAATAATACAAAAATATGAGATCAACATTAACTGGAATTTTTTCAAGTGAAACAGGAAGAAACAAGGGTTACTTTAAAAATTAACAAACTGTTTGATTTAGAAACTTAAAGTTAGTAATTATTTACAAAAAGTAGTTGTACAATTCAAGATAAAGCTATTTTCTAAAATCATAAAAATCTAGTTTGAATTCTCTCTTCATTTTTACTCCAAATTTATTCTACCAAAAAATGTTGGAATTTTTTGGCTAAGGTTTTATATTTAAAGAGTTTATTGTGATGCAATAACAAATAATTTTTGATAGAGAGAAGAAATTAACTCATGAAGGAAGAAGAGCTATGCATTTTACTGATGCATTGTGGGAGGAGAAAGTTAAGAATGCAAACTATTTCATTTTAATTTAGATTTACATTAAATCAGATTTTAAAATATCATATATGAATATTTAAAATTAGAGATATGAGTCCAAATCTCATTGATAAAGTATTACTTAAATTTATTTTAGTATAATAAAAAAGACTTCCTTTTTGTAATCATGTGGGATATATGAACTCATTAGTGGGTCGTATTGGCAGCCATTACACACACATTAGCTTGTGAGGACTGTAAATCTTTCTCTCCTTTTACAACCTACAAACATATACATACATACATACATACATACATTCTCCCTTTGCTATACACAACAGTAACAGCAGTACCAGACGTTGATTTCTTGGAAAGAGATCACCTTGTAAAATCCAGTTGTTTAATCAACAAAGGTAAGGGAACATATTTTGATTTTCTGTTTTGTTAATTGAAAGTATTATCCCTAGAAACATTAGATTTATCTGATCTTCTTTGGAAATTTTTCATTTTTTTTCAATTTTATATAAGGAAGAAGAATGTATCATAGTTTTCATTGTCTTTATATTGAACAATTTTGACATATATCTGAGTTTACCAAAATGTGTGATTTTTCTTATGCAGTTAAAATTAATAAATAATGAATTTCTTTTCATCTTATTTTATACTAAATCTTCCATCTTTGTATTTCACCACTGATGTTGTGATTGTAGCATGTTTCCTGTTGGTTTCTCTTTCTCTCTCTGTTTATCTGTATACCCATAGACTCCATGTTTTACTTAATTTTGCAGTACAGCTAATAAGATTTTCTTAATACAAAAACTCTACTTAATTTCAAAAATATTTTTAATCACACTTCTTAGCACTTAAGATTTTAGATATGTTCAGTATATAAATCCTTAAATCATTAGAAATACATTCTCTAATTTATTATTTATTGTTTTCACATTACATATCAAAACTTAATAATTTTCTCAAAAAACATCAAAATAAAAATTATCCGTTTGTTTCTATTGCTTTTCTTTTAAATTTTTGATCTATCAGCTTATTCATATTGTAAAGAATATTACTTTCATTTAATTTTGTAAATAATTAATGAAAATTGGTCCAAAAAAATTTTCTGTATATTAGTTAATTGTTCTCTAAAAACATTTTTTCATTACCTTCTACTTTTAGCATTATGATTATCCAAGAAAAATTATATGATAATTTTTATATTTTCCTTTGAATATATTAAAATATACTTTTCTAGTCTGAAGCTAAACTCTTTTTAAATTAATCTGTGTTTCATGTCTCAATCACAATGTTCACTGAGCATTTCAGTTGATATTGTTTAAATATGAGAACCGTTTGTTTATGTTTCTTATAAGATTTTTATTTCAAATTATACATTATATTGATTGGCTATCAATGAAATTAACAAATATTTTTTCTTGATATTTACATCAAAGTACCATATAACAGACTGTTTCATTCTATCAGAACTCTTCAGTGTGGCTAGACACGCAGGACGCTCGAAGCCGGAATCAAAACCTGTCCAACTTTACGATAGGCTAAGGCTTCAGACCACACGGCCACAGGCGGACTATTTTTCATGTACCGGACATTGGCTAGCGGTTAGAGTGTTCGCCAATGGCCCGGAAGACCTGGATTCAATCCCAGGTCGAGTCATACCAAAGACTCAAAAAATGGTACTTGATGCCTCCTTGCTTAACACTCAGCATTATAAGGTACGGATCAAGGGTAAAGTGGAGCAATCCTGGGAAAGGAGTAGCGTCCTTCCCTCCACCTTGGTGTAGTAGCTATCAAAAAGGGAGCCTTCGGGTCACCCTCGACTATGGTCGCCAACTTTACTTTACTTTACCATATAACCAAACAAATAAGATTTTTTTCAAAGATTATCTTTTAGTAACTGATTACTGTTTATTTTAGAGAATATACCATGCACATCATCAAATGAATGATTAGCAAATTTCTTGTATCACCCAACAAGTAGCAAGTTTCCAGCCATACCCAGATTGTGAAAAGCTGCAAATGATGAGTTAATCTATTAAAATCATTAAAAACTCAAAATGGAATTTTTTAACTATTTAAATGAAGTCAATTCTTATTTCTTGTTGTTAAGGGTTGTAGCAAAATTCGTAAATGATTGGGAAAATTATTAAACTAGTTTTTTTTCTATTAAACTAAAACAGTGTTGATAATTTTGAAAAGAATGTAAATCAAATTCAAGTGAAATAGGAAACTTACAAGAGAAGTGATTTAATGTAAACTTTTGGATAAATTCATTCAATCTTCAAGTTATTTATTTAGTTATTTGGTAATTCCTATAAAATTTAAAATCAATTATTGGTTATTTGGTAATTCCTATAAAAGACCTTAACATTTATGTACCCCATTATGAATATTACTTGATATATTTTTGCATCTTTATATATTTTCAGATTTTTCTCACCAAAGGTCATTCAGGATGTTTCACTTAAAGATGTTTTTGTGGAGCCAGTGGCCAATAATTTATCTTCTGTTTTATGTTCTTCATGAATGTTTGTGTGTTGATTTAACATACAAAATAGAGGAAGGGAAAAGTCCTGGTACCTATGTGGGAAACATTGCCGTTGACTCCAACATCATTGACACAGTTCCTACACAAGATCGCAGTCTAGTGAGATTTAGCCAACTACAAAAAGGATTATCCAGTAGTTCTCAACTTTTTCAAATCAGTAAAAAGACTGGAAAACTCTACACAGCAGAAACTCTAGATGCTGAAGAATTATGTAAATATAACAAGGAATGTTTTCAAATTGTGGATGTAGTAGTTCAAAAGGCAGCTTCTACTATCAAAATATTAGAGATCAAAATAATTATCATTGATGTCAATGATCATCAACCTGAATTTCCTCATAAACAAATTAATATAGAATTTGATGAAGGTGATGGAACTGGAATGAAAAAATCTATTCCCAGTGCAATTGATAAAGATGTTGGAGTTGTAAATTCTAAGATTTCCTATGAACTGAAAAAATATAAAGATGAACCATTTTCTCTATTTGTGTCAAAAAACCTTGATGAAACATCAAAACTTGAAATTAAATTAGAAGAAAGACTTGACAGAGAAAGAAAAGACTCTTACTTGATTCAAGTGGTAGCAAAAGATGGAGGATCTCCTCCAAAAGAAAGCACTTTACATGTTCATATTACTGTAACGGATGTTAATGATAATGCTCCAGTTTTTGTTCCAAAAATATATAATATTTCTATCAAGAATGAGCCAAGTGAAACATTACCAATTCTTATTTTATCAGCAAAAGATTTGGATTTAGGTATTAATGGCAAAGTTACATATGATTTCAGCTCTAAAACATCAGAAATGGCAAAATCACATTTTAGATTAAATAAGGAAAATGGCAAAATCTTTTTATATAAAATGTTTATCTTTCCACAGAACCAAATTTATGATTTATATGTAGAAGCTAAAGATGGAGGCAATCCTCCTTTAAGTTCCATTGCTAAGGTTCAAGTCCATTTGATCAGCCAAAAGAATAATGCTCCAACTATTGATGTTAACTTTGTATCATCAACAAAAGAAAACACAGTGGATATTCATGAAAATATTCATGTAGGAAATTTCATTGCTTATGTTAAAGTTACTGATATTGATGAAGGACAAAATGGAGAAGTCAGATGTGATCTTCATCATGAGAAATTCCAGCTTCAGAGTCTAGGTCCAAAGAAATATGAAGTAACAGTCAAGCAAAGAGTAGATAGAGAGAAAGAAGAACATCATGACATTGTGATCAGTTGTCATGATAAAGGATCTCCTCCTTTACATGCAAATAGTAAGTTTTCAATACAAGTGCTGGATATCAATGATGTGGAGCCACAATTTACAAAAGATACATTTAAATTCTTGATTGATGAGAATCAAAACTCAAGAATTACTGTTGGATACATCAATGCCACTGACCCAGACTTGGGAGCTGGAGGAAAACTTAGCTATTCTCTAATCACCAATAACAAACACTTCTTACCTTTCAAAATAAGCACAAATGGATTATTATCAGTAATTATGTCTCTTGATCATGAGTTCCAAGATACTTATGAGTTCCAGGTATTTGTGAAAGATAATGGAACACCATCTCTGAATAACACAGTCAATGTGATTGTTGAGGTAACTGATAAAAATGATAATGCTCCATATTTTACATTTCCCAGTGTTAAACCTTACAATCTGGATGTGACATACTACCCACATCAATCAAAAAACATTACCCAAATCAAGGCAGCAGACAGTGATAGTCAAGAGAATGCATTTCTAAAATATGAAATAATCAGAGGCAATGACAAACAAATGTTCAGCATGAACCAGTACACTGGATTATTAGGTTTCAATCGGCAACTGAGCCCAGAAAATGCTGGCTCCTATCAGCTGGACATTGTGGTCAAGGATAGTGGTAGCCCAGTTCTATCTGCAACAACTACACTGTTTTTAACACTGACTATCAGCAACAAAACATCCCAAATGTTAAATGTTGTTGAGATAGAAAGTGAAGAGAAAGTTCATCTTAATCTTGTGATTATTATTACAGTGATTGCAGTGACAATAGCTGTATTCATTACAGCTTCATTGTCTATTTGCATCATTCGCTGTAATGGTCAGCCAAATGTGGCCTATGCACAAGCACTTGATCCTTCCAATAGATATGTCAGTGAACAGAGACACTTGATTGCTCCTTCTTACCAGGGAAACTCTTGGCCTCGACCTGCTCATCTAGTGCATAGAGACCAACCTGTTGTTATAAATACTCCCAATCATGGAAGATCTACAGAAAGGTGTACAAGTGGACAGAAATTACAAGGATCAGATGTTACATCTCAGGTAACCTTTATTAAAATGTTTATTTAAAAGTTTTTCTTTTCTTTTTGATAAATGATTGATATGATCAAAGTAATTTTTAATTTTTCTGTTTTCCTTTGCAACTACTTACAGAATTTAAGATAATTATCAATGTTTTTTATCATATCAAAGTAATGGAATTATATGCATTCCGGTGTGTGTATGTATATATATATATATATATATATATATACATGCACACACACAGAGATGCCTACATTTTCTCAAAACTTAAGCTGATGAATAGATATTACATCTAAAAACCTTTACCTCCAAAGGACTTTGGATGTGCCCGTGGTGTAGTCGTTATCGTCGTAGGAAATGGACACGCCGACACGAGTTCAAATCCTGGACGAGACTGTTTGCATTTCACATAGCACTAATACCCTTGGGAAAGGTATGAATCTAATTATTCTCCCTCCAGCTATGGGTAAATAGTAGGACAGACTAGGTTCTTCAGCCTTGGTTAGGCAACTAGTCTAGGAGAAGGAAAACTCTGAATTCAAACCTGTTAAACTCTGCCTAAAAATTGACCTTGTGTCATATCCTGCCCGAGCGGAGGGGTTGGTAAATAGTACCTCCAAAGGACTTAACAAGAAATTCAGGACTTTGAAGAACACTCCTTTTCAACATCCAAACTCTTACATTCTCATTATCTATCAACATTGGTAAAAATATGAATAAGTTAAAATAGTCATTATTAAAAGTAAATTAACTTTTATAGACTGATTTTTTTTTTACTAAATGCAACCTCTAAGAGAAAATAGGTAAAAGTATTTACAAATTAATAGATATTTCTAACCAATTAAATAAAATACCATAATGAAAACATTTAAATTTTATACTCATGCAAATACTATTCCCTTATGTCTATCATAGTAAATGGAAATAGTCTTTAAATATGTCCCCTAACAATGAACACCTTAAGCCAGACCTTATCAGGATTAACAAATTTATATAATTTGCTTACCTTACCAATATTTTTACATCTATTTATTCATTCTTTATCAAAAATTAATTATAAAAATATTTCATTTAAGAAATCCTCTCTCCATTATCTTCCTTACTTCTTAATTACTAGATCTCATCTGCTGGCCTGGATTTGATGATTCATTTAAAATTTCAGTATTGAGCATTACTTTTTCTATTGTTTATGCATGTCTGTATGAGTGGTTTGATTATTTTTAATTTTATATTTTTGTGTGTCAGACTGCACATTGAGGGTGGGCTGAAAAGTTCATATGGTGACATTATATCTGCTGTTGCTGACTTTTTTGACCAATGGGATCAAAGCACTGCAACACTGAAGGTAGATGTGTGTGGCCACAAGGAGAATTATTTTAAGAAATAAACCTAATAAACCTAATTATTTTAAGAAATAAACCTAATTTGGTCACATTCCATGAGATTATTTTGATCAGCCTATGAACTTTTCAGTTGACTCACATATATGAGTGAATAGTGAATTATTTTTGTAAAGTTTGCCTATAATTCACAGAGAAAACTTAATTCATTTCAAAAATATATAATAAATATTTGCCACCTTATTAAGATACATTTATATTTTCACACCAAGCATATATCTTTAGAAGAAACTTCATAATCATTGTAAAAGAAGATTGAATTTAAATTTATTCCAGCAATTAGAAATTGAGGTTATTCACATTTAAATCATGATATAAAGAAAATATTTGTCTTTAGTCCTTCTAAGAAAGATGTAGTAAGTATTTTTTTTTTTTTTGTATTTTATCTAGGTCAGTTCTAGAATGGTTTATTTCAAACATATTTTTTGAAATGTTATCATCTGATTATCCTTTCCAATGACTGTTTTTATCTTGTGAAATTATTATATTTCTCTGAATATGAAGGTGTGATTCTATACATTTTTGATAGATGTATACCCAGAATGTGTCAATACCTCCTGACTATTTTGGAGATTGGAGATCAACTGCATCTTCTCAGCCAGAAAATGGTACTGATTGGAGAGAAGACAATGAATCTTGTTCAAAAGGTAAAAATGTTTTAAATCATATTAAAATCAAATTTCATTAAATCTCGAGTTATATATTCTTGGGTGATGATTATAAAAATGTTAATTGTATTGACTGAATTTTGCCGTAGATATTTACTAATTTAAGCATCTTCATTTCAAGCAGAAATTTTTTTTTTAATTTCTAAAGAATCATTAAATTAATTATTATCATTATAGTTTTTTAAGCCATAAAATTGATATATTTTGATTAAACTTTTCACAGTAAATTTCATATGAATATTTTAATTTTTTCTTGGTGTTTTGATTTATTTCTTTTTTATACTGAGAGTATTTTCTTTGAATATATTGTCTCTAACTTTTCAGATGTCATCTCTTCCAAATCTTCAACTCAACTGAACAAAAGTGATATTTCTGCTCCTTACCCTCAATCCAGAAATCTTATAGAAATGAACAATCCACAGACTTCAAACACAAGACGATTACCCCCTGTGCCTCACATAAATCTATGAACTCTTTCTTGTATATTCAATAGGAATTTATGAGAAAGACTGTAAATAAACAATAATAATGAAAAGAAAGGTAAACACATTATAATGCAATACTTATCAAGAGATTTTCTTAATATTTCTTCATAAATTTCTTATTGAAACACATGAAACTATTTTCCTTGTTGATTAGTCATTATTGATATAACTATGGATAGGATACAAATTATAAGTGAAATTTTTCTAACTGAAAAATAATATAATGCAAGTAAAAAATTAAATGGAATTTTTTGAGTAAAAAAAGAAAGTCAGGAAAAAGGAGTTACTTTGAAATCTAAGAAACTCTTTCATTTGGAAATTTCCTCTTTGAAATTATTTTGCAAAAGTAGCTGTACAATGTAAGGTGAAGTAGTCTTCTAAAGTCATAAAAATCTATCTAGAATTTTAAGTATTCTCTTTACATCTTAAATCCAAATTTTTTCCACCAAAAACTGTTGAAATTCCTTTGTTAAGCTTTTATATTCAAATAATTTATTGTGATGCAATAACAAGAAGTTGGGATTGAGAGAAGAAATTAGTTCATGAAAGAAGAATAGCTATGTATGTTACAAATGCATTGTGGGAGGAGAAAGTTAAGAATGCTCACTATTTCATTTAATTTAGTTTCCATTAAATCAGATTTTAAAAGTTTATATATGAGTCAAAATTGAAAAAGAATCTTATGTATTTTATTCAGAATGAAAAAAAGTCTTTTTTTGTAATCCTGTGGAGTATATGAACTCATTAATGGGTCGTATTGGCAGCCATTACACACACATTAGCTTGTGAGGACTGTAAATCTTTTCCTCCTTACACAACCTACTCACCCATACATACATATATTCTCCCTATTGCTATTCACAACAGTAGCAGCTGTACCAGACGTAGTCTTCTTGGAAAAAAGATCATCATATAAAATCTATTATTTTTGTCAACAAAGGTAAGGGAACACTTTAATTTTCTGTTTTGTCTTATTTTGCCAGTTGAAAGTTTTATTCCCAGAAACTTTGGATTTATCTGCTTTTCTAAGGAAAATTTTTATTTTTTTATTTTTATTTTTTATTTTTTTTCAATATTCTACTATAAAGTAGGATGTATGATAGTTGTCATTATCTCTATATTGAACAATTTCTACGTAAAATATCTCTGAGTTAACCAAAATGCTTGGTATTTCTTATGCAGTTAAAACTAATGTAGTAATGAACTTCTTTTTATCTTATTTTGTACAAAGGCTTCCATCTTAATATTTTATTACTGATGTTGTGATTGTAGCCTGTTTCCTGTTGGTCTCTTTCTCTCTGTTTATCTGTACACCTTTAGACTCCATGTTTTACTTATTTAGCTGTAAAGCCAATAAGATTTTCTTAATACAAAAACTACTTAATCTCAATTTTGGACCACACTTCTTGGCACTTATGATTTTAGATATGTTAAGTACATAAATCCTTAAATCTTTACTAATACATTCTATTATTGTTTCACATTTAAAAATGTTTTTCTTGTCAAAACATATTAATTTTCTCCAAAAATCACGATAGATATGTCTCTTTTGTCACTGAACTCTTTTAAATTGTTAATTAGCCAATTTATCTTGTGTTACATATTGCTTATATTTAATTTTACCAGTTACTTTTTGAATAATTAGAGTCAAAAATGATTATTTCAAAGTTAGTCCAATAGGAAAATTTTATGTGTGTGGGATGCTGATTATCTTAGAAAATATTTTTTGTTATATTTTGCTTTTAGTGTAATGATAAATTATCTCACAGAATTGGTATGATTTTTATTTTTATTTTGCCAAATATACTTTTATACACTGGAGCTAAACATTTTTTCTTAGTTTACATTTCATGTCTTAATCAGAATGTTCCCTGAATATTTCAGTTTATATAGTCTTAACATAAGATCTGTATATTGATAGATGCTTCTGTTTTCATCATAAATTACATCTTATAGCAATAAACTAACAACTTTACATCAAAAAATATTATGTATCATAAAAGTACCAGATTTACAACTTCTTATTGTCATAGGAACACTCAAAATATTTTAAAACTGTAATTATAAAGGAAATTAACAACTTGGCTTTTGCTTTCTTAGTTTAACTGCATATCAACTTTCATGGGTTATTTGATGCCAAAGCTATCTTTGTGGAAGAACAGTAGTGGTGTAGTGTACTAATGTAAATAAAAATAACACAACATGATTGCTACAAAAACATAAATTTTATTCTTTGATAGATCTGAAAACAAAGAAGTGAAATTGTTCTTGTGTTAAGTCATTATGGGTAGTAGTGAATCTTTTGTCAGCATGTGGAGACGATATGCTATTGTCCAAGTTGATGGTCATAACTTGATACGATTCATCTGGTAGTCAAGCAAGAAGGGCTGCCATTAAACTTTGTCCTATAAGTAATATTATTTAACCCATAGCTAGGGTAAAGACTAACAAATATTTTACTGTAGATTACCTGTATTAGTTTCAGAATATACTAATTTATCCATGTTTTACATAACACACACATTTTAAAGGAGGTTAATTACACGGATTTGGGGGAGATAACTCTATCGCACTTGTTTATTGATGATTCTGTCTTCAAAAACGTTTCAACAAATGAGTGGGATAAAATCTAAGATAGATGGAATCTTGATCTTATGATCCAATATATATTTTGCCACTACCAACATATTTTTGAAACAATTTCCTAAAATATCAAGATAATTACTCTAGAATTTAATTCAAAGCTAATATAAAACAGAAATAAGGTGAAATAGAGAAATTAGACAAATAATTCAATATAATGTTTTCATTTAATTTTTAGTAATACTGGTTACTAATTATTTTGAAATTAAATAGTAATTTATAAAAAAAGACATAAATATTTTTGTACACTCTGCTGGGAACAAACCTTGATATATTTTGATATCTTTTTATATTTTCAGATTTGTTTCACCTAAAGCCATTCAGAATGCTTCACTTGAAGATATTTTCGTGGACCCAGTGGCCAATAATTTATCTTCTGTTTTATGTTCTTCAAATATGTCTCTGTGCTGACTTAACATACAAAGTAGAAGAAGGAAAGAGTCCAGGTACCTATGTGGGAAATATCGCTGCTGACTCCAACATTATGGACACAGTCCCTACACAAGATCGCAATCTGGTGAGATTTAGCCAACTACAAAAAAGTGTACAAGGTAGTTCTCAACTCTTTCAAATCAGTAAAAAAACTGGAAAACTCTACACAGCAGAAACTCTAGATGCTGAAGAATTGTGTAAATATAACAAGAAATGTTTTCAAATTGTGGATGTAGCTGTGCAAAAAGCAGCTTCAACTATCAAAATATTAGAGATCAAAGTAGTTATAATTGATATCAATGATCATCAACCTGAATTTCCTTATAAACAAATGAACATTGAGTTTGATGAAGGTTATGGAACTGGAATGAAAAAATCTATTCCCAGTGCAATTGATAAAGATGTCAGTCTTAAAAATTCTAAGATTTCCTATGAATTAAAAAAATATAAAGATGAACCATTTTCTTTATTTGTATCTAAAAGTATTGATGAAACATCCAAGCTTGAAATAAGATTAAAAAAAATGCTTGATAGGGAAGTAAAAGACTCTTACTTGATACAAGTGGTTGCAAAAGATGGAGGAACACCACTAAAGCAAAGCATTTTGAATGTACATGTACATGTCATTGATGTCAATGACAATGCTCCAGTTTTCTCAAACAAAGTCTATAACATTTCCATCAAGAATGAACCAAGTGAATCATTACCAATAATTGTTTTATCTGCCAAAGATTTGGATTTAGGTAATAATGGCAAAGTTACATATGATTTTATTTCCAAAACATCAGAAATGGCAAAATCACATTTTAGATTAAGTAAGGAAGATGGCAAAATCTTTTTACATAAAATGTTTATCTTTCCACAAAACCAAATTTATGATTTATATGTAGAAGCTAAAGATGGAGGTAACCCTCCATTAAGTTCCATTGCAAAAGTTCAAGTCCATTTGATCAGCCAAAAGAATAATGCTCCAACTATTGATGTTAACTTTGTATCATCAACAAAAGAAAACACAGTTGATATTTATGAAAATATTCAAGTAGGAAATTTCATTGCTTACGTTAAAGTTACTGATATTGATGAAGGACAAAATGGAGAAGTCAGATGTGATCTTCATCATGAGAAATTTCAGCTTCAGAGTCTAGGTCCAAAGAAATATGAAGTAACAGTCAAGCAAAGAGTAGATAGAGAGAAAGAAGAACATCATGACATTGTGATTAGTTGTCAAGATAAAGGATCTCCTCCTCTTCATAGTAACAGCAAATTCTCTATTCAAGTGCTGGATATCAATGATGTTGAGCCACAATTTACCAAAGATACATTTAAATTCTTGATTGATGAGAATCAAAACTCAAGAATTACTGTTGGATACATCAATGCTACTGACCCAGACTTGGGAGCTGGAGGAAAACTTAGCTATTCTCTCATCACCAATAACAAACACTTCTTACCTTTTAAAATAAGTACAAATGGACTATTATCAGCAATTATGTCTCTTGATCATGAGTTTCAAGATACTTATGAGTTCCAGGTATTTGTGAAAGACAATGGAACACCATCTCTGAATAACACAGTCAATGTGATTGTTGAGGTAACTGATAAAAATGATAATGCTCCATATTTTACATTTCCCAGTGTTAAACCTTACAATCTGGATGTGACATACTACCCACATCATACCAAGAATATTACCCAAATCAAGGCAGCAGACAGTGATAGTCAAGAGAATGCATTTCTAAAATATGAAATAATTAGAGGCAATGACAAACAGATATTCAGCATGAACCAGTATACTGGATTGTTAGGTTTCAATCGGCAACTGAGTCCAGAAAATGCTGGCTCCTATCAACTGGACATTGTGGTCAAGGATAGTGGTAGCCCAGTTCTATCAGCAACAACTACACTGTTTTTAACATTGACTATCAGCAACAAGACATCTCAAATGTTAAATGTTGTTGAGATAGAAAGTGAAGAGAAAGTGCATCTTAATCTGGTCATTATTATTACAGTAATAGCAGTGACAATAGCTGTGTTCATTACAGCTTCATTGTCAATTTGTATCATTCGCTGTAATGGTCAGCCAAATGTGGCCTATGCACAAGCACTTGATCCTTCCAATAGATATGTCAGTGAACAGAGACATTTGATTGCTCCTTCTTACCAGGGAAACTCTTGGCCTCGACCTGCTCATCCAGTGCATAGAGCCCAACCCATAGCTATGAATACTCCCACCCAGGAAAGATCTATACAGAGACATATGAGTGGACAGAAATTACAGCAATCATCTGATGTTACATCTCAGGTATGAAGTATGACCATTATTATGCATTTATTTCTTTTGGTAAATTATTTATCTTAGCAAAATAATTTTTTTTTAGTCATTACAACTACTTAGTTTAAGATAATTATTAATCTCTGATTTTTTTTTAAATTAATGGAATTATATGCATTCAAGATTATATATATATATGAAAAATTTATTGTTGGTATAGCATATCTATTAGTCGAAAGAATGTTGTCTCATCAAAATGTGTCTATTTGGATTCATATATATATATGTGTGTGTGTGTGTGTGTGTATCTGATTACTCCTGTGAGAGTATCTGTTTTAATGTTTTTTTTAGGTTTGAGGTGTTTCAGATTAGCTGTGACTTGACCATCTAAAACATACTAAACAATACAGTAATCCATATAAAATCCACTAAATTTCGCCCTCTATAAAAAACCAAGAACATTCTATGCTGCAAACCCCTCAAATCAACCAACCCATTCACTAGTTTTGCAACCAAAAAGACATTCAAAATTTTCCATGAATCAAATTGTAGAAGCAAAAATGTAATTTATTTACTGGAATGCACATGCTGTCAAAAACAATATGTTGAAAAATCAGAATGGCTTTTTACTTTACATCAAATAACTATGGACTCTGGATCAAATATGCAGATTTGAACAACACTTCCACAAAAATGGCACACTTTTAAAAAAGATACAAAATTATCGATCATAGAAAGAGTTGAAAAAGTTATAGACATAAAACCAATAATTAAAAAAGAAGATAAATGGTTAAAATGTCTGGGCCATTTGGATTTAATATGAAATTTAATCACCTAACCTGGAAAGAATAAAAATTCCACAACCATATACACATATTCAAATAAATAAACTAAATAAGTCACAACTGATTTGAAGGGCTACCTCTTGAAAATAACCCTAAGAAAAAATCCACACAAACAAATAAACAAACTAGTCAAGCATGGGTTAATTTGAAACATACTCCCTTCAATATATATATATATATATATATATATATATATATATATATATATATATATATATATATATATGATAATAGCTGTGTATATTTATAGATAAGGTATGTTCAATATCAGTGATAGAACATAGACATCAGAGCTTTGTATCTGTCACTTTCTCTGTGATTCTTCAGTTGCAAAGATGAGAAACTGACTGTTACCAAAACTGTTCAAAATACACAGATAATGATGAATGTAAATGCTTCATTAAAATCCATAATTTTTTCAGTTCTTAATCACAATTCTGATATTTTATCAATTTTTCTGTCTTGTACTTTATGCTCATTTTTGAAAAAAGAGCACTGAGAAATTTTCATACTCCAAATATATTCTTTCTTTTCATTGTTAATGATTACTAGATATCATCTTCTGGTCTGTATTGGATGATTCAGTTAAATTTCAAAATACCATTGAATTTTATTGTTTTTTATTCTCTCAGACAATCAGGTTAAAAGTTTAGCAAGAGTAACTTGAAGCCAAACATTTTTTAGACCTTACTTTTCTGATGCAGGTATCATTGGGAAATCAGAAAAGTATTAGTAAATGGGTCATATTAATCTTAATGCACTTTTAACCTGGGCTATGTTTATACATGTTGTTTGATTATTTTGTTTGGATTTTTCTTACTTATTAGACTATATATCTCTTAGAGGAAGCCAACGTAAAAACAGAAGTAGTCTTTGTAAAGTTAGCTAATAATTCACAAAGAAAACTTTATTCATGTTGAGATGGTATAATAAAAAGTTTGCTACTTTATTTAGATATTTACATCTGCAACCTTAGCACATATTTTTAGAAGTAACTTCATAACAGTTATCAAATAAAATCATATTTAAGTTTATTGCTGCAATTAGACATTTAGGTTATTCACATTAAAGTCACTATGACAAAAAATATTTCTCACTTATTACTGCTTAGAAAGATGCAAAGTACATGTTTGTTTCATTTTACCATTGCCAGTTCTAGAGTAATTTCTTATGGAATTGAATAATTGAATAAGTACAGTTTTTGAAATATTAGCATTTGATTATGCTTTTGAATAAGACATTTTATTTGTATCTGATTTTGTCTTACTTTTAAAAAACAATTTACAAATTATCATATCTTTATCTACTTTGAATTTATAAACTGTATTTTTGATAGATGTATACCCAGAATGTGTCAATACCTCCTGACTATTTTGGAGATTGGAGATCAACTGCATCTTCTCAACCAGAAAATGGTATTGATTGGAGAGAAGACAGTGAATCTTGTTCAAAAGGTAAAAATGTCTGAAATAATATTTAAATCCAATTTCATTTCTATGTTATTTATTCTTTGACAATGATTATAAAATGTCAACTGTACAGAATCTATTTTGTTGCAAGCATCTACATGTTCATTTACTTTCATTAGCATATAAATAATAAAAGAAAGATAGATAATTTTGTTCAATGTTTAAGCATCATTAAACTTATTTTTTTATCAATGTAGTTTTAAAGCTATATTTTTTAGGAACTTATATTCACATTGAAGTTTTTACAATAGATTTCCTTTTAGAAAGCTATCATTAATTGATTCTTAATATTATGGGATTTTAAATATCTTTTTAAAATACTTTTTTTTAATATAGAGCTTTCTTCCTTTCAGATGTCATCTCTTCTAAATCTTCAACCCAACTGAGCAAAAATGATATTTCTGCTCCATACCCACAATCTAGAAATCTTATAGAAATGAACAACCCACAGACTTCAAACACAAGACCATTGCCCCCTGTGCCTCATATAAATCCATAAACTCTTTCTTGTATATTCACTAGGAATCTAATACAAAGCTTGTAAATAAACAATATTAATTAAATTTAAAGGGGTAAATATTATAATGGAATACTTTTGAAAAAAATCTTCATTATATTTCTACTTTACTTTCTTACTGAAAGACTTGAAAGCATTCAGTCTATGGATAGTCATCATTGATAAATTGATATATTGATAAATAAGATAAAAATTTTAAGAAAAACTTAAATAAATGAAAAATAAACTAAGAATGAAAATAGAAATTAATTGAAAGGTTTTTAAGGAAAAATCACACTCTCTGATGAAATAGAAATTACTTGTAAATAAAAGAAATTATATTTGAACAGCTATTCTATTTTAGATAAAACAATCTTCTAGACATGGAAAGTTTTTAAAAAAAAATTAACTTCTTAATGGAAAAGTAGATTACTTCTAAATAAAAAAAACATGATAACTATACATTTTTAAAATAATTCTCTCAGTTTCTATCCTCTTTCAGTTAAAGTTGTTTTACATCAAATATTTCTACTGTTTCCATTTTTCTGTTTTCACTAGAAACTTAATTTATTTCACAAAAACCTTTCTAACAGTTTAGTTAACATTTGCAAAAGGGTTCAAAGTGGTTCAGTAATAAACAGGCTTGGAGAGAAAGAAGAAATTAGCACATGATGGATGAATAGCTTTGTATTTTATTAGTGCATTGTGGGAGGAAAAAGTTAATACTTTTTTTTTTATTATTTGATACTATTCTTACTTTAATTAGAGTTGGAACATATTTTTAATTTATCAATATTAAGAAATATATTTCTTTTATTCAAAACAAAAAAAATTCTTTCTCTTAGAATCATGTAAAGTGAATAAATCCATGGCAGCCATTACACACTCATTAGCTTGTAAGGACTGTAAGCCTTTACTCCCTTATACAATTTATAAACACACTCTCCCACATACAGATACATACATTCTCATTACTGCTGTACACAACAACAGCAGTACCAGACGTTATTTTCTTCAAAACAGATCACCATATAGAATCTAGTTGGTTTATCAAGAAAGGTAAGAGAACTTTTTATTTAGTTTGTCACTCAAATTACAAATGATTCAGTTCATATAAAATTATATTTTACATCATTACTCTATAAGGAAAGATTTTAATTTTCTTCATATTCTATTATAAAGAAGGATATCTAAGAGGTGTTATTGTTTCTAATCTAAATGTAATACAATTTTATATAAATTTTCTTTTTTTATCAAAATACCATGTCTATTATTCTATTAAAACTGATTAACTTCAAAATTTATTCTGATATTATTTTGTAGAAAATCCTCCATCTGAATTTTTCCCTATTGATGTTGCCATTGTGTTCTTTCTATACATGTACCTCTCTTTTTCTCTACTTTCATCACCACCCATAGACTCCATGTTTAACTTATTTTTACAGTCAAATAAAAAAATATATTTCTTCTTGCATCAAATCTTAAAGATAACATTTAGAACAACATTTTAATCTCTTTGATATAAGTATATTTTCATTTATTTACATTTCTATTTTGCATTTTACTATATGCTTAACTCTAAATAATTATCAGTAATACACTGAAATTACTTTTTTCTTCAAAGTATGATATTTTTTTACTTTCTAAACAAAACTTATATTTTACCTTAAATATTTTAAAACAAAACTGGCTCTCTAAAATGCTAGTCATTTTTTTTTTTTAGTGAAAAAATGTTTATTTCCATCCAATTGTTTTTTTTTGGGGGGGGTTCTTAATTATTTTCATTTTTATAATATTCAGTGCTTAACAAAATGATTCAATTTAAAATATTCCCACAGAAAGTTCAATGTGTCATAAGAATTTATTATCTGTGGAGAATTTTTATTACCATATTTACCAACCCCTCCGCTTGGACAGGATATGACGCAAGGTCAATTTTTAAGCAGAGTTTAACAGGTTTGAATTCAGAGTTTTCCTTCTCCTAGACTAGTTGCCTCACCAAGGCTGAAGAACCCAGTCTGTCCTACTATTTACCCATAGCTGGGGGGGGGAGAATAATTGGATTCATACTTTTCCCAAGAGTATTAGTGCTATGTGAAATGCAATCAGTCTTGTCCAGGATTTGAAATTTTTATTACAGTCTACTTGTATACAATGTTTATATCATTCAGATTAATTTACATGCTAATTTTTATAAAAATTTTTTTCCTTTATATATTTGAAGATATGAATTCAAAGAAAAATTTATACCTTTTTTTAATGATTACATTTCAGCATTAAATCATCATTTCTTAATTCAATACTTAAAACTTTTTGCCTGGTTTGTGTCTTAAACACCATGTTCTGTAAACATTATTAGTTGATATTGAATGCATGTCGGTTTTAAGTATTTCGATTTCAAATTATGGAAGATTGTCATCTGATATTATCTAATTTGGAAAATGTATGTTTCTCACAAATTATTGTGCATGTAAAAGTGAGATGACCAACTTTTATGAAAATTGGTACTGTCTATCTTATTAGATTGACAAACATTATGATAGCTCAAATCAAAAAATATATTCCTCAAAATTATATGAGATGACCAACTTTTATGAAAATTGGTACATTCTATCTTATTAGATTGACAAACATTATGAGAGCTCAAATCAAAAATATATTCCTCAAAATTATATGTTTTAGATTTTTCTACGTTAATTGATATTTATTTCAAGAGTTCTTTCAGACACACACACGATTATAATAAAAGCATCAAGTGTATTCGTATATTCTTGGTTAGTAATAACTCAAAACAATTGAATAATGAAAAATATTTCCAGGCATTCACAGTATGCATGATATTAAAGTTTAGTTCAAAAGCAAAATGACAAAGTGATCAGTGAATTAAAATTTAGTATAACAAAAAGGTGCATTACTGTTAATCTCATAAGACATTTAAACAATGTTATTCTTTCTGCAAACTCAATTAATACAATTTGGGATGATCATTTAGTGTAATGCTATTTATATAAGACATTAAAACAATGTTATTCTTCTGCTAAACAAAATTAATGCAATTCTATGGAAATCAATATTCTGCTTGTTTGTTTACATGTTATGCTCATCCACATGCCCTCCCCATAGCTAAGTGGAATATTCTTCTACCTTTCCCTGCCATCAAGTGAGATATTCTTCTACATCTCCCTCAATCATAGATGTTGCTTCTTCAGATCAAACACTGTGTTCAACTCTAATGGAATTGCCCTGTGCTAACGTCCTCTACCTCACTAAGTAATATAGTAAAAATAAATTATTGTATATTGGTTTGCTGAAGTTCTGAAAAGCTCCAATGTGTTGTTGAAGACTGAAAAGGAAATAGAAAAAGAGCACTGAATATTCTTCACAAAACCACCAATATCATTATCCACAAAATAGAATATTCAACTATATATTGTAATTTTTATAGAAATAAATACTGACAAATGATTTGTGTATCAATTACTATCTATATATATATATATATATATATATATATATATATATATATATATATACTCACAATCTTTCTACACAAGGTCAATTTCTTTTTAAGCAGAGTTTAACAGAGTTTTCCTTCTCCTAGTTCAGTTGTCATCCTATTATTTACCCATTGTTGGGGAAGAATAGCAAGATTCATACCTTTCCCAAGAGTATTTGTGAAATCCAAACAGCCTTGTCCAGGATTTGAACTCAAGTTGCCATGGCCATTTCTTACAATGGTAACAATTAGACCATGAGCACTTCAAATATTATATAGATTATTATTGTACATTTTTCTATTATTCATTGCAAAGGCAACGATTTATATGTAATAAAATTGCTATTCATCCATTCTTGATTTTTTTCGTTTCCTGGAATTTGCATGGGTCCTGCTAGTATAAATCAAAAGTCCATCATTTTTGTATGGCTCGGTACACTAGTTTTCGTTAATGGTTAAGTAAAATTTGTATTGTTAGGAAGTCTAATTTAAGGGAAGTAACTCTATTGCAGATTCATTGAAAATATTCTACAACTGGTATCTAATAAAATAAACATGGAGCCAATATTTTATTTTAAAAATGTTTTATTTAAACCAAAATATTTTTGCTTACGATATTACCATCTTTTTCAGCAATTTCTCAAGAATTCCTATTTTAAACTGCTAAAACTAAGATAGGTAATTAATGAACAAATAATTTTATATCTTAGAAAAAATCAAGTTCAAAGGTGAATGATTAAATCACATATCATCTTACCAAACCAAAAAAATAGTAATCAAGAAATTTCAAAAAAGCATAATGCTGTGAAATGTACATGGAAAATATCAATACCACTGTATTTTTTCAGGTATAAACTAGTACTTAAATCACTTCAAGAATAGAAAATTTTTATGAGAATGTGTAAAGTTATTCAGAATTATAAGCTTTCATTTAATATATTTTATACCAAAAACTAATTACTATTTATAGAAAATCTATATTCTTTATTGAAAATCGATATTCTAAAACTTAACATCTATTTTACATTTCAGAAATATTCAACTGAAGGTGAAACACAATGCTTCATTCAAAAAACTTGTTAGCAATCCAACTGAAAATAATTTGTTTGCTGGTTTGTGTTCTTCAAAAATATTTGTGTGCTGACTTAACATATAAAGTAGAAGAAGGAAAGAACCCGGGTACCTATGTGGGAAACATTGCTGCTGACTCCAACGTTATGGACTCAGTCCCAACACAGGATCACAATCTGGTGAGATTTAGCCAACTCCAAAAAGGGATGACAGGTAGCTCTCAACTTTTTCAAATCAGCAAAAAGACTGGCAAACTCTATACTGCAGAAACTCTGGATGCTGAAGAATTATGTAAATATAACAAGGAATGTTTTCAAATTGTGGATGTAGCAGTTCAAAAAGCAGCTTCTACTATCAAAATATTAGAGATCAAAGTCATTATAATTGATATCAATGATCACCAACCTGATTTTCCTTATAAACAAATCAACATTGCATTTGAAGAAAATTATATTACAGGAACAAGGATATTAATTCCAAATGCAATTGATAAAGATGTAGGAGTAATTAATTCGCAAATTACCTATGAATTGAAAAAATATAAAGATGAACCATTTTCTTTATTTGTATCTAAAAATGTTGATGGAACAACAAAACTTAAGATAAATTTAGAAGAAAGACTTGACAGAGAAAGAAAAGAGTCTTACTTGGTTCAAGTGGTAGCAAAAGATGGAGGATCTCCTCCAAAAGAAAGCACTTTACATGTTCATATTGCTGTAAAAGATGTTAATGATAATGCTCCTGTTTTTGCACAAAAAGTTTATAACGTTTCTATAAAGAATGAACCAAGTGAAACATTGCCAATTATTATTCTATCTACAAAAGATTTGGATTCAGGAATCAATGGCCAAGTTACTTATTATTTTAGCTCTAAAACATCAGAAATAGCAAAATCACATTTTAAATTAAGT